>DF236974.1:50625-365207 GCA_000708835.1 Klebsormidium nitens | reverse complement strand
GATCCGGTGGCTTTTCTAGTTCAATACACGTGCCCATGCCCGGCTGGACCCTAATTCCGATATCCAGGGGTGGGAGCTCGCTCCGACGCCTGAGTCAGTCCTCCTTTCCAGAGAGACAAGCCACCGTACTCCGGAGTCGCCTTAGGCCCTCGTTACATTGGCGGCGGACGGCAGAGCAGGTCATTAAAGAAATTCTCTGGTTGGCTCCTAACAGTCCGGAAATGTTGTACTGCCGTTACGTTAGCTTGTAGGGCGGCGGAAGTGGATTTTTTTATTGCATACGTCAGCGGCACAAGAATGTATAAAGTTCGACCCCACTGCCATGGTGGGTCGAACTTTTCTCTTTTTGTGCCGGGCATCCACGTGGTTTATTGGGCCACTCACAGCGCACCGCATCAGTGAATGATGGTCTAGGCGGGAAAAGCCCTTGAACAGGATTTGGCGCGGCCTTTCAAGCACAGGCAGCAGTGGCAGTCTGCAGTCTGCATCAGTGCGTTGTAGCAAAGAGGAAGACGCCATGGATCGGCGCCCTGAAGATGAGGGCGGCTTCAACCCGGAGATAGGCTTCCTTGGCAACCTCAACATGCCTGCCCTGCACAGCAATCAATGCCTGACCCCAGATTCATTCTCTACCTACCTCCAAGCCCAAGCAGGTATACCTGCTGTACAGGAAGTCCCCCAATCTACTCAAGGTGTGCCAGGACAAGACAACCTTCCTGCTGAAGCCCCCCAGAACGTCTACGTCAGCCCTCCCAGTCGGGATGCTCCGCTGCCAGGTGCACCTCCGGCGACCGCAGCACAGATTGAAACAGGTCAGTGAGGTGCAACCTGTCTCTCAGGTTCAACACTGATTGCTTGCATTGTCCGGTGAATGCCTCTTGCTAGTATACTGCATGTTGCGGGGATTCTGTTTGCTGCCTGCTTGCCTGCAGTTTCTGGGGGCCTGTAAGCATCCTTGACCTATACCATTGTTGGAAGGAATGTTGAAGGGAGCAGTGCACACAAGAAAATTTTGTTTTTGGATGCTTGGTAGCTCATTGTACGCTGTTCCAAAAACTTGTCTTCGTCACAGGGATGCTCAGTCAAGGAGATGGTGTCTTATTCAAAGGTTGCAGGAAGCTTGCAGACTTACTGTAGATTGTTTAATAAGGATGTTGCTGTAAGCTCTTCTGGTTCCTGTAGGCTCTTCTGTTGGCTATGCAAGCCTCTTGTTAGTTGCAGAGCCCTGTTCCTGCCTCAATGCTTGCTGAAGCGTTCTATCCTACATCTGCTTAAGAACATGTAGAGACTTGGCTGGATCCTTGGTTGAATCCTCTGATGAGAGAAAGTAGCACACGTAGCATCTGCCTTTCTCACATAAGGGCTTTCTAATCTGGTCGGCAGGAACCAAGAAGCGTGGACGACCAGCCGGTACCAAGAACAACACCCGGGGGCCCCCCAGGAAGAAGAAGGAACAAGCGCCACCAGTCGATCCTGCGGTTCTCCAGGAGGCCGCAAACCGCCTGTGGAAGGACGAGTGGGTGGTTCAGTTGATCGAACAGCGAGCTCTCCTGAAGGACAAGTTCGACAACCCCAAGCAAGGCGTGGATCTCTGGACCAAGGTGGCTGCCGAGATCCTCGCTAACTGCCCTGATTTCAACAAGAATGCTGAGGCGTGCAGAAAGAGGTTTGCTAAGGAGCTCAAGGATTATCAGGGTGACAAGGCGCAGAATGCAAAGTCTGGTCATGACAGGGGTGACAGGTCCAAGCACTATGATTTGATGGATTCTCACTTTGCGTCCAAGGCCACCGTTCACTGTGCTGCCCATGCCGACTCAGAGACAGTGGAGGTGCTCTCGGAATGTAGTGAGAAGCCCAACTCTAGCGGTAGCTCCTTTTCAGAGGATAAGCTGAAGCGTGGAAACAAGAGGGAAAGCGTAGCGTCTGAGTTGTCAGCCACTTTTGTTAGCACGTCTGAGGCATTCATGGAAGAGTACACAAAGGTCGAGGATCGGAAAGCCAAGCAGATTTCGGACCTCACCGATCTGCTCAGATGTATTGTGGAGAAGCTGTAAGAGAACATGTTGTACCTTGTACAAGTATGAATTGTTGACGAGTTCTTGTCAACATTAATTGGGCTGTACTGTTCTCAAACATTGCTCGTTCCTTTGCCACTCACCACGTACGTAGCTGCTCCTGAAGCGAGGTCTATTTGTGTTGCAGATTGTCCTTTAAAACGACTTCACAAGCGGCTCTATAGATTGCTTGAAGGAATAAAAGACTCAATGAAGCACCGTATAGAAGGCACGCATGTACTGTAATAAGCATGTACTGAAATATGCAAGGCAGATTGGAGCATCGATGCAACGTAGACATCATTGCCCGCCTTGTTTTCGATGATGTGCATGCCCCCATCACGCAACATGCAGATGACCGATTGACGAGCGAAATAAGAACGGGCCAGGGTCTGCAACTTTCAATTGTGCACGAGTCAGTGACTACTTTATGCAAAAGAAGGTGTGGTCGAAGTATGATGCGAAGGTTGTGACATATCAATAACCGTTTGAGAAGCAAAAGAAGACCGGGTGAGTCAGATCTGCAAACTTCAAATGTGCACGACTCTCATAAGCAAATGAAGAACGGGCCAAAGCCTTGTACATGCACACAATTCTTGAGCAATACAATGAAACAATGAATGAGATCAGCACTATTTGAATTTGCACAATATGCAGCCCAAACTCGCTATGCATGCCAGTCATCCAATTTCAGTGCACGGGATCTGTTCAATAGATCTGGCCGGGGTCGAAGTATGATGCACGCAATGGATGCAATTTAGCCCAAAGATGCATGCATAAGCTGCAATGAAGAAGATCTACTTCCTCGAAGCATGACGTACACTCTCAAAGTCCAATTAGATTGTCCAGTCCATTGGCAGCCCAATTGCAGATTTGTCCGGGCCTCGCCTAAGCTTCCTCGCTTTCATCTACATCGAAGCCAAGAGAACTAGCATTGCGAGAACGCTCCTGATCGTACAGTAGCCTGCAAAGTGTGGCCCTATACTGAACACCCAATCTATACGCTGGCATCTCTTGTGGTGTATCTTCGTCAGGGTCCTCCTCAACTTCGACGTGTACAGACGGGTTAGTGTTGTTGGCAGGTGGCTGTTGATTCTCAACGTCCGCTGGAGTAGACAAAGGAGCGTTTGCTCCAAGCACCTCCTGAGCTTCCCTGTACCACTCTTCGTTCACCTCGTCCTTGTGCACCTGGCACATGTTGTGCAAAACAAGGCAGCAGGCAACGAGGTCGGGTGCGAAGTTGGTGTCAACGTCCAGGCGCTTTAGAAGGCAAGCCCAACGCAGCTTGAGCACCCCAAAAGCACACTCCACTGGCATCCTTGTGCTGCTCTGGATGAAGTTCCAGTAGTAGCGCTCCCTGCTTAGACCCTCTTTGCAGCCAAGGAAGGGGGTCAGCATGTAGGTTCTTGGCTGGTATGCAGCATCACCCACCAGTGAAAACCCTTGCAACGACCCCTCCTCACAGCGATCAAAAGCTTTGCTCCGCTTGAAAAGATTGTAATCGTGAAGGCTGCCTGCCCACCCTATGTCATAGTTGAAAAAGCAGCTGTTATGGTCCACAATACCCTGGAGCAGGATAGAGTGGAAACCCTTTCTATTGTAGTAATCTGCTGGCCAACTCTTTGGAGCAATGATTGGTATGTGACTGCCATCTATAGCCCCTACAATCCGCGGAATACCCCTAAGCCCCTCAAAACCTTCTGCTAACTTCTGAAGTGCAGCTCGAGTTGAGGGCCACTTGATGTACTGAGGCTTGAGAATATGAAGGACAGCTCTGACAAAGTCTCTCAGGAACACACTGACTGTACATGTCCCAATCCCAAACAAGTCTGAGATCACGGGATTACTAACCCCATGAGCTAACTTGTATACAATTGCTGCAACCTTAGTGTGAAGAGGAATTGCTGCGTTCAGGTGCGTTCCCAACTTCTCCAGGACTGGAGCGAGCTGGGAGCAGATATTGTAAAAGAGTGTCCTGCTCAATCGGATCCTGCTCTTGAACATCTTCTCATTGTAGGATGCCAACAAGGAGACATCACAGAAGCCAGTCTGTCTATCGTACTTCCACACGGACCTATCACCTCTGAAGAGGTGAGGCAGTGAAAGACAACCCTCAACCAGCAGCAGGCCTCCTGGAACGTCATAAAGCTGGTTCCTAGCGGCCGCAATGCTACTGTCCGACAAAAGCTGAATAAGCTGCAAGATCACCTTCAGGATTGTGATGAGCAGCACTCGCCTTACTTGTGAGGACGCCATATCAGCTCCCCAGTCAAGTCTTCCTCCTCTAAGAGCAACTTTGGCTCCTCACAGAAAGAAGCGTCCACTGCCTTGGGGCATTCTTGAGGTACAGATGTTTGGACCCTCATTTGAAAACCCCTGGTGGCAATTTGGCGCCAGATTCAAGGTTTTCGCGGACAGGGGTTTAGGGGTTTGCCTGCCACCGTGGCATTCTGAATTGTTGGGCCGTCGGCTGTGCCTCGGTGTCGTTACATTTCCGGACGGCGGAACTGCAACGTTTTGGAGACTTTCGGCACTTCCGGCCAAGTTCCACCCTTTTGAGCATTTGTTTATTGTTCTGCCGTCCGCCGCCAATGTAACGAGGGCCTTACTGCAACAGCTGAGTTGGAGCTCGCTCAGACGTCTGGAGTAAGATTCTCTCTTCAGAGAGAGCTCGGCCCCGGAACCCGCATGTAGGAATCGCTCAACTGCAAACAACCACCGCATCTGAGCCTGAAGCCCTCCTAGTATTGATGTCCAGCTTGTCCGCCTTCAATCGCACATTCTTTGCCAGGCCAGTTGCCCAGAGGTATGAAAGAAGACCTGCCACCTTCATTCTCTTAGTCCCCCAGCACTGTCTTTCTATTAGCTTCTCCTAAATCTTCCAGCTCGGCATCCTCTTTTCCTCTCTTCAGAAGCAACCTGCATACAGCAGCGTCTCAATCGGACAACTGCCAAAGTGTGCCAGCAGGGCACACCGTACATCTTCCAGCTGCGCAGCGCCGGCAGATGCTTGAGCTGACTGCCTGATCCCTGCCAAGGGCTTTTTGAAAAGCGGCTTGCTCCGAGCGCCAACAGGGTGCAAGAGGTGAGCGCAGCGCTTGAGGGAGGGTGCACTCTTGGCTTAGATCGCTGGCCGATTGGGAATCTGCAAGTGCGCCGCCTCCAATCGACTTCGCATAAGTAAGATATTGCTTGGCTGGTGGTGGTGTTTTCAGCGGTTTCGAGTGAGGGAGGTTACATAAGTCTGCAAAAGTCATCTGGAGATTCAGACTGAGCCTCAGGGCTTTTTATGGTAGTTCATTCTTGGTGTGCTCGGCAGATTGAAAGATCGCAAGTGGAAAAACGATGTGAGTCAAGGGTTGTTTCAGTCATGGGGGTGTTTCTGCTTGGACTTGTCATGAGCAGACAAGTTCGGTTGCAGTTTGCACTCTCTAAAAGCATCTCCTTTTCACTGTGTGAACAGATGTCGTCTGATGCAGACACCACCTCCAGCGAAGGGGAGGGACAAGACGTTCAAAACGCAGAGTATGACGAGAAGTCCTCTGATGGCAGTGATCAGGGAGAGTCGTTGCACGAGTTGTCATTGACCAGGTCAGCTTGCTTGAAAAGAGGGGCCCAGGTAGCATGCACCTGCTGATACTCAGGTCAGGGGCTTGACAAAGTAGCTTCTGCTTCGTTCTGCACTTGTAAATGGCATCAGGCGTCAATTATCCAACACATCAAGGACTCGGATCTGGATGGATGCATTTCTTCGTCGCAGTCCCTCATTTGGGAAGAGGGTGAGATGTCGGCGGGCCTGAATGGAGACCACAACGACGGCAGCCTTGCACAACTGAGCCAAGACGTGGGGGACATGTCGCTCTCGCCTGGCCGTTTTCAGCGCCATGCTAAGCGGCAAAAAGTCCTCCTCAACAGCACAAGTTCTTCCAACGGTGGGACTGCTAGCTCTGAAGCCGGCCAGTCTGCGGAAGGGGGTGGTCCAGTCCTTTCACCTCTGCAGCCGTCACTGCTTACAGTGCCTCAGGTGAGCATGCAACAGCCCTTTGGTCAGCTTGTTGAGATTTCAAGGATACACAGGGGTCAGGCCTCTTTCCAGAGAGGGGAGGCTTGTTTGTCGCGATCGCTTCTGACCATCACAGAGATTCAATACAGCGCATTGGACCACTTGCTTAGTTCCAACTCATTGTTCTGACAGACTTCTTTCTGCTTGGCAGGTCTCTCTGATCCCTGATGCGCTTGCTCGTCAAACACTTCTGCGCAGCGAGTTTGAAGCAAGGCAACGGAAAATGCGAGAAGAGTTCTCCAACCACCTTCAGGCGCCATCTCAAGTCGCTCTGGAGGTAGTCTCGCCGAATGTTTCAATTGTATCATTTCTGAATTTGAATTGCTTGTTTGTGGACCTGGGAGCACTTGCAATCTTCGCTCGCAACGGCCAATCGTTCTGATGAGGCGCCTTTGTTGTTGATTGCAGGATCACAAGCTTCCGTGCACACAGCAAGTTCAGGTTGCAATTTCTTCTCCGGTTGTGGCACAGATCAAGTCTCCTGTAAGTAAACCTTCCCTTGAATGCAACTCGATAACGAAGCAGCTGAAGCAGCCAAAGAATGTCAGTTTCGAGTCTCTTCCAACTCTCAGGTTCTCTCTCACTGTGCCCATGGACTGTTTGGGAGGAGGGTCCATGTCAGAGATGTCTGACTCAATACATGACTTTTCTTTTTGCCAATCTTTATGTTGCTCATGTCCAAGATGTCCGGCCTAGAAACACGAGTTTTTCAATCTGACGTCTTTGAAAATAAGATCAGCATTTGAGGTGCAGTCAGGCGGCAGCCCCGGTTGAAAAGGATTTCTCTTTGAGGCCTCAGATGTCTGTGGGCCTTCAGCGGGAGGAGGATGCTTGGACATGTCCTGCAATGTCGACGCACCCCAAGCTTGTCGTAAGTGAAAGCTTCTTATGTTTTCGAGGAGGACCTTGAGCGCAGCTGTTTGACGGTCAGAGTGCCGTTAAGCAATGAGTGCCTCTCACGTCTTCTGCTAAATTCCTTCGATATATCGCCGATTGCGCTGACGCTGATCGACACAGGTTCATGTCCAGGATGTCCGGCCTGAAACGTGAATTTTTCAATCTGACGTCTTCGGCGAGACCCTTCTTAAGCTCGCAACTCTCTGGTCTACTGAGAACAGGCAGGCAGAAGGAAGCGTATGGAAGCCTTCCAATCGGTGGAAGGAAAACTCTCCAAATGTAACTGCCTGTTCATCCGAAGACGCTCTTTGTGTTCGCAGGTCCAAGGCACGCCTCGTGCCCAACTGGCTGTGGCCACTGCCAAGACTGAGGACGAGGTTGTGAACGAAATTCAAACGTCTGCAGACTTGGCGCAGCCTGGGCGGGCAGTTGTAACTTGTCAATCTTGCTGAAGCGTTTTTAAGCTGACGGAGGCTTTCCTCCCAGGTCACTTTTACTTCCTCTCTTGAATCGGTAAAGGTCTTTCGGCAGCTGATCAGAAGATGCTCATGTCCAAGATGTCCGGCCTACAACAGGACTTTTTCTTTTGCATTTTGACGCCTTCGCAATCAGAAATCTCTCTTGGTTGCCGTCGCTTGGTTATGCAAGGTACGTCGATTAACAAGACCAAACATACAAGCTGCTGATTAACCATGTACAGCCGAAAGGACCTCTAATCTCCATCAAGCTCGTTGAGCACATTAAAGCGTTACTCGGTGATCTTCTGCTGCGCCCTTACACAGATCCTGCGCAGCTATGCCGGCGCCAAAAGTCCACCCCTTGCCAGTCGCATGAGGCCTACATGTTCATGCTTCGCTCAAAACCGTGTTGCTTCTGTGCAGGTCACTGGCAACCTGCCTAGCCAGCCTCCTGCGGACATCTGTCTGGCTGCTGCGCAACGTCTGTTCGACTTGGGTGTAGCGTCTGTCACGCTTCACATCAACACCGAAATGAAGGACGGTAAAGAGAAGAAGTTCCCCCAGTTTTCCGCCGGCTGGAAGGGCTGCACTCTCGACAACTGCCTTTCAGACTTCGTCCGCCCAGGAGCACCGTGCCTCGCAATCATCACGGGCAGCCAGTCGGACGTTCTCGTTCTCGACATTGACATGAAAGACAACGGCTTGAAGGCATTTGAGGAAATGGTCACCGCCCATGGTGCGCTGCCAAAAGACACTCCCAGAGAGAGGACGGGCAACGGCGGTCTGCATCTCTTCTCCAGCCTTTCAGAGTCGAGCGCAGCGGGGTTGCTGAACTGCAACAACAGGGAAAAGATTTCGTGTGGGGGGTGCCAAGTGGGGATCGATGTGCGCGGCAATGGGGGCATCTGCTTCATTTCGCCCAGCAAGTACATAGGGCGGGATGGAGAGACAGTGAGAGCTTACCGGTGGGAGTAGGAGATTGCAGCGGATCGTAGCAACCTGAGGGCCATGACGAACTGGTTGATTGACATCCTCAACCGGAGTGATGCGGCTGTAGGGTGAGTTTTTAAGCCTTCAGCATGTGGAAGAAGTTGCCTCACAGCCTGGGTCAGAATCAACCTAGCTGACTGATCGCCATTTCTCCAATTCTAAACATTCAAAATTGAAACTGACCGGTACTTTCAGTGAAGAGAAGCGTTCCTCAGCAGACAGATGACATCAACGCCTAGGCTTCTTCCGACCGTCAGGATTCAGATCAACAAGCTCGCTTTGACTTACTTCTGGGTGCACGGATACAGACCAATTCTCCTCCATTTTGTAAAATCAGCTCAATGATTGCACGTTTGACAATAAGTTCCTTCATGGTGCAGGACTATCGCTGTGTTGAGCAAGAGGGTGAGCGCTCACCAACCGCCCACCGATGTTGCGGGGGTCTTTGGTGAAGAGCCAGATGCTGCAGTGCTTCAGCAGATCAAAAGCTGCCTTGCGGCATGCGGCGACAGTACTTCGCGTTTTGACAAGCGGAAGGGCAACCTGTACGTCTTTCGGGTCCAAGGGGAACGTACGTGCCCTTATGGCCATCAACATCAGGGGTCAAACAACTTTTGCGTCCAAGTGAAGGGCAGCAGACTCGAGTACGTGTGCAACTCTCCAGAGTGCACCATCATCAGGCCACGGAAGCAGATTGGCGTCTTGAGTTGTGCCCAGGGTGAAGCTTCTGTCAAGCCGGTTGATGCTGATCGAGATGAAGCTATCTACGGGTGTGTTACGAAGGAGCTCGTGGACTTCTGGGCGTTTCAAGGAGACAAGGGCGGCAGCCGGATCTTCTCATACATGTGCTCATTCTGTAAAAGGTAGGCACACGACTAAAGTTGCTCAAGCTGCTTCCACTCCTCCGTTATATTTGTGCGATTGGTCGTGCAGAGGTGGCTTTTGAGCATGGCTTTTCTGAATCGGATGTTCGAGGATGCCTGAAGACTTGAATATTCAGAGACTGCTTAAGCCAAGGGGGGCTAGAGTAAAGCCGTTTTGAAAAGCCCCTGTTCTTCGTGGGACATGTCAGACATGTATCATTCAGAACCCTTGAGAAAGCCCCCGACTCTGGTCGGACATCTCGGACATGAAAGGTTCAGTTGAGAAAGTCTTGATTCAGGTCGTTAATCTCGGACATGACCGTTCAAGACCTTTGTAAATCATCCTGAATCATTCGTTCACGCTCTCTTTTCCAGGATTGTGAACACTCCCGCAGGCTTCTTCATCTGGACTGGAAAGGTGTACGAGAAAGCTTTAGACGTCCAGGTGCTATACATCCTCATGCATCAGTTGAGCACGGTGATAGACCGAGTCAGGAACGATCTGCAAAAAGAGTTGAAGCGCGCAACTGACAAGGGGAAGGTAGCCGAAATTGAGCGGAGGCTTAGGCAACTTCGTGACTACAACAACAGGCGCGCTGCAGAGGACACATTAAGGGTTACGAAAGGAGAGATGTTTTCGAGCACCTTTCTCAACGAGCTCGACAGCGATCCTAACATCCTCAACGTCAACAATGGAGTAATCGACTTGCGCACTGGCAAGCTGGACATCCATCGCCCCCAATACATGTGCAGCAAGCTTGCAAACACATATTACCGGGTAAATCTCCGGCGTGCTCCTGGATCCAACCTTGTCGATTACTGTCGAAAAGTCTTGCTTTTGGTCGGACATGTCGGACATGACGCTCGAGAAAAGTCTTGCTTTTGGTCGGACATGTCGGACATGACCAAATGCCTGCATCTGCGAACTCGTTCACAAGTGACGTGCGCACGGCACGCTTCTCCAATCTAAGAGGAAATAACACTATTCAAGTCGACCGCAGGGCCTCGATCTTCCCTCCCCTCGGATTGACGACTTCTTCAACGATGTCTTCAACGGAGACGAGGAAGTCATTTGGACTCTCCAGCTTGTTCTTGGGTACGGCGTCACTGGGTCCGTTGCTTGCGAGAAGATCGTGTTCTTGGTTGGATTGGGCGGTGAGTTGCCTGCCTACGGTGCCCTGCTTTTTCTTTGCCTCCAGACTTGGTGTGTCAGCACCGCTTCAATCCTAGAGAAATAGTCTAGAGTACGAAGCGTCACTGGGACAACAGTTTCAACGTACGATGATGCTCTTGAAGAGAGAGTCTTGCTTCTGATCGGACATGTCGCACATGAAAAGTCTTGTTCCTTGTCGCACATGTTGGACTCAAGTCCTGAGAGCTCAGTCTAGCCCTTGCCGTCCAGATGCTTCAAAAAGTCTTGCTACTGGTCGGACATGTCGGACATGATTTTTCTGCCCTTCGATTGGACATGTTGGTCCTATGAAGGTTTGGCACTGGTCACAAGAGCCGAAAGTCTTCCATACCATTGAAGGTGGATCTTTTTGGAAGCTCCCACCTCCGGGCTCTGGTTCAGCTTAGGTACGGTTGGATTCTGCAAAATGCTCATAGGACTCCTCTACTGTTCGTGCAGGCAATGGAAAGGGCGTCACAAAAGAGATGCTGGAGAAGACTTTTGGCCCATACTGCGGTGTTATGTCCAAGGACGTGGTGGTGAAAACGGCCGGGCAGAGACCAGTTTCAAAGGGCGCTCCAACTCCTCACATGCACGCACCGAAAGGGCTTCGCCTGAGCATCACTGATGAGACTGCTGAAGAGGAAGAGCTCGATGCGGCTTCAGTGAAAGCGACAACTGGGGGAGGGCTGATCTCTGCGCGTGCACCTTACGGCCAAACGGAGACCTTTCCCCTAATGAACCTACCTGTCCTTATGACAAACCACCCCCCTAAATTTCAAGACGTAACCGACCCAGCTATAAACCGTCGGCTGCTTGTGTTTGACTTTCCCAACCTCTACGTAAGTCGGGAAAAGTTTGACTCGAACAACTCTCGGCACCGCCCTTTGGATGGAGGGTTGAAGGCAAGGATGCAAGAGGAGGAGACGCTTGAGCAGCTTCTCTCCTGGTTGGTCAGAGGGGCCGTAAAGTTCTCCGGTCAGGGGATGTCGCTTGGGGTTGTTCCTCCCTCTGTCGCGGTGAACTTGGACCAGTATCTCGCAAAGAACGACAAGCTGCAGCAGTTCATTGACGAACACTGCAAGAGGGGTCCAGCGCTCAGAGGCAACGCTGCGGGGTTTCTCAACGATTATAAAGCAGCCTCAGGAGAGCTCACAATTAGCGTTGAAAGCTTAGCTGATAGGATGGCAAAGAAGGGTTTCATAAAGAAGAAACGGGAATCTATAGACGACTTTGGTAAGAGGCCACAGGTGTTCGTCGCCATTGAAAGTCATTATGAAGCAGAGTAGGTGACCCGATAAGTTTGGTCTGCAGGATCTTGTACACAGCTTGTCCGAACCTTAGAACGTTGTCACTTATGTTTGAGGATTTGGCTTAGATAAGGCTTCGAAAGCTTATCTTGTCTTATGCATTCGAGGTGGCGGCCTTCATGCATACAATCCTATTGTAAAAGTCGAACTCAACGCCTGCGTTCTTTAGCTTTGAGATAGTGCTCGCATGAGGTTTTTGAGTTCTCCCGGTTCGCAGGCGCTTTGCAGCGTCTTGAAGCAGGAGCACTTGCTTTCGTTTTCGATACCATACTTTCTTCTGCTCAAGCAAACGCTATCTGTTGCATCTGTAGAAATCTTGCCTTCTCAATTGTAGCGCTTCTGGGCATGATTTGCACCTCGGCACGCCCTCTGATGATAGAGGAATCTCCGACTCGGTTGGAAGCAATGCGTTTTGAACAACTCGGTGCTTCTTGTCACACATGCTACAGTGCACAAGGCGTATGATGCTGAAGTCAGTGCCGAGATCCATCTTCTCGAGATGGTTGATGTCATTCTCATATACAGAGCTTTGTTTCTTCAAACACATTAACGCACATCTCAACGGCCAACTCAGATGTCTTCCGCTTCTTTGCATATCTTGAGAATCCTCTTTGCCATTGACAGTAGAAGCGCTGCCTCCTCCTCGGAATACGAGCCCGGTTCATGATATGTTAAACCTGCTGTCATTATGCTGAATACATCGTCCCATGAGTCAACGAGGTCGTCATTACAGAGTTGGTACACAAAAAGTAAAACGCCCTTCCGTAGCAAACTCATGTCGACTGGAAGTCTGAGGCCTTCATCCACGAGGCCTTCATAGCAAACGGGTCCAAAGCTCTCTATCTCATCGATCAACGGCAGCAAGCTGTACAAACGGGGATTTAACTGCTTCGGCACATAGTACGTAAAGCCCCGCTCCATTTTATATTTTTGTTTATGAAAAGAAAAATAGGTCTATACTGTTAGGCTTCTGTCTCTCAATCTTCATCGCTATCGACTGCAACACACCTGAACGTTGTTGCCTTGCTGCCCCGAGCTTTTCCAGTGGCTTTTAAGGTGCATGTAGTAGCTGATCGTTTCACCTTACCTTTATCAGTTGACTTCCTCTTGAAAGTCTGCTTTGCAGCCTTGCTCGAGGCTTTGCATTTGTTCGTGCTCTCTTGTTTCTTCTTTGCCTTCGATGCGGAAGCGTGCATCTCAACAAGCTCATCGACCGGTATCTTATTTGCTGCCGTTGAGAAGGTTCCCTCGAAAGGAAGGCCAACAGGTCGTTCACACTTTTTGACTCGAGAGATCATGACTTCGTATCCAAATTCCTTTTTAGCCGAACCTCTAGTCGTTTCCTGTAATAGGACATAGACACCGTTGCAGAGGGCTTTGATGGCTGTACCGTTAGTACACTTGAGTGCCCTGAATAGCTGGCTACCCGCGCGTGTGCCTGCTTGCGAAACACGCCCCTTTTCAGCATCAATTTCGAGACGAGTGTCTTCGAAAAGGCTCGAAGCATCCGATTTGGTATGGTCAAGCGCGAGTAGCACCTTGAAGCTTCTTTTTGAGAAGGCAATCTCCATTTAGGCAGCTGTATGATGTAACGTGAGATAATAAAGGAGGTACGAAAATGCATCATGCTGCCTACTTAAGAGGTTGCCCCCCTGAAGCACTTTGGTTGTCTCGTTGACTCGGCAGGATTGTTGACAAATGATTATCAGAAGTTGCCCCTATATAGGCATGTTCTTGTCTACATGAAGCACTTTGAAAAGTTGAACTGTGCCAGTCACTATTCTAGAAGGCAAATTCCTATTTCGTACGAATTAACACCAAATTTGGGACCCCGGGAGCAAACTTTTGCTGGGAGCTTTTGCCATTTTGACCGCATGTTGGGAAAATTTGCGGCTCCAGAGTTTTAATTCTGGAATGAAGGCCACCTCAGGTGGTAAGGTCATATGAGGCAGTGGTCGATAGACCAATTCCAAGCTGTTTGCTCTGGGCAGCAGAAAATTCCAGAATACGATTCCCTAGGGGACGCATCTCAAGAATGCGCCTCGTTTTAATCTCAGAATTAAAATGGGTCTCTGTAGTATAAGGTAGTGATGGACTCAAAAGCATCCGTTCAATCGAGCACGGAATCGACTTCCAACAATCAAGGGGATGTACAGCGAACGATATCATCAGGTGAGGCAGCTTTACGCAACCTGTTTCAGGATGGAAAGCGGGCTGAAATTACGATCTGCCAATACCTGAATAGTGTACGACTAATCTATCACCTTGTGATAGGAGGCAACGTTTTGCCTTCCACATTGGATTGGATTAAAGATACTGCTTCTATACTCGAAAAACTTAACGCAAAGTACCCCAACCCTGGCACCTACAAGAATAAGTTGACACCTCTGATGGTCGTGGCTCACGAGAAGAAATGGGACGCTACATACAAGACTTATTTCAAAGCCTTCACCGAGAAGAAGGTGGCTTTAGAGAAGAAGGCCAGTGAACAGAAGGCAACGGAGAAAGAAGCTGCAAACTGGATCTCTATGGACGAGCTCAAAAGCAAAGCGAAAGAGCTCAACAGACACATCCGGAGAAAGATTATGCCAAACTCGAAACAAAACGATGCAAATCTCAGCCGAGACGACGTGAAAGTAGTGTTTCAGCACCTACTGCTTGCGTTCAATATCCTAGAGCCACCTAAGAGAAGGGATCTCAGCGGTCTCCCTCTTCAGAAAGCTGACGGTAGTTTCTACTGCGACGAAGCCAAAGAAACATATAAGGAGACCGGGAACTGCCTTCGTGAAAGCACAAGTGGTGAATTTGTGCTTGTACTCAAGACCTATAAGACATGTAGGCGCTACGGAACAGGCGAATTTGAGCTCAGCCAGAGACTCAGCAACTACATCAAAAGATCCATCGAGCTCGTTCCTCGAGGTTTTTGTCTCTCTCGGTTGGGAAATACAACAGAAGCCATGTCAGATAATTACCTTACAAAATTTATGGCATCGATAACGTTCCCTACAGGCAAACACTTGAACCAAAACCATCTTAGGCACCTTTACATCAGTGAACATTTCGTGAATGATCACCCAATCGCTGAAAGGAAGCAGTTAGCAAATCGCATGTTGCACGACTGGGGGACAGCAATGGTTACCTATGAAAGGAAATGATAGGTATTGAGTCAGAGTTGTAGAACATTAAGCCGATGAGATCACTAAAGTTGGGTCAGAAGGCCATGATCCGTCCCAATGAACTTCGTCGACTCGCATGCGGATTTCTTGCAGCCGTTTCTCCAGCTCACTCCTTGTTGGAAAGATCAAACCGCGACCACTGACATCTTTGTAACCATCCAGTCCAAGTGTTCGTTTGATCCGACCAATCAGAACGTCTTTCTGTCGCGGCGGATCTTCTTTTGCACCTTGATTGTCTACGAAGGATCTATAAGTTTGGAAGATGGTGGCGCTTAGCACCTTCGTCTTCGAATCTGATGAAAAGTTGCCGTTGTCCAGCAACCCGCATATCATCTTTGCCCAGAATGGAATCGAGTGCTCCCTGAGAGCAGAGCTCCACTTGCTTTTTGGGATCTGCTTGAGGTTCCAAGTGTCGATGCCTTCTCTTGACATCAAGTACCGGTAGAAGTGTTCAGCTGTAGTGCTAGTGAGGCTTTCACAAAGCCGATCAAAGTAGGGTTGATCTCCGATTCTAGAGTCGGAGGCCTCAAAGCATGCGTAGCGCCGGTCGGTTGCCTCTTTTTTGATCGGCCAGTCTTCGTTAGTGTTAAACCAGTAGTTAGCAAGATCGGGTACCTGAAGGGGATCGATCCCCTTCTTCTCTAGGATTGTTGTATCTTGAGTGATGAGGCTTTTCAACCTGTTATTACTTTTGTAGGCCCCACCCCAACTGCTTACTTCATCGAAGCAAACCAAAAGGAGATTTGCAGCTATTCCGTTGAATTTGCCTATCACCTTCTCCACAGATAGTATCGAGATCCGATGACATGTTTCCCCACAAAATCTGTCACGATCGATTTGCCTGCGCCCTGGTCAGATCTGAACACAAGTGCAGTACCAATTTTCTTATACAGTCTCTGAACAAGGTGAGCTAACCAGTTTAGAAGGTAGTCCGCTACAGCAGGATCATTGTCTGCCAATACCTCGTTGATATGCTTCAAGAGAAGATCGATTTGTTTCATGTCAACAGGCTGATCCGCTTCGTAAGCGAAGGGAAAGCCGTAGAACAGATTGTAATTGTTAGGCGAAACCAGACGAGAGTTTGCTTCGAAGACTACCTTGTTGAGCGTCCTTCTCGTTGATGACTTGCACCACACCTTTCCAAGGTTGCCAATCTTAAGATTGTCCAGGTTAAATGATTCGACCCGTTCCAAGAACTCAGCTCTTGTTCGAATGATGCTGTCATTTGACACCCAAGTAGTACCTCTTTCAACGAAGATGGTCTCGATAAAGAGCACTTTTGAGCTGCCGTCTAGAACGCAGAAGTAGTGATTCATCGTGTCGATAGCAGTCTGTGTGAGTTGTTGGCACATGCTTTGATACTGCACTTTGTCGACACTGCTTTTGCTGCTTGATATGATTCTCTCCGCTTCCTCGATAGGGCGCAGATCAAAACGTGCTTTGGAAATCAAAAGCGAAGGCCAATGGTGCACCCCGAGAAGCACTCTTGGTCGCTCTTTGCATGCTGATGACAAACAACGGTATTCCATGCAGATCCCGTTGCAGATGATGCTGAAACTGTTGCTCGTGTGTTCCTCTCCATAAGGACAGATTCTGCTCTCCTTCACTCTGAACTTTAAGATGGCTTCCCCATCTCGAAGCTTGATGCCGAGTCTGTAGAAACTTGTTTCATCGTTGCATCTACTTCGCAGTAGCTGCGTTGCAACTTGGATTGCCTTTTCGGCCTCGATGGAAGAGGTTGCTTGCTGAGACGAGAGTTCTGTGGTAATTGTATGTTTTGCCTCTGCTTTACTCACACTTGATGTATTATTGCTGGGGTGTTTTGTCGATCCCTGGGCAGCTTGCTTTGTGGAGTCTTGAGCGTTCAAGATATCTACGAGCCACAACGGAAGGCAGGCAAGCTTCGTTTTCCAAGGAGACTTTAGCCATTCGTATGAACGCTCTTCACCGTCACGAATGATGGTAGTGGGGGGTGCGAAGCATATGCCATTGCCTCGAAAATCAATAGTCGTTTGGCTGGAGTTGATGTATAGCTTGGTTGCGTCTGCCTTCCGTTCAAGCCCGGGGGAATCCGCTCAAAGTAGTAGTGCAAGCCGCCACTCTGTGTTTCGGCTGTCCAGGTGAGAGGTTCGCCGTGCGCTTTTGTCAAGCGTTTCCAGACATCAAGACCATTAGCAAAGGTTTTGCTTTCATTCATTTTGGGCAAGTCGATATCAATCATAATAATGCTGTTTGGGCCCGATCGTCCGCATAGAAGGGCAAGGGCATTCTTGTCGGAACAGTTGCGAATTGTGTCTTCGTGCAACCCCCAAGAAATCTCATCCACGATGCTTGAGTATGAGCATCTAAAGGTACTTGCGTCTTTCTTCTTATCCAGTTTGTTCCATGTAAGCTTGAACGTAACCGGCAGGAGATCAAGGCTCCGGTACGATGAGATGCTTTCATTGAGGTCCGAATGCATTCTAGGGCTGGGCAGGGCCCCTATGATGAGTACTAAGGAAAATAATTCTCAGAATCCGGACGCGTTGAAATCTTGATCTTGACAGAAATCGCCCTCCATGCAAACGCGTGAAAAGCAACGGCCGGTTCGATGGAACATGCAATGGAGAAGCACATCATTGACAAGTCCACTGACAGATCTCGTTCATTGGCCTCGAATGCAAGTTGCCTTCTTGCAGATACTTGGCAACTACAAGCTTTGCCATGGTGGAAGGTCGAAGCCTCTTGCCTTCGGAATATCGAATATAAGCTTTTCGTAAACATATCTCCACTTTAGCTTTGCTATAGTGCTTACGAGACCAATCTCTATATTTATTCAGATTCGAGTGCCGATAGCTTGCTTCATACAACCGCCGGTGATGGTTGGAAGCAGGTTCTCTCGTGTCTAAGATTGACTCAGCCATAGCAACGTGCTTTACTGTCTACCCTATGAAAAGAAGATACTTGAAGGTCTCCTGACGAATCACTAGATGCACCATGACTTGAAAAGAAGTGCCAAGTGTCCGTAGTGCCAGAGATTTGAGAGTGTGCAGTGCAATCATGCTCTTATATATCATTATCAAGTATATGAAAGAGGTGCCAGTATGTGTCCTAACTCCTTTTCCTTCACCCCCTCATGAACGATAGCTCCCCACACGCTTGCGGGAAGCTCATTAGCTATTCATCAACACATAGTCTGTCACCTGTACAAGAGAGCTGCGCGAACTGCCGGCGACCATAAATGAATCCTGCAGGCGATCTTAATCTTCTGGTCATCAACACGTGTCAATTCTGCGTTGCGCCCGCTCACTACGTTAGCTAGGATGATCATGAACGCCTGGAGACCACTAAACCAACCTAGCACCTTGAACTTGATCAAGAAGGAGTTGACGCTCTCCACCGCTGAACTGTTAACCCAGCGCACAGCGTCGTAGTAGTCAGGGTTATACTGAGGGCCGCACTTGTGAGCTTCCGCGCCAGTCTTCTGGAAGTGGAACCTGTACGCGCAATATTGGACAGCTTGGGGCTCCCAAAAAGTGTGGCAAAAGCTTGGACAGCTTGGACAAGGGACGGTTGCTGACGTCATCACAACCGGGCTCCCAGAAAGTCTGGCAAAAGCTTGGACAGCTTGGACAAGGGACGATTGCTGACGTCATCACAATCGGGCTCACAGAAAGTCTGGCAAAAAGCTTGGACAGCTTGGACACGGACAGCAGCTGGCAGAATGACACCGAATCTACCTGGAAATGTTGATTATCTTGTCCTAAAATAACGACCAGTTCGCAAAGCATGGACGTGTTTGCGGTGTATACGCTCACCGGTCAACGAGGGCTCGCATGTCTGCAAAAAACCCAGGCTCACGCCGCATACTGTACGCGCGCAGCTTGCAGGCGTTGTCGTAGAACAGGAAGGAAGGGAGGTTGTGCCGATGGAGGCGGGTGTACAACACCGCAAAGGGATCACGAGGAGACTCCCCCCGAGCATGGCATGAAAGCTGTAAATCACCCTGTGCGGGCAACAGAACACGAAACCCCCTTTTGTATGCCGCTGCAGCCGCTTGCCCGCCTTTTCACTCTTGGCAGCCGCAACCTTGGCATCAAACTCCCCGACCGTGAGACTGCTCTTACAGCGGTGCTCCTCGCTGCTCTCGACTGCCCGACCAAGCTCATCTTCAAACGGCTTGTACTGAGGCATGGGCCGTTTCTGCTCCCAACCGGGGAGGGGATAGCAGCCGAGCACGTTCTGCTCTCGGCAGTAAGGGTGGTCGTTGGGGAGCGCTTCGAGGAGCCGTCCGTCCCCGGAGAACCCCAGCCGATCGTGCAGCAGCTCGCGCTCGGCTTGGTTAAGGGCATACTCGGGGGGTTTTGGTGGGCGCAGAGCCTCAACGCCGGGAAGCAGCCGATTCGCTCTCCCTCTCCAGAAGTTGTAGCTCTCCTCTCGCTCCTCGTTCCAAGACCCTGGGACGTCCCGTCGCAACTGCAGCAGCCAAACGCAGGCATCCAACCCCTCGATAGCAGACAGCGCCCACCCGGCTCGACCAACCCCCAGCCCAACTGCCCCGCGTCCAAACAGCGTCAGCCGGTACAAGTGGTGGAGCGTGGGCAAAAAGAATGCCGGAAACACTCCGTCGTAGCTATCTAGCAACCTACGAAGCATGGGCGCATGCTCAGCCAGCACGGCCTTTCCCCGCTCATCTGCTGAGCCTCCCAGGAGTATCTTCCGGACAACAGCCAATGCCGCTCCATGCTGGATCAGGTTACTGTCGTCTGCGACGGACTGGGGGGTCCCCAGAGCGTAGAGCAGTTCTGCCCACCATTTTCGTGGCGAACGCACTCGACCGGGGTTGGCGCCAGGCGCAGCAAGGGTCTCCCCCCTGATCCCCTTCAATAGCAGCCGTGCAGCTCGGTTCTTCGATCGGATCTGCCCGATCTGCTCCTGCAAAAGGCGCCTTCTCCAGTGAAGCAAGACGGGCTCGGCATCCGCATCGTCAGGGTTGGCGACAAACTCCGAGACGAGCTCCACGTCATCACGATCCAGCGCAACCTAGGTAGAAGTAAAGAAGTCAAAAACCTCTAACGAAGCGGACGTCAAGCGCCCTCGTCTAGGTTCTCCCAACTGTTTATACGGATATCATTCCAAAAACCTAGACCGATTCCAAAGCCCCACTGGAAGACCTTGTTGCGCTCTTTGCAGAACCGACGGACAGTGGCAACTGGGCCCTGCTGGCACGTCCCTAGAGACTCGCAAAAGCCGTCTAGGTTCTCCCAACTTTTTGTACGCATATCATTCCGAAAACCTAGACCGATCTCAAAGCCCCACTTGAAGACCTTGTTGCGATCTTTGCAGAACCGACGGACAGTGGCAACTGGGCCCTGCTGGCACGTTCCTAGAGACTCCAAAAGCCGTCTAGGTTCTCCCAACTCTTTATACGCATATCATTCCGAAAAGCTAGACCGATTCCAAAGCCCCACTCGAAGACCTTGTTGCGTTCTTTGCAGAACCGACGGACAGTGGCAACTGGGCCCTGCTGGCACGTTCCTAAAGACTCCAAAAGCCGTCTAGGTTCTCCCAACTCTTTATACGCATATCATTCCAAAAACCTAGACGGATCAAAAGGTATTTTGGTCAAAGACAGACCTCTGATACGGAGCAGACTAGCATCTAGCAGTGTGCGCAACGCTCAATCGCTGTAAAGTCGACGTCAACCATTCAAGCCCCATTGGAAGAACCTCAGCTAAGCATTGGAACAAGTCATTGCGCCTATATGTGGCAGGATGGCATCTGATAGCGTGCGCAACGCTCATTCCGAAATTGGAAGGTCTGAACATTTTTCAAGACATGTCCGATCAATCTCGTTTGATTTCAACCGATTTAAGCAGACCTTACGAAGGGTTTCTGGTCACAAGCATGATTCAATCCACCTACCAGCAGCTCGTGGAATTCACTCTCGCTCAGCTGCGACCCCAGTTCTGGGTCCTTTGGATGATGCTGGCTGTAGCGCGCCAACATCGCCCGCAGCTCCGGCTGGTGGATCAGGCGCCTCTTGAGTCCCCGCCCCTCTAGCGCAGTCGCGCTGAAGTTCACACCGGCTTCCATGTGCTTCACGACGGTCTCTCCGAATCCGTTCCGGCTCGGAGCTGTGAATGGCCGGAGTTCGCTTGCCGCCGTCCCTGCGAGCCCCCCTTTCGATCTGCTACCATCCGCGCACGCTAGCCCGGCGATACCGTCGCAGAGCAGAACGTCTGGGTGAGGCCCGCAAAGGCTGCAGCACTCGAGGATGCTTCGCCCACACAGCCGGAAGAAGGCCAAGCAGACCTTTCTCCATGATTCCTCGCTGAGGAGAGGAGCGGCACCCGGCGAGAAGAGCCCCCGGACCGCCTTCTGTGCGCCGATCAGAGCGCTGAACGCTGATCCCGTCCCTTGAATCGAACGGAGCAGGAGCTGGCAGGACTCTTGCGTGACGATGATGGCCCTGCTCCACGCGTACAGGCCAAGCGCTTCTCCGTTGAAGTGGACGGTGTGCTTCAACGGGCATCCGCAGCAATAGACCCGAACCTTGACCTACAAGAATGTGCACGCGCTTAAAAACACAAATCGAAGTCCATGAATTTGCAAAAACGTTTGGTATCGTTTGAGTCAAAGTGTCGTGCAAAGTTTTTCGAACTTCGAGCAAGTTGTCCAAGCTTTTGAAAGGCTTTCTGGTCGCCTGCTTCTGATGACGTCAGCAACCTCCTCGTCTAGGTTCTCCCAACTCTTTATACGCATATGATTCCGAAAACCTAGACCGATGAAAAGGCACTTCAGGTCATTGAAGAACCTAGACATCAGCTTTCGGCAGACTTTCTGGGCGCCCAGCTTTGATGACGTCAGCAGTGTGCAAAGTGTTTCAAACTTCGGAACTGGCACGTCCAAGATGTCCGACCAGAATCGAGACTATTTTCACAAGCCCTGAACGGCCATGTCCGACCTCGATTGAGACTTTCTCAAAGCTCCCCGATCGGTCACAATGAATTCGCATCTTTTCAACGCGCTTGCATATTCTCAAAGCTGCAAAAAAGAACGAATACCTTTCACTTTGATCTGGCAGAAGTTTGCATCACGTACCTCTTGCGACCAGCGCAGTGAATGCACGCATGCACTCTGCAGCAACGCTTGCCACACGGTGCCACAGGGAGCCAGCCCGGGCTTTGGGCAAGGTGCAGACAAGCACCCCGCGGCGCTCAGCTCCTCGAAGTCCCTCTGCACGAGCTCGCTCACTCTCACTGGCCGCCGCAGCAACGTCACCAGCGGATCGTGCACCTCGAAGCTGTCAGTCGGCCGAACCAGCTTTGGGAGCTCGAGCTGCACACCTTTCGCGTCCAAAGGCAGTACCGGAGCCCAGAGCGGACTCCCGGCAACATGGGGGCAAGCCGAAGCCGGGCATACGCAGCTTGCGCACACTCTGGTTACGCCGTTCATTGCGTCCCTTCCGTCCCCTCCACCCAACGCCTGCGGCGCAGCGTGCGCAGGCACAACCTCTTCCTTTTCAGCTTGCAGCGCCCCCGTTCCCGTCAACTGCCCACCTTCCCGCTCTGGCTGAGCTGCCCAGAACGTTTTCGACCGCTTTGGCACCCGTTCTGAGCAACGACCTCCCGGCTCATGTCTTCCTCTCTTCCCCCCGGCCTCGCGCGCGTCAGTCGCGACTTGGCAGCACCCGTTCTCGCAAGTCCCCCGCTCGAAATCTGCCCCTCCGAAGAGCTGCTGGTGCTGCTTGCAGAAGCACGAGGCCCCTTTGCAGCCTGCCTTATGAGGCTGGCCCACGCAAAGTTCCATCAGGTACCGTTTGACCGAAGACAGGTCGGACGACACTTCTGCCGAGCCTCCCTCTTTCGACTCCGGCGCCCCTTTTCTCTCCTCCTTCCTGTCCGTTTCGAGCAGCCAGGCACGTGCCCTTGCCAGTCGATCCTCAGAGAACAAGCAACCGCTCACTCGCTCGATGCTTCTGCCTGGACGGAGAGCGTCTTTGACAGCGCAAATGTGGTCGCAATCTCCCGACGTGCTACAACCCGACTGCTTGCCCTGGCAGTACCACTCCTCTTGCGCGCCCTCATGCTTGTGCACCATCGTCCGCTTGGGCGAAGGGGAAGCTGCATTCCAGTAGACGCCAAAGACCCGCTCAGCCCCTCTGCTGCATAGAACCTCGATCACCCGCCTGCCCTTCTGGAGCGCAACGTGGCTGGCTTGCTGGCGCGACCCCAAAGCCGCGAGCGCCAACTTGTGGACGCATGGAGTGTCCGAACCCAGGCGCCCGCGGTCGCAGGTGCAGCTGGCCTTCCCTAGGGTGTCCCAGTGGACCGTTTCGAGCAAGGCTTTGGCTTTGTTCGGTCGTCCAAGCGGCTTTGGCCTGCCATCGTTGTGGTTCCAGACGGTCATGAGGAAGACCAGGCGAGGGGAACCCTCGTCTCTTCGTTCCGAACCGCCCCCCAGCTCATAGATCGAGCACGTCCCGTTCTGAATGCCCGCGAGGAACTTCGTCGCCTGAGACGTGAGAGAAGAAACTGCCGCACCATTGGCATGGCAGCGCTCCTTGCTGTCTGAAGACTCGGCGCCTGATGTGGAAGGGTCCTCCTGCGATGGGCAAATGGATTTGAAGTGAGCCACTGTAATTAAAGCTTAAGCTAACAAGTCAGATAGCCGCAGAAGGTTCTGACCAAAGGGCACAATCATTGCAAGTTTTTGATCATACTGTACTTGCTGGCCACAAAAACAGTGTAAAAAGCTCTTGAATCAGTCAATTGCAGTGAAATCCTTGTGCATTTGGGAGGACAATTGACAATTTAGCTTGCTCTTTTGTACAGTGGTTAGGTGATGGGGTCTTGACACCCCTGGCACCTTTTTATTTATACTTGTAAAGTATATATACTACACAAATGCACTGCACAATATATTGCAGCGTGGCACCTTGGCACCTTGGGCACCTCACTTTCAATCATGGAATTTTCATTCCAATAAAACCTGAACAAAGAAAAAACAAGAGGTGGTGGTGTCCAGGGTGCCATCCAAAACTGAGAGCATCATCATCAGGGCGCGTTAGGTTTCAGAGGGGTCAAAGCCAAACCAGAACCTCACTGCACTTTCAAGGACTTACATGCAACTTGCGCTTGACGTCCGCTCCAGCAGTTTTTCCCCTGTTGAGCGCGCTCTCGGCTGCTGATTTGGCTACCTTGCCTGTAACTGACTGCCTGCTCACTATGATCCTGCACCGCCAAGTACTCTATGTAACCGCTTGTAAGCTCTTTGACCTGCTTCCAGGGAGTGCTCTGCGACTCACGCTTGAACCACGTCTCACTGGTGGCCTGCTCTTCCTGAACTGTAACTGACGTCTCAGTCAGATGAACAATGCCAACCCATCGTTGTACGCAAGAAAGACACAAGGGCTGCGCGCGCTGTTTGCATTTAACAGCTGACGAGATGGCAAATCCAAGAAGGGACTGGTGAAACTTGCGAAAAGTGATTTTGTGTGTCGGGTCTTGCGCGCTTTTGATTAGGAGGGGCTGCTTGCATAACACGCACTTGCTAGCTACAGGCGTTTCGCTGAACAGACTCAGGGCAGGATCAACAATGTATCGACCCGTCTGCAAACTCTTCTGGTCATCAAACCCTAGGTTGAGAGCTGGGGGAACCCTCTGCTGAGATGGCATGGTCCCTGGTGCATTGCATTGGCTCGGGTTGCCGTTGCCGGCTACCACTCGGATCTGAAGTTTAGAGAAGAGGCTCGAAGTATGAAGATCCAATTCAAGTTTTGTGGGAATTTATACCTCACTTTTTCGGAACCAGTCTGGCCTTGATCACAGTATTCCCTAGACTGGTCGACTGCCGCCTGCTATTCAGCAATACCACGTAGTTTTTACTATTTTCGTTTTTAAAGCATGCAACGTGGGTCGTTTCCGAGCGGTTTTATGAGCAGTTATATCATGTGGTCGCCCGGCCGGAGTAAAACTTCCCCTGGTTTCCGGACTCGCTGCCCGTCTCGCCTAGGGGGTGCCGTGTGCGAAGTCCTCTACGGTACAAGCTTCCTAAGTAACGTCAAAGTGCCGGTACTCTGACCTTTAGCGCGCCAAAACCGTCCGCTCTGGCAGGCACTATTTGCGGCGAATCTCAGCCGTTCATTTTATGCCAACGATCAGTTGGTGCCCCCCCGACTAACGCATTTGACTCTGAGTCGTGTTCCTAAGAGGAAGCAAGCCAATATCGACGTCCAGTCGAAATTCAAGGGTAGACGAACACGGAAATTGTTTCCATCTGCCGTTTCTAGTTTGCTGCGTGATCAGACACGCGGTAGGTACCTACGCGGCTGGTACCCAAAGCGGTTCGCGGCTCTGATTGGTCGACTTGGGATTCGGTACTCACATGTGAGCTTCCGGCCATGTGACCCCAGCTCATCGTCGGAACTCGCCAAGTGAGGCCATGTGACTAACTTAGAAGTTCCGGAACTGTACGTCTGGACTCTGCACAGTGCAACAGTGAGTGTTTCAGCCTGCACAGTGCACGCAGACTGATCGAGTACAACCGTCAAAAGTGGTACCGTAGGTGCGAGCTTAGCTGCAAGTACCTAAGTGTGCACGGGTATAATCATAATTGTAGGGACATTCACGCGTGGAATGCGCCTCACTGCTGCTTAGCCTTCAGGCTCCTTGTAAGGCTAATGCAGGTGTTTTCAGTCCTTGTGGGTTTATCATCTGGGATACCTATTCGTAGAATCAGAGCCACTTGAGATTGATGGATTATGATAGGGGCAGGGCAAAGTGTTTTCAAATTGAAGCACCACCCACATTGACGAGCTCTCGGCGGACAACTTGCGAGCCGCTCGTTAGGTGCCCCGCTTTACTTTCTAAAGTTCAGCGTGAACAACTGAGCTAGGCGATGGCGCAACGTCCAGAGGCCTCGCCTGGAACAGTTCCCGATCCCTCTATTGAGCTGTCAGTAACTCAGGAAGCTCCTGTAAATGCACCACAATCCAGGGAGCCTCTGCAACATCCCGAACCAGTTCCTCTTGAGGGGGATATTGAGATGGGAATCGGGATCACTGAGATCAGCCCTGGTGGAAGGCCCCCTTACTGCGGCTTGTTCAGCTCTGAGGGCGCAGGTGATCTTTCTACTTCTGAGGTGGGGTCACCAATCAGCGCAGAGCGCCTGCAGCGAGGTCTCAGCTCATGCTTGTGTGGGGAGGGGGTGACTAATGAGAGCCGCCTTGGAAGGCTTCCATTGCGCACCACCGTCGGGGAGGTGGATGTGCTGGCGGTGCTTCCCGGTGTTGACAAGATCGAAGAGAGGCAGCCCTTGATCAGGAACATCTCCTCCAATGCATCAAGGTGAGTAATTGCTAGGGGGTTTGATCAAAGACTGCCTGGCTGGTAATCAAAGAGAGGTCTTGTATTCAATACACTCTTCTTAAGCTCATAAGGAAAATTGTTTTTCAAAGGCTGCACCTTGAAGTGGATATCGACGGGAGCCAGGATAACAATCCATAGAGTTCTTTCAATATCTTTTGCCATCGGGTTCAAAGCACAATCCCTGAAGCTTTTCTTTTCAACAAGGCCTCAAAGATTGTAGTGGTGGTTTGTTCATAAGTTGGATCCTCTGAGAGTGGGCCTATATATTGACAGTCTCAGGATTTCTATTGCTTTTGCAGCAAGCTAAAGCATCACTTTAGTGTCTGCTCACAAAAAGGTTCCTGGAAACGTAACGCAAGGTGGTTTCCGCACATCGACTCACACCACATCCATGTCTTTGAAGAGACCAGCTCAGGTTGAACTGGTTGTGAATCAGGATCACTGCTCAATTTCATTTTACAGCCGCCTTTTTAAGTGAGGTGGAAGATTGTTTCTGATCTGCGCCAAATTGTGCCGCTTTCCACGCTCACAGACATGACAGCCCAACCTCAATGCACGCAAAGCCTGCTGTAAGGTGGCATATCATGCAATTTCTACACTAAAACAATAAAGCAGCCTGACCTACATACACTCAACACACAGACATCGTCACTGGCCTGCCCTCTTGCAGTTAGACAAAGATACCCTGTGGGGTCGATCCTGTCTTCGAATGTCCCGCTCTCAGCCAAACCTCGTTCCCATAGCACCATGACCATATGTGTTGGGGGCCATGGAGTGGGTTAAGATGAATCCAGCCTTCACAAGACATATGTCGCCAGCTTGTTACCATCTAGTGAGAAATCTGAGCTGCTTGCCCACTTATCAACAACTGAGGAGCGGGCTTTCTCAATGTTTTTGTCAGAACGCAGTGAGCATATCGGGGGGTAAGGTTCTATACTTTCCAGGGTGTTCACTTCTATACTTTTCAGGGTGTTCACTGGCAGTTCTCCAGGAAGTGAGGGATTTGATCAGAAAGAGCAGCATCTACGTATTTTACCCTGAGTATGCGCACCACAAAGGGCCCTTGTCACCTTCTCCATTCTTGGTAATGCACTCAGCTTGAACGCATGTTTGATCGGTAAAGTTGCAGCACCGCTCCTTCAGGACTCACTGTTCTGTTCAGTATTCAGCACCTACTGCCTTTCGACTCCAGCGACTGGTGAGGGCCACTCAAGCGCAAACAGTACTTTGAACTTAAGCCTGCTTCCTTCTTCCTGCTAGTCTCCAATGGCCGGCTCCTGTACCCGTCCAACTCTAAGGCCACACGGTAAAAACAAGCTACTATCAGTAGAATCTGTCCGGTTGCCTATAGACTTCTATGCTTCCTGCAGGTACAAGGACCTTGCACTAAACCAGATTGCACAGAGCTTTGGCAGTCCCGACGGAGGCAACTACCCGTGGCACTGGCACCTGAAGCGGATCCTTTTCAACCTCTTCCCCTGCTTCTCTTGGCTGGCCTCTTATGACGTGCGCAAGCACCTGCGCGATGACATCATCGCTGGCATCACCGTGGGGGTCATGCTTGTTCCTCAGGTGGGATCGGATCTTAAAGCACTCTCTGTAACGATCTCTGTAACGCAACCGCATCCAATTTGTTCCGATGGTTCAATACTCACTGCAGATAAATCAAAACAAAACTTGCATGTGGTTCTAATTGAAGTAAATTCGAACGCTTTCCTTCAAGGCATGAAGTCTGATGACATTCAGGATTGATGGAAAATCCACAGGAGGATGTTTCAGGACGCTTCTCAGAACAGGTCAAAAGTCAAGAACAAAAACTACTGCATCAAAAGTTTTCAGCTAGCACCGCCGAAGGCATGCTCCTTGTCAAGCCCCAAACGATCCGTGCACATTCTCACCGATGTTCACTCTCGAAGCTCTTCTTGTGTCTTCCCGTCAGTGTCTCACTGGTAAGCTGACCTCCCTCACACTTCACCGCACTTCGGCTTTGATGCTTCCCTCTGTTTGATTACATTGAAGTATAAGCGGGAGCGTTTTTTGCAGGCCATGTCGTACGCCAAGCTGGCAGGCCTCTCCCCCGTGTACGGCCTCTACACGGGCCTCATGCCCGTCTTCGTGTACGGCCTTTTCGGCAGCTCCCGCCAGCTGGCAGTCGGCCCGGTCGCCATCGTGTCCCAGCTGGTGCACTCGGGGCTGCTCAGCATGGTGGAGCCCGGCAAGGGGGCGACCGCCGCGGACAGGGCCGCCCTGCAGGCGCAGTACACAGGCCTCGCCATCACGCTGTCGCTTTTTGTGAGTGCCGCGATGCCTTGATAAGAACTCCCAAAATGGAGGTTGGCAACGCACTAACGTGGAAAATGTCAAGAAAGGAATTTGTAAGGGGCGGGCGCGGACTGACTCACGCGGGCAAACGAGAAGTTTCTCAGCAGTAATAGTGTGCTTTGCGGATGCTACTCCTTGTGAACGCCCGTGTGTGCGCACGTGGACGTTGTCAGCTTTGCTTGCTGTTCATGAATAGACTTCGACTCCTCCGCTTCACTAAACCTGTATTTTAAACACACTTTCTTAGAACTTCGTTACAGAGAATTAAAGCGTGTCTCCTTTCAGGTCGGCCTCGTGGAGTGTATCTTGGGCCTCCTTCGCCTCGGCTGGCTCATCCGCTTCGTCAGCCACAGCGTCATCTCCGGGTTTACCTCCGGGGCTGCCACCACCATCGCCCTTTCTCAGGTAAGCCTCGGACTTAATGCGCCCATTTCCGGGTTCACCTCTCAGAACAGGTCCTGGAAGCCGCTTGACTTGTAAATCGAAGAACGACAAGTGCAACATCTGACTGAAGAAACAGAATCTGCATAGGGCAGCGATTGTGCATGTAGAAGAACATAAGCCCACTTTGCAGACTTCTCTGCAAAGGCTTCAAGTAGCTGTTCCACTAGGGCCATCGCACCGAAAGAGACGATGTTGCATACTCGGGAGTCTGCTCGCAGCCAAGCGCTCCACCACGCAGTACTTCTTAAACGCACCGATGGGGACTCAGTTCCTGAACGTCCTTGATCGCAGCGGTCGTTCCGTGCCACAGTCAGCGGCCTGGAAGGACATTTATCCTTCGTTGTTCCTTCGTTGTTCCTTCGTTTTTTGGTGGGTCGGGAGGTCACTGCGCAGCTTTTCCAACGGCAGTTTCGTTCCACTGCAGGTCAAGTATTTCCTGGGTTACAGCATCACGAGCAGCAACCAGCTAGTGCCGGTCGTCCAGACCATCTTCGCTAGAATCGACCAGTTCAAGTGGGAGCCCTTCCTCATGGGCGTCGTCATGCTCGGGATTATCGTTGGGATGCGCTCCGCGGGTAAGCTCTGCTGCGGAATCCGTTAATCGTCGTGACAAAAGTCCTCTCGGTTCATATGACGGACCGCGGGATTGGAAAGGATCCGTCAAGTGGATGATTCACGAGTTTACTAGATCAGAAATCGGTATGAAGAGCCGTCGAAGGGTTGAAGCCTGCCCTTGTTCTCATACAGAAGAACCTTATGGTCCACTCTCAATTTGGAGGGCGGTGACTCTGAGGAGCTTTTGCCCACAGGAACGATCCTCTATCAAGTACTGACAAAGACGTCTGATTGAGATCGTTGAGGGGCATGGGTAGTGTTTCCAAAGTTTTCGCAGGTTTTGCTCCCCGGTACTCCAACCTTCAGCCGCATCTTGCGTTTGACCAGCCGCACCGAATGATGGAGAGGGCTGAAATCATTTTAGGAGGAACATGTTTGACAAGTGATGGTTGGACGTTTTTCTTCATCTCAGGCGACCGATCGCCGCGGCTTCGGTGGTGCCGCGTCGCCGGACCGCTGATCACGGTGGTTGCGGGCACCGTATTTATGAGCTTCGTCAAGACGAAAGCGGTGAGCCGTCGATATGAACAATATGGAAAATCTTGAAGCCTGAGTCCTCAAAGTCAATGGACTGCTGCTTTCCTTGACGCTACTGCTATCCGTACACGCTCTCTCAACGTAGTCCTGTTCAAAGGTCAGCAGCACAAAAGTCTCGAGGTCCTGTGTCTATCTGGAACGGAAAAGCCACACTTGAATAACGATTGCGATGAGGGCTTTGTCTCCGATAATGAGCTTTTCTTGTATCGGCGGCGCAGATCAGACTATTAATAGTATGCTGCGCTAGTGGTGTGGCAAACCTAGTGCAGCGACATACGTCGATCTGACAGAAATACTTTCTCTTATTGGACTTGCACAACAATCCAAAACCAACCGTTGATTTTGTTACTCAAGGGAAAAGGGCTCCGTTTTCTCTGTGCAGATCTCGACGGTCGGTCCCATCCCTAAAGGCTTTCCTCCCGCCTCAACGTCCCACTTCCAGACAAACGGCCACTTCAGCCAGCTATTTTTGACGTCCCTGATGGTGACAGGTGTCGGCATCCTGGAGACGGTTGGAATTGCCAAAGCTCTGGCGTCCAAAAATGGCTACGAGATCAACACGAACCAGGTGCGTTACCGATACTCTCAACTCAGTCTTGCCTTCATCTTTTCCACTCAAAATATGTCCCTTTAGACTGCAGAGATTCATTTATCCAATGCATGCCTGGTTTACGTCAAGCTTTGCCTCCATGGCAGAAAACCACTGCGAGAAGCGCCGCAAATAAAAGTGAACCCCTATGCTGGCCTTTTGCAAGATTTCTTGACGAGGTCCCAACCCACAATTCTCGCAAACGGACTGGCTAAGGATAGATTGCACCAAATAACAGATGTATTCAAAAACGCAGGAGCTCTTTGGGCTGGGCGTCGCAAACCTGGTCGGCTCAGTGTTCTCGGCATATCCGGCCACCGGGTCCTTCTCGCGCTCCGCGGTCAGCAATGAGGTGAGCAGTAAAGGTGCTAACGTCATCTTTCAAAATCACGAGTAGTCTCTTCTTATACAAGTGCACGAAATCACTGAACTCTCTGCCACTGACTTCTATCAGACTGACGTTCCGTAAGTCCGTCGAACTACTGATCTCGGCGATCTTTCAAGACTCAATAAACAGCAAGCCCACACTAGAATAGTAAGTCGAACGGGTGGGGTTAATCAAGGGGTTAGGGTGGCTAAAGGTGCGAATTGTATACTTCTGGGTTAGGGTCTTACTTAGATCCAAAGAGCTTACTGGAGTTCCTGTGTCAAGTTGCGAAGAACGGTTTGTCTGCAGATGGGCGCCAAGACCTGCATGTCGGGCCTCATCACTGGCCTCCTCATCCTGTGCACGCTGCTCTTCCTCACGCCTCTTTTCAAGTGAGCAACTTCCACTGAAAAGTCGAGGCCGTCGTCCGCGATTGTGCTGGAACTTCTGCCAACCCCTGATTTCGTCAAGCTCAGCGTGTTGATAAGGAGGTGAAATGAGATGCCATGCAATTGTTGTCTCGTTCTTTCATTTGGGCGGTCGCTATTCTGCCACACCGACACTGTAACCCCACCGCTCCTTCTGAAGTGCCATGTGTTCATTCTGCAGAAATCTCCCCAACGCGGTGCTTGGCGCGGTTGTGATCGCCGCCTGCATCCGGCTCTTCGATCATAAGGAGGCCATCCACTTGTTCAAAACCAACCCCCGCGACTTTCTGCTTTGGCTAGCGGCCTGCCTTGGGACGATCTTCCTGGGCATCGAAGTCGGGGTCGCTATCGCGGTCGGACTCTCCCTGGTAAGCACGTCGGTCACAGCAGTGGCTTGTGACAGGGCTGAGATTTTGATTTGTTTCGATAAGAGTCCGTTCTCATTGTGAAGGCCACACTTGCCTGCTCTCCGTGTACTCTACTTGAGAAGTAAATCATCTCAAACTGATGTATCATTCCTGCCCCGTCTCTTTGGGACAACACTTTATCCTACTACTCTTGCTCATGACCTGGAAAACCAGATGATTCCAGCTTCCGCCGTGCATCAGGAGGAGTTCAACTCTCTCCGCTTTTCCACCTTTCTTCGTTAACGCGCGGCTAACCTGCACAGGTATTCGTCATCTACGAGTCAGCGAACCCGCACATGGCGATCCTGGGGCGCCTCCCGGGCACTGCAGTGTACCGGAACATCAGGCAGTACCCGGATGCGATTACCTATCCTGGTAAGGGAGGCTGACGTTGCCCAAATACTTTAATCACAGTGAACGGTGAAGAGAAGGATCCGATCTCTGACGCCGTCTCGAGGAGTGTGACAAGAATTTGCGTAACTTTCGGTTAGGGGACAGCTTCTCAGGTTACTGTTCCTTGCCCCCACTTCGTGGATCCATTTTTAAACACTCTGAAGGTCCGGGACGGGAAAAGACATCAGAGCCTCTGCTTAAAATGCAAGTCTTTGAAACCCAGGTCCGTGTTCCTTATTCCATATAATGTGCGGCGCTGGAAGTACTGTCGTAGAAGCGCAGCATTACTCCATTCGCTAGGGCGCTTTACCATTTGACACTCCCAGATCTTTACTGACGTAGGGGCTGTCCGTTCGGACGCTTATACAAGATCTGACTCCTTCGAAGGACGCCCGCAGGCATTCTGATCATCCGCATCGACGCCCCCATGTACTACGCTAACGTCAGCTTCATCAAGGACCACCTGCGCGCGCACATGCTGCGCAGCGTGCTGGTTCACTCGGGCAGCGTCCAGGACCCGGAGGCGGCTGCGGCCGCCGCCGACTGGCCGCTCCCGGGCGCGCAGAAGGCGGCCGCGGGGAACGCGGCAGACGTGCGCTACGTCATTCTCGACATGAGCCCGGTGAGGAGCGGCTCGCGGTGGGCGCTTCGGCTTCGGTGGGCGCTGATGTTTGAATCTTAATCATCTTGCGAATCTTCGTTCAGACGCGATTCCAAAACTCTGCTGATGGCGTGTTTCGGAAGCGCCAGTCTATGTACCTTCTTTCCAGATCAGACGCTTGTCTTATGACTGCGATTGACAGACTTTACACTTTCGAGTCTGCGAAAGGACATAGAATTTTCCTTCGCATTCGCGAGGGGAGATTCACCCACCCTCTTGAATTCTCCCCCTTTCACAACGAACGAACCTGCCCGTGCAGGTCACGTATGTAGATTCGACGGCGATCTACGCGCTAAGGGACCTTCACACCGAGTTTGGCGAGCAGGGCGTGCAGCTGGTGCTGTCCAACGCCAATAAGCGCGTCATGGTGTCGCTCGCGCGCGGGGGGCTGCTCGAGCTGCTGGGGCCGGAGCGGCACTTTGTGCGCGCGCACGACGCCGTACAGGTGGGCATCAAGACGTTAGTCCGTTTAGAAACGGGTTTGGCGCTTTCCAGGTTGGTTAATAGTTACACGAAGCGGGCAGATGCAGGGCTGGTTGCTGCCGGACAACCCGCAGAGCAGAAGAGAGTCGCAAACAGGTCTCGGGAATTTCTTTCGTGAATTGCGTTAGATTTTTCCGTAGCACTTTCAAAGTGGGACCAGGGGCCAATACCACCGTTGACCCCATTGTCTTGACCAGAATGGTACTTTTGACCAGCGGTGCTTTTCGTCCTTACAATCTTACTAAATCTCGCGTCACTAAATCCATTTCACTTCGCTAACCTCTGGTCCCCCGTTCTTTCCAGTACGAAATTGATTGAGACGGTTTCGACTCTTGCAGGTCTGCCTTGCCCGTCTCAAGGGCGAGTCGGAGCGGAGGCAGAGCTTTGATCTGAAGGATCTGCCCCTTGCGGCACCTGAATTATCCCCCAGTACCGACGGGGAAACCGATGGAGAATGTCAGGACATAAGTAAGGACCGCTTTGAAGTTACGACGCCTTGACAGTCGTTCCCAAGTGTCCCCGGTGACCGCTGCGAGTGTTGTGTTTGCTTGCCGGAGTAGTCCTGCCGCAGTCAAAGCCTGTGACGGACTGCTCCATCTGAACGGGTTCAGGAGTACCCGGAGTTTTGTAGTTGCGGGAGGTGTAAATTTATGGTCGAGATCTGGTCTGTGCCCCGAGGGCATGATACGTTGCTCGCTTGAGTCAGTTGAGATTTAGAGTGGCAGAACCTTAATACTGGGGGTCTGCGTTGGTACAAGATGCGATTGCTCAGGGCTCGCGTCGTTATGCATAGCATTGCATTCATTTAGTGATAGTGCATTTGATAGTGCATTTGGGTGTAGTCAAAAGATGTCAAGAGTTCTAGAGAAGGTGCACACGCGCAGGTTTGGCGTTGCATAGGCGGCAGTACTAAAGTAATATATGCTGCTTTAGTGTTGCAAACGGGCATAAACCGTTTAGGCACATAGTTGTGTCTAGGCATGAGTTGTACCCAAAGATAGCGAATAAAACGAAGAGCAGGACCCAGACCGTCACTTGAAGCATTCAAACCAGCATTTTGCAGTCTTAGGACCGCGGAGGAAGTACAGCATTGGTTTCGTTTCAACAGATTCAAGCCGCTCATCATTAGACGCAGAGATAGCTCAAAGTCCCCGAAAAATCAAGCACATCGTATGACAGGATTGGCATAAGACAGGAATCAGAAACCGTCAGTACACGCCAGTCTCTGAAGTGTCTCAAAATCAGCCAGCCGTACTTGACGCCTCGTTTCTTGAAGGCTTGTGCTTTCAACCCAGTAATGAGCAATCAAGTAACGAGCCTATCTGCCATTAGAAGATCCAATCTTCTTCATCAGCTCTGAATCCGCAAGTAAGGCAAAACCTTTGATTCCGGGGCTAGGCCTTACTTACCACGCTTACTGCTAGTCGATCACGAGAGGAGGGAAAAGTTCCGGTCACAAAGCTCATCCGTCTGCAAAATGGGCTATTGTGCAAGATTTCGGAGGTGTACTGAATGAATCGATGATTCGGTTGAGCAATATCTACGCCGTACATTGACGCAACTAGATGGCTGCAGATCTCGCTCGCGCACATTCATAAATATTGCATGTCACACGGAGTAGCCGTATGATCTTGCACTCCGGTTCTGCGATCGTCACACATGACGACGGCGAGTGGAACTTTCCAACCAATCGATGCCACGCGGGGTTGTGTACAGTGATTTGTCAAGACTGCAGCGAAGGTCTCAACGTACGCGGAATGAGACTTCAGTAAGATTGATGTCAAAGGTTAGTTTCGAGCAAGCCTGCAGACGTTGCCTGACTTCATACTGGCCTCCGGACAAATTTTGCTCGTTGCAGCCGTAAAAACTCCCTTGGAACAGTCTTAACCTCTGCCACTTGAACAGGGGGCAGACATCAGTAAGACAGGTGCTTCTTCGACCCCTCTGGGAGCTAAGCTAGTCCAGTTTTTGGCGTTCAGTCCGCTCATGGCCCCCATGGCGCATCTAACGCGCTATCGCCTTGCTGCATGTGCGCCTCCATTCCTAGTTGGCATGGTCTGCCTTCTCCTGCGGGCTTCCATCTTTGCGCGGTTCCCTTTGGAAAGCTTCATAGAGCATGGCGGCTTCAGCGAACGCGGAGTCTTTCTTCTCAACCTAGTCCTTCCAGCGCGCGCGTGCGCCATCTTGGAGGCCGGAGCGAACCACCCGGCCGGCGTGCCCGTGATTGGGAAGCTTTGCGTCCTGCAGTTCCGAGGGCTGCTGAGTGGTGTTGAGTCTTGCAGGGAGCGCGCGCACTTGGATTTGGAGCTCACGTCACTCCGCATCGCCCAATCGCTGGCAGCGGCTCTCAGCGGCGCGTTCGCCTTCTGTCTCTTCTGGCTGTCTTACCTGCTTAGCGGAGGGGGCCCTCGGAGCACGAGAAATATGAAGAAAAGCGCGCTGACCGCGCGCGTGGTCCGCATCTGGCACGCGGCCGCCTCCTCTGTGCTGATGCCCTCGTTTATCGCGCTGATGTCCTACTATCAGTCTGACGGGTACTTGTCCTGGCTCAGCGCCTGCTGTTATGTAGGTCCATCGTTTTTGGGCTTGTACTTCTGCAATCTCTCATCAGAACCCTTTCCTCCGATCACAGCCCACAAGATGGAGAAGGAAGCAGTCTGGCGCTTTCATTGCGTTGCCGTATTCACACTTCTTTGGCGGCTGGTCACACTGGTTTTTCTCTACCAAGACCCTTCCTTAGTGACTCAGATCTTAGCGCTGCTACTGGCGAGAGCGGGCTCCGAGATCCCAGAAGCAGCCCTGCTCTTTTTCTTGATAGACCTGGTTGGACTCACGCTATGTTTGATCTACTTCGTGTTCTTTGAGGACGGGATCAAGGTTGCTCTCTGCACGCTAGTTGGAGCGCTTAGCGTCCTAGGACCGGCACCGACGTTTGCGATTTATTGCGTGTATCGAAGCGACAGGTTACGGATTCGATGGCGGGTCAAGAGTCGGAACGAGAGGCAGCGCACTGTGCTTGAAAGAAGAAATCCTGCAAGATCTAGGAGAGGTAACATGACAGTACCAGATCCCAATCTCTGAGTGCTCCTACCTAAGGTTTCTTTTTGTAAGACTCAAAAAAACAGATGATGCCCACATGAAACTCGAGGACACCAATTCGGGCAGGGTACTAGAGAAGCCGAGTCAGGCAGGAACGGCCGTGTGCCATCTGTCCGTATCTTCTGGTGCTGCAGAAGACTAGGCGAGATTGCAATCTGCCCTAGTTCGAAGAGGGTCACTAGCAATCCATTCAGGTTGGTTGTAAAAGAAACCAAGTTCTCAGAAAGCATCAAGGCGTTCTCACAGCCTGATCGATTGGTTTGCTGTCGGATCACCGCTTCTTCTGATGCATTTCAAAGCACACCGTCAAGACGTATCAATTGAAAGCTCCGAATGTTGCAGTTCACTAACGAATTCACCGTTTCAAATGGCCGCTGCACTTGGATTGGCTATGATCCTGTCCTTCAAATGACCAGAGTACATAGTCGTTTGGTGATACTATGTCCGTTCAATTGAAATAGAAACGAAGGAGTGGAGTAATGAATGGAATTCAGCGAGATCGACAGCTTCAGTAAAGTGTGGAAGGTTTTTGTAATTCCACTGGCGCCGCGCGCGTCATTACGTTCTTTTCTGAACCATGAGGGGTCATCATCTACAGATGAAACATTGTTCTCAACTTGCTTGAGAAGCTGCTAGATGTAAAGACTCGAGCTTTTACATACCTACTCGAAGTCAAGTCAATGATTCTAGCCAAAATATCTAGAAGTGGTTACAGCAAGTCCACCGTGCTGATTGTCTAATCGAAGTGCAGGATTCTCATAGGAATCTATACATACGTAATGATTGTTTCGCTTAATGATCGAGGGTCTACAATATCGTGCAAAGGCTGCGAGTCAAAAAGCATCCTGCGGCTTGGTTCTCGGGGTCCACCGCACTGATTTGACTAGGATCTCCCGACGTATATCAAACCGCTGCACCCCATGGCGTTCATCATTGCTGCATGTCACATGACGCGATCGCGACAGCTTATATCATAGCATGCGCAAATTGTCGGCAGACCGCAGACAGATTTCTAGACCGCCCTCCTTCAGATGCTGCCTCCTTGCTGGCGCTTCAATCTCCACTGCCCTCCTCCCCTCGCTTTGTGCTAGAGCTTTCTTTTGCAAAATTTTGAATAAGCATCACATGAGCAGGTCTCTGGGCTGACGCTACCATGGCGCAATCCCAGTGGAGCGTATCTACTTGCGCGCCCGCTGCCTTGCTTGGACTGATATGTCTTTCCATCAGAGCAGCAACCCTGGCGCCTAAGCTCACCAAGATCCTCCCAGCCAACAACGACAATGGCTTGCGAGGTCTTTCCAGCCACCTCGTTTCTGAGATATGGGGTGCCGTTGAGGGCGGGGTGAACCATCCAGTCGGCTATATAGTCCTCGGAGAGCTCTGCTTCCTGGTCCCCATCTACGTGCTGCTTGGAATGACTGAGTGCCTAAGAGTACGAACGCCCTGCAAAAGGATGACTGGTTTTCTCAGCTGGGCAGCTCTCGTGGCGGTGCCCCTTCTTCAGCTCCTTCCAGCCTCTCTCAGCGCGAGCGCGTCCTTTGCTTTGGGCTGGTTGCCGTTCTACCTGCGCGCGCGCGCGCCCGACCGAAGCTCCTCTGGGACCCTGCTCGGTCGGTACCGCTGGGGTTTTAGCACGCTTTTTTCATTTTACGTGCTTCACTTCAACCTGATGGCTCTGTCATTCGCGCATAGGGCCGCTTGGGTAATGCGGGGCTTTCAAAAATTCTTTGACTGGAGCAACGGCCCTCTCATTACTCTTTTTTGGATATTCGGCGTAGCGAGAAACTCGGGACCCACTCTAGCAATTCTGACGCGGAAAAACTACCTGGTCGCAGCCGCCTTCAGCGCGCTTTGGCGCGCGCTCACTCTCGTGCTCCTGTACAAAGATCCGACGCTTCCGTCTCAAGCCTGGTCTCAAGCGTTGAGGCTGCTGACGTCAGAGGGGTTCGCAGACACGTCAGAGGCAGCCGTGTGGTTCTCCATGCTAGATCTGATTAGTTTCACTCTCCTGTTTGTGTACTTCGCCCTGCTAGAGGACGGGCCTCGGGTGGCGTTGCGCACCCTGGCCGGGGCGCTCCTTCTGGGGCCGGCACCCGCTTTTGCGCTGTACTGTGCATACAGGGAGAATGAGATTGCAAAAGCGGTACGTGCGTCGGTCCGTAAAGATGACCAAATTGCGAAAGCAGCATAATGTGGATTAAGAGTTGGTTACTACGCACATAGATAAAGACGAGCTGGGGACCGAGACCTGGGCTTTCTGCAATAAGAATGTACACAGATGCGGGTCATGTCGGGCTCTGATGCAACCCAAAAGCTAAAATAGCATAGATGGCAAACGCTTATAAGCCTTCTATGGGTCTCCCGCCTGTATGATATACATGCTTCAAAATAAATACGTTGATGGCAGCGCTTGCACATTCCAATCCGGTTTCACGACTGCTTTAATCTGGTAACACGATGTTCCATGATGTCACACAGCGCCTCACTGCCTGCAGCAAGTGTACCTGCGTGCTTAACGATCATATAGATTTCAAGAGGACACAATAAAGATACGTATGCTTTATGACGGGTTCGAAACCTGCAAATCACCGCAGGTCAATCTTCGCCCGATCTGGAACCGCCTAGTGAATTGCAAGGTGATGCAAATTGTATGAGATTCTGGAGCGCAGAAGATTGTCGGTTCCGCTGACACAAAATCGACTACATTATTTGCAGTTCTGCATAGTGGACACGTGAAGCCATGCTAAAATGGACCGCTGCACACGGTACTTGACACTCCTGAGGCCGGCGTGATCAAACAGCCTGGCTGGTGAATCTCTTGTGGCCCCAGCAAATTGTGGCCCCAGCAAATCGTTAAGCGTGGCAATTGTGCCACTAGGTGTTCTATTAGTCTATTTAATCTTTAAGCGCACACAAGAAGCGCGAAGGTCTTTCGACAAACCTCGTTGATACGCGCTCGCACCGGCCTCGAGCTTCGAGCACAGAGGAGAAAGATCAGCCCAGTAATACTGACAGGCCCGAATTCGATGCTCTCAAGAGACGGCGTTAGTGTAGAGGGGTCGGCCAAGTACTGTACGTAATGCCATCCGCACAATCCTAGTCCGCGAAGATCCGTTCTTACTCAAGGTTGACACTTCGTGTTCGTACACCTCGTGCAGGGGACTTTTCCAACATTGTGCAAGCCTTCGAGTCGAGATGCATTCAACGAGTTCGATTCGTCCTCGGGGATCCGAACATTGGTTTGACGGGAATCTCGATCAAGACTCCTAGTCGCTGCCACGTGGCTTTTTGATTGCTGCATGAATAGCGGGTCAGTGAAAGCGACCGGGATATGAGCTGTTCGGTCACAGCATTCGTAATTCCTTAATCAGTGATATCAAGCTGAACGCCCATCCTTTCAAAAAGATTCCCATTCCCCCAGTCTTCAGCTTCTCATTCCCTGCGCCTGATTCTGGGCCTCCTTCCGCTTTCATTTAGAGGCTTTCTTTGCGATCGCTCTCCTCGCAAGGTGCTTCGAATGAGGTCTGTCAGATACCCTTTCCATGGCGCTTTCCATTGGCCCCATGCTAGCGTCCGCGCCAGCTGTCTTGCTTGGACTTGTGTGCCTCCTCCTCAGAGCACCACTCCTCGCGCCCGCCTTCACCAAAAGCAGCGCCAACGACGCGCGGGGCTTTGTCAGCAACCTCTTCTTCCAAGCTTGGGGGGCCTTTGCGGCCGGGGTGAACCATCCGGTTGGGTTCACAGTCTTTGGGGAGCTCTCCTTTCTGGTCTTTGTCTGGGCGCTGCTTGCAATTATTGAGTTCCCCAGAACGCGCGCGCGCTGGGCTCCCCTTGTGGCGCTGCCCCTCCTTTAGCTCTTGCTAGCATGCATTGGCGCGAGCGCGTCGTTCGCTCTGATCTGGCTGCCTTCCTACCTGTGCGCGCGCGGGCCCAGAGGGAGCTCCACCGGGGGTGTGCTCACTCTGATCCGCTTTAGTTTCGGCACCTCGGGTGCTTGTGTCGTCCTCTTTTCCAGCCTGCGGACCATGGCACTCGCGCATAGGGCCATTTGGCTGCAGCAGGCCTTTGAACGCTTTTTCGACGCAATCAGAATCTTGGTTACTTGTTGGGTACTGGGCGTGACGTACTCTTTGCGGCGCGGTAGTCCGCCCGGTTCGAGCCTCCGCCACCGCCGGCTGCGGGCCGCGTCGCGGGTCAACTACCTGGCCGCGGCCGCCCTTGGCGCGCTCTGGCGCATGCGCACTCGCGTGCTCCTTGTCAATGATCGGACGCTATTCTCGCAAGCGCTGAGGCTGCTGACGTCAGAGGGGTTCGCAGACACGTCAGAAATTGCCGTGTGGTTCTTCATGCTAGATCTCGTTGGCCTCACTCTTTTGTCTGTGTATTTCGCGCTGCTCGAGGACGGGCCTCGGGCGGCGCTGGGCACCATGGCCGGGGCGCTCCTTCTGGGACCGGCACCGGCTTTTGCGATTTATTGTGCGTATAGGGAGAATGCGATTCTGAAAGCGGTTGCGTCGGCCCAGGAAGCTGAAGAAGCTGCGAGGGCAGAATAACCTCGGCTGATCTTGACACGTACATAGGTAAGAACGAGCTACGCGGCGAGCACACGTACGGACGGATATGACAGTTCCGTAATCTAGAGACGTGGATAAGTGCGGACTCGGATGCGGGGCCTTGATTGCAATAAGGAAGTTAGAAAGGGCTCAGGGGGCAAACCTTAGGCCTGAATTGACCATAAACATGCTCCACCTTGATGCAGATCTCATCTTGCCTGAGCTGTTGGAGGCCCATCTAATGTTAGACCGCTTTTGCGAAGAGCTAGAACCCTTCGAAAACGAGAGACTCGATCTTGATTTAGCCTGTGTGTCCTGATGATCCTGATATCATCCTTTATCGCCCATATATCCCATGCAGATGCATGCGCCATATCGTACCTTCTTATACTTCTGTGTGATCCATGCAATGATAGTCTTGCATTGATCCTTCCCCATGTTGGTACGCACAATGTCGCAGTCAGAATTGGGTTTGAGCAAACTTTAGGCACGTGTGGGCGGAGCATGACATCTGGTCAATTCGCTGTTTCATGGGGATACCTGGTTTGGATTGCACCAGCAGATCTGCAGCGTCTTACATGTTGGAGATACTGCCGGGATCGGATTGGCCTTGGGATACTAATGATTCAGAATTTCGGCATGTAAGACTCGACATGGGGGCCGTCAATGACCGTCAATTAGCTGAGCTCCCGGCTGGCAAATTGAGTCGAGCGGATAGAAACAGTTTCATAAGAGCCGCATGTGCGCGGTATGCAAGCTCCACAACATTGACTTTGGCCATGAATTCGACACAAGACGGATATCTTCTTATCACTGGAGAAGGCAAACAGTTGAAAAGGCCACACCCGACCAAATTCAATTACATGAAATGGACATGTTGAAAGTGACGGGCCGCCCCAGCGATTCCGGCACAGGCGTGCGCAGCATTTGATAGAAATGCTTCCACACTGCCCACACTACGCAAGGGACTGTCAACGGTCTGGAACGTACATTTGAAGTGAATAGGACGCCAAGTCGCGTGCATAATCTAATGACTAAGAGACGTACACGCTGAAAGGCCCAAGAATCCGTATGTCTCTCATAAGCATGCGCCTCTTCAGTGGCGCTTCGTCTTGTCCATGATCTGCGAAGAAGTTACGAAGGGAATCAGCATTGAGGGATGCATCACCGACCGTACCCTGTACCTCTGCCAATCGTATGACGTTATGACTGAAGCTATGGCAAAACGAGGATCTGACCCATTCCTTGGAGGCTGCTCTAGCAGGGTAGAGCCACATTGCTCAAGTCTGGTTGTCGACTCAGATTGCCGGACTCTTTCAATCAATCCTACAAGTCAACCCCCGTAGTGAAGCACCATCCCTGAGAGACGGATACCGTTTACCTCGGCTCCTCATACTTTCCCTTCGGCACCAACATAGTGCTCAGTCCACGTTGCACGGTCCAAAACGCGATCCAGGAATCTGACACGCCGTCAAGCCCTCACCTCGATGTACTTTTTGGGAATCCCGTACTGCTGCACCAGGTACCGCCCCAGGTCCTCCAACACGCCCCCCTGGACCAGCACCTCGGACGCGTCCTTCTTGCCTGCACGCAACCACAACGCACTCCCGTTTACTGTGGGCGTCGGGATCTGTCAAAGGTTGAAGTGAACTCGGACCGAACAGATAGGACCCAAGACGGCTTGATAAGCTTCCCAGCAATGTGCGCTTTGATGAAAGCGCGCAAGTGCCAGGCCGACTAGCATGGGGTATAAGCCCCGGGTTCAAAGGTCCAGCTGACCTGACAGGTCATTATGCACGCCCGCAATTGAGTCACTCCCTCCGTGAGTAATGCCCGACAGTTGTGGCGTCCTCGAAGACGCGCAATCCCAGATAGTCGCAGCAAATCAGTGCATGCTGATTGCGGCGACTATCACCGATTAAAGGCTACTCAGCCGCCGAAAGTTTACCAGTCTTGAGTCGGCAGCCCAAATTAGTGTGCATCTGCGTCTCTCCTTTTACGCTTCATCAAGCCCAAAGTCGGTCAAGACGGCGAGATCAACCACGTGACTTTGCACGGCAGCTAGGAATAGCGTCCATCGGCGCTACCGGCGACACAACTTCATTTCGACGTAGGCGACCGGGTTAACGTACCGGGTACCTCTTGCACCGTACTGCTGCTGGCGAACTTGCGCTGCAGCTCCTCGGCGAGGCGCTCCGGATCCACCAGGAACGACTGCAACAGGAGCCGAAACCTTCAGAAACCATTCTTCGTCAGGAAGCTTTCAGAAGCGCGTTGGCAAGCGGGCTGCTGCCAGAAAGAGCGACACTTCATTCCGGCGGCTCGTCGGGGGGCGAAGGCGTAAGGCCGGGAACTCGATAGCCATGGATGCCAGCAGACTCAAAAGCTGCAGAGGCTAACCCGCAGGCCAGTAATGAGTACACGAGAAATGCGACCGGAACGAGCCTAGGGGCAGAGGATGGAATCACATGGTTTGCAAAATGCTCCCAAGCTCCAGCGCTATGGCCAGAAGCTGAACCGAGTGAAAATATGGTCAAAAGTGTACGCCCGTTGACCGGACGGGCCTCAGCCAAAAATCTCATATGTTAACACGAGGTACGCACAGGAACCCTAGTGGCTGGGAGAGAGGGCCTTTTACCTCGAGCCCCGTGACTTTGGTCACTTTCTTGCGGCCTTGTCGCTGCTCCGCCACGATCTGCATGTTCTTCAGAGCGCCCTTCCTGCAACGGCCAGAAACGAATGAGTCTAACATGACATCTTCCGTCGAACTAAAGGGAGTCGTAGAATAAGGTGCAGAGCGTCGGAGCCACATGTACTTGAACAAAAACCTGGAGTCACCAAAATCAGGTGCTTTGCGCAATGACTCTGGAATCCAATAAGCGTGACTCTTAGATACTGAACAGCAGAACCCGATTCTTGAGGCAGAAGCCGACCGCATAATCAGCCACATCCAACGCCTCGCATAAGCAGCCATATCCAACGCCTCGAAATCGTCGAAACTTTCTCACGGCATCTCCACCTCTGGTATGACCGGCCTCTTCCTCAAATAGCAAACGATGCGACCAGCTCTTCACATCATCCGCAACGTTCATTGACACGGGGAGAAACAATTTGCTCAACATTCATTTCAGATTGTGTACCATCCCTGGGGATCCTTTCTTGAAGCTCAAAATCGAGACGATTCGGGGGCCTCACCGCGTGGCTGATTTGTCCCCCCGAGAGACTCGATGGTGCGCCTGAAACCGCGCCAGGAACTCCCGCCCCACGTTCGCTTTGGGGACCTCCGACGGGTACGTGTCGCCCTTCTTTACCTTGCCCTGGACATATGGACGCCGAGGTTAGTGGCCCTAACCCATTCCATGCATCTCGTCGAAAATTCAGCTTGTGCTGCGCTCGATAGCGTCAAGTCGATTACAAACCCGGACTGTTTTGAGCGGTCGATTTCCAGTGCCTCGAATACCCAGCGCAGATGCTGTGGGCTGGAGCAGACTCTAGTCCTTCGGAGCTTCGCAGATGCTACGAGACCCGAGTCGGCGAGTTGTTGTGCACGCTATTCCGTGTTCTTCTGCTATTCATCTAGAAGCGAAGTAACGAAACAGATGTTTTGGCTTCTTAGTTGGCCACCGAAGTCCCAATAGGATGGTACCAAGCACACCTAGTCGTGGATAGTGAGTCAGTGCATTTTGCCCAAAGTCGCTTCCAGAGCAGGAGATTTTCAAGTACGAAGATAGACAAAGATGATGATTAACCAGAGTCACGATACAGAGAGCGCATCGTCAACCCGCTGAAGCTCTAGATCCTTCAAGACGCTGCCCTTCGCTACCGCCAAAATTTTCAGCAGAATAAAGCAGCGCAGCACAGACTTTGGAAGCCTTTCAAGCATTGGGCTTCTCCGCTGCGCACGTCTGGAGCAGCGCTCACCTTGTAAAGAGCGTCGCAAAGAGGCGCGTCCAGAACAATCGTCGTCCGATCCGAGGGCTTTTCCAGATTCTGCACATAAGCACAATATTAGACTTCCGGACTATGCAACTAGCAGTTTTAGTGCAGCCAGCCTCAAGCATACTCTTCACCTTCTGGTTCATATACTTGGTTTACAGTCCCGAAAGAGTGATCAGAACGAAAAGCATTGTCAGAGCTCTTATGAGTGACGAGGACCTGATGCGAAAAAGATCATCATTGTCAGGGTTTCAAGGCTGACGCAATGCCCCACAGCCGCGGATTGTCAGCGCAGGTAGACTGTGTGACGTCGACAAAGTCAACGAGTCCGCACGGATAGCCAAAACGATCTCAACGGGTACCTAGTAGGCTCGACAGGCGAATCCGGATAAGGCGGCCTCAAATGCACGCACCTGTTCTTGTACGTACTGCATGACCAGCGCGAAGACCTCCTGGGGGCTGTAGTAAGCCGACGGGTCAGCCCCCACTGCTTGCAAGATGGCGTTCACTTCCTTCACCGGCTTGAACACCTCAACCACCTGCAAACATGGGGAGGAATCTAAGGAAAGCTTCATATTACGGGTTTGAAGATTGGACCTGATTCTGCAGATTGACTAGCCGTTCGGTCGACTATCTCTGCCTTGAATGAAATTCAAGGCTTGACATGCACCTCAAGATCAGAGGTTCAAAGGGTCCACGATTCCAAAATAGATGTACGAACAACCAGAAAACAGAAGCACCAACCGGACCACAGCACAGTACGACGCCAGCGTAATCTCTTTGCGAGGCCAAAGAAACAGGTTTGAATCAACAAGCGCTTCACGTCTGACCTCTAGCTGCTGCCCGTCAGCCTCCGATGTCGACGCCGCTGGCTGCGCTGCCCCCTCGGCGGTTTGCGCCCGCTTGACCGGGTGGTACGCCCGGTACTCCGCATGGCCCCGGTCGACGCTCAGCAGCATCAGCTCCTTGCGGTGCTTGTCCTCCTTCACCTTCACCTGAACCACAGGATTTTCAGCATCTAGTGCTGACAGTTCATGTATGTTCCCGAACAACGAACTAAAAAGCTTTCGACATCGAGGGTAAGATGTCTGCAATTTGTCATCACCAGACCCGTCGGACGTAGGCGACCCGAGCGGAGGAGTGTCGAAAAGTAGATCCGAAGGCGGTTGGCCTCACCCATCAGGATAGGGTATGCGGACAAGTCCTTCCTGAGAGAATGTTTTCGCAAAACACCGGCATCCGCGTGCTTTTACTCGTTGGTCCAATCTGACAACAGCGTATGGCTGAGCAACCTCTCCAAGAGGGATCACCTGTGTCAAACGAATCCAACCTGGTTCGATTAACGGATGACTGAAGCCGTCCGACAGCAAATGCAAATCGCAGGTTCGTCCGTTTGAGGGCAAAAGTAAGCGGAGTCCTCGACGTGCGGGGCTTACCAGGCCGTCGGTCGCCTTCGCTTGGAGCCACTTCGAGAGCTTCTTGTGGGTCGACTTTTTGATGTCAACATGCGCGTCGGGGGGCCGGGCCGGCAGCACATGATGACTCCTGCAAAGGAAGTGCACGGTCGCGTCAAAACTAGTTTCTTCAGAAAGCCGAATGTAAGGAAGAGGGACAGTTCTCGTGAGTCACTTTGTGTCCCGAACACACGTAGCGGGTAACAAAACTTCTTTGCAAACGCCAAAAGCAAGGGGAAGCATGCGTTCTCCTGTATAGAACTTCCATTTAATCATGAGTAAAGAAGCCAGTCTTTCTTGTAACTGAGGATTTGGTTCACCTGCCAATATATTGCAGCCTTTAGGGTCCACAATTATTCGCCTCAATCTACACCAACGCGGATTCGGCCACCGGTTCACTTTTCTCATTCCGGCAGAGAGTCGAACTGATACTTTCATATTCGATGGAAGTCGGCCATACAGATTTGAAGAGCGCAATCATTGAAACTTAGCAAGAAAGTTTTGTCAGATCTACAAACCAAAGGACGCACCACAGGTTTCCAGCCGGCATCGGCAGGTCCTTGTCCTTCACCGTCGTGTACAGCGCCTGCAGCAGACACTCGTCCAGCAACCTGTCCATCTCTTCCGGCCGCATCGCCGCCGCCGCTTTCTCCCCTTCTGTTTCTGTCTCCCCTTTCTCTCCCCCCTCTAGTTCCCTGCCCGGCCCCCCTGCTTGCGCTCCGTCAATTGTCAACCCTTCCACTTCTCGCTCGAGCCCTGAATCGCTCCCCTCTTCATGTAAACTTTCTCCACTTCCTTCGTGCACATTCGCGTCTCCGTTCTCATTGCCCCCATCCGGCGCCTCTGCGTTTCCAGCCTCCTCGCCTGCCCCGATACCCATCACCATCTTCTCTCCAAAGCCCTCATTCGGCGAATACTTCCCCTCTGGAAGATCCCACAAAGCATCCCGGTAGTAGTGATACACCTTCAGCGCCTTCCCCCTGAACCCGTTCTTCTCCGCTTCCGCACTGCTCGACGCCGTGGTTCCGACGGCAATCGGGAAGGGGTTTCCAGGCACCCGGACTGAGTAGATCTCGCCGGCCGCAAACGGGGGGAGCCCCTCGGTAGGGACTCTAACCCCCGGGAACATGAGGTCGGCGCCGCTGAGGATGTAGGGGCTGACTTCGCCGCCCTTGAGGGTGAAGGAGGGGAGCAGGTTGGGGATCTTCCAGAGCGCGTACACTGGGGGGAGAACCAAAGGTGGCTTTGAGCAATAGATTCAGCCTGACTGACTCCAAAAAATGTTTCATTAGAAAAACAGAGATTGATATTTTCAAAAGCAATTTCTGTCCCGCAACTTTGATCCTGTTGTCGATTTATTACTGTAATCAGCATAGACCAAAATGTTGCATTTCAGCCAAACAGATTTGAAGGTGTTTCAGCCTCAGTTAAAAGAGGATAACATCAGGTACTGCCTGCCAAAGTAGAACGGCTACAATGTTTTCAATGCTTCTCCCGGAGGAAGGTTATTCATAAAAAAGATGAACGGGTTGATTGTGCTGCCACAGCACCGTTCGATTCTGAAAGTTCATGGTGAGTTTGACTCCTCGAAGCGCACAGGTATGTGAAGAACAACAACTCCAAACGACCCGAGTAACTCCAAAGAGGAAGCAACTCACCATGGGCATGAGATACAAAGCGGAGGTGTCATTCTGATGTCAATTGCTTGCATGCACCTCGTTCGCAACAACGTAACTTTCTACCATTACCAACAATGCAGATTTGGCATATGCTATGATGATTTTTTGACACTGGCGATTGGATTGTCTTCCGAAAGCTGTGTGTCCTGTCAACTACAAATGTTGATGAAGACGGGAAAAGCGGAACATCAGGACGGGCAAATGAAACCCATATCATGGTGGTGTTAAGTCCCACTCAGCTGAGAAACCAGCAATTGTGCCAAACAACGGAGAGCTTCATTTCTGTAAAAGCTGCAGTTCCTTATGGCAGCATTGCCTTTCAGAAGAAGCAGAATGACAGCAACATGCAGACCTGGCTAAGGAGCCAGCCAAAAAGGTTTCGCACTCCATAGCCATCACATGCCTTGCCACCAGAGGTGGTTTGATCCCTCCGAACGTCCAGAATATATAGAAAACATTAAGCAAAGCAATCATGCCACCAAAAGATCCAAGCAGGCAAAGCAACCAGGTTGTTTAAATGCCACCACTGTGCAATGGGACAATATTTCAAAGAAGAAGGAAACTCATTCTTGGAATGCATATCCTTGAACCTTCAATGCGAAAGCAAGCCAGCTTGTCACCTGTTGGGAAAATATCATGCCCGCGCCCGTCGCCGTCAAATAGCAGCGGCAACCCTCCGTCTTCCCCGTACAGCAGCGACCGATTGGCCAGCTTTGACACCGACACCTCCGCTGCCCCCTTGGCGGGCAGGATTGTGTCAAGGTCCTCCTCACTTGCAGTTGGGAACTTGTCCCGCATCGCCCGCCGCAGCTTCTTGCGGTCCGCCCCCGACAGGCGATGCGAGGAGTGGACGGGGCACGCCTTTTTGAACATGGTGGCAGCTAAAAGAGGGCTCTTTCTGCGTTCCTACTCAGCTCACCAAATCTCTACAATCTGGCTTTCCTGCTCCTTGGATGCGAAGATACCTCTGAACTATTAGTATTAAAAGTGACGAGAGTCTGCTGAACACAAATGCAAAGTCGCCCATCACCAGTGGCCCTGACGGCCGGTTGTTTAGCCTGTTGCTGGTACAACTCCAGGTGGCCTGAACCGACAGACTCAACCGGGGAGCCTGCACGGTTAAAGGCTCATGCACCTGGCGCTGGTAACCGAACACCCACCCCGGGGCCCGTCTGTATGTTGGTGTCGGGTGGCCCACGCGCGAGCGGTATACCAGCAAAGGCAGCCGGGGGTGAGGACCGTCGGTTTTGGCGGCGACTAATAAGTCTCTGCTCGAGCGGGCGTGCGGGCTACAAATACCTATCAGCAACATTTGGCATGCAGGTCAGGCGTTCTGAGCTTTTCCTGCTGACCAAACCAGCTGGGCCTGCGCTCTTCTGAATCTCGGCAAATAATTGTCACTGTTGAATATCTCTACTACTTAGGAGCATATCCCTAGTACTAGTAGCGAAAGCAGTGGATTCCGAGTAGTATGGATCATAGAGGAGTTGCCCGCAATTGCTCAACGGAGGAGAGCAACGAGTTTGAGTTCCATTTGGAGATGAACGGCGGTGCATCGCAGGTACGTTCTGCAGCCGAGCACTTCCAAGCACTTGACGGGCGGAGTGCACACAACCGGCTCTTGAGCATGGACGAAGAAGAAGCATGTTTCTACCAGGATGAAGGCAATCCAGTCGACGGTGGAGCCTCGGTTGTTGATGCCCACGCCTTCGTTGATAGTGAGCGGTTTGAAGACATGGTCGAGGAGGGTACATTGCACTCGCTCGATGAGCGCTCACCTCAGCGCGACAGCAGCGATGCCCCCGAAGCTCAGAAGAACGATTCAGCCAGGGTGGTTAAGATCCAAACCAGCGGGTTCGGCAAAGTTGTGCACAACCTTCTGAGACAAGCAAGGGACAAGGTCACATTCCGAGAGCTGCTCGATGGCTGCAAGCAGCGCGTGCGAGATGTGGTTGCACTTGGGGGGGAAGAGCGCAGCGGGCGCAGTGGGGGGGGGAAGGATCGGCGCGTGAGTTTCCGGGCGGACAGCGTGGCGCAGGCGGCGGAGTTCCGGCAGGTGTTCCAGGAGTTTCAGCAGCTGGCGCGCGGGCTGCCTGTGTCGCCCACGCCGGTGGAGGCGCTCCTCATGCAGGTGTGCGGAGGTCTTTCTAAGTTTTGTTGATTGGGAGCATGTGCTTTTGAGCATCAATCAATACTCATCGAAAATCTGATGCCCTCTGGTCGCATTCCGAGCACATCAATGAACATAATTTTCACTTTCGACCACCCCAAGCTCCTCACTTTTAGATGTGTCTGATTCCTTGTAACTATCTCCGCAGGAAGCATCATGTGACCAACCTCTTTGGGTAGCTTCTGTCTCTGATTGCTCTCAAGTATACTTCTGTGCGGCGTTCGTGAGGAGAGCATCCTCCTCCTACATAGGCTCAGTTAGCTACTTTCTCAAGTGGCAGAACCCGGGCATTGCAGGTGACGACGGGGCAGGGCAGCATCATGCACTTTGAGGACGCCCTGCGGCTGCAGCAGGAGGACAGCGAACAGCGCAAGAAGGGAAAGAAGGGCAAACAGCAGCCAATCTCGGGAGGAAGTGAGTACTCTGGGGCCCCTACATTCTCTTTTCTCCACAGGAACTGCTTTCAATGGCAAACAACCTAAGCGTTGGGACGTGCTAATTCCCAGGATGTTTAAGCTCTCAAGAAGTGGCCAGGCGTGGAATTCACGGTTCATCTGCCCCGATTGGAACCAGGTCTGTGTCAGTAGCCTACACCTTGTCTTTGAGAATGAACCTTGACCTTCTCTGAGGACCACTGTTTGGAGGGTTCTGACTTCGGTCTGCCATTCTGGAGCCCCCCGTCTTAAACTAACCACATCAAGGGCTCACGATAGCCTCGAAGCGGTACCAGACCTATCACTCTGCCGGAACATGGCCAAGGCGCTTGTTCAAACCAGCAAAGCGAAGTCCACTTTCTCCAACCGTCGAATCTACCATCAGGGCCTCAAGAACGTAAGGTTTACTCTCAAGGTCTACGCCCCTTTGACACTGCTTTCCCGAACGTACTCTACTGCAGCCCAGCTGGCGGGCCTGGTGTTGGAGAAGGGTGCGGAGCTGCAGGTGGAGAACGAGCAGCTCAAGAAGAAGCTGAAGGAGCTGCAGGAGGCTGTCTCGAACGCCAACACGCGCGCGCTCAAGTACGAGAAGGACAAGAAGGAGCTCCAGGTGGGTTTCAGGGGCTCGGGTCTTGAGAGAAGCAACGGAAGAACCATTTGAGCCGAGTCTGCTGAGCGGGCAAAGGAAGCCGTTTGGGCTTTGTTGCAGTTCTTGCGGAAAAGAAGGGAGCTTGACGGGTACAAGTTTGGGATTCGGAGAGGCATTCCTTGTTCACTCCGTTCTGTGGATCGTCTTTGCTGCTCTTTGCAGGAACTGTCCATGATTCGTTGAAAAGGGCTTACATTTGGAACGATGAACAAGACGTCTTGCTGTTCTGACTGTCGGATGTACGATCGGGTCAAACTGTCTCTCGTTGCTCCAACTGCAGTGTCTCCTTCAAATGAGTTCTCTGCAGAAAAGTGTATCTGTCTTTCCTTTTTATCGGATTCCGGTTTGACTTTGCAGAGCATTGCTTGTTCTTTTTGACCCGTACCGTACCATTCCAACGGTATACTGAAGCCCAGAACAACCCCGTCGCGACGCACTGTCTAACGTCTTTCGCCATCTCTTCGCCAGGAGATCATTGGCAAGAAGAAGCTCGTGATTCGGAAGCAGCGTGCGTCGTTCCTGTGCGACCTCGCAGTGGAGAAACGCAAGCGGAGCAAGCTCAAGATGAAGCACGCGGTGGCGATCGCGCAGTACGCTCGCCGCCTCAAGCACGTCGTCACCACGCTCACCATGCACAACTCCAAGCTCGCCAAGTGAGCCCGTTTGGTCCCAATGTTCAAGGTCGTATTGTTGTAAGCAATCAGGGAATCAAATCTTCTAGATTCCGCTTGCTTAGCTACGCTCACCGGACAGAAAGCCGTGTTTCCAAGTAGAGGGCTGCGATCAGGGAGCCTTTGTGGTTCAGGCTTTCAAACAATTCAGGACTCTGAGTTCAGGAGTTCAGAGTGTCGTGTTCCGAAGTATCTGGATTCGAAGGGGCCTTCGATGTTTGTTGGCTCCTTCGCTCGTCATTAACAACTCCAGGCATGCTAACTGACAGGCTGCTGCTTCCGGTCAACACTTCGAATCAGCAGTAGCAAACTCCTCTATGTTCCGGTCCTGTCGAACGGAACCCGCCAGTCACACCTGCCATCGTCAGAATTGCGACAGCGAGCAGGACGACAGCTCCACCCTTCTGCTCTTTTCGAAGGTAGCCTGTGGCCGTCTTAGACCTTCTGACTTCGTTGGGCCTTGTGCAGGGAGGCCGACAGTAGCCGGAAAGCAAAGGAGAGCCGGAAGAAGGAGCTCGAGCAGCAAAAGGCTCAAGAAGGTTCCCACACGGGCAAGAAAGCGAAGCGGAAGCGGCAGCCGCGAGACGGCGAGGTCCTTGTCGAGGAGGGGGCGACGCAGGACGGGCAGCGGCCGACGGAAGGTCGCCCAAAAGTGAGTCACCCTTAGAAGAATGTTCAGTTTGCTTATCGGGAGGGGAAGATCTCGGGCTATTTCGTGGCCGCATTAAGCTGCCGTTCTGCTTTAAACACCCGCCTGAAGGTTTGCGCAGGACTGCAGGACGGCCTGAATTGTAGGCCAGAAACTGCTTCATAATTCAGCCGTCTCGGTTGGGTAGATCTGATTCGTAGCCTCTCTCGCACCTCCGACGCATTCACTTTCGGCCACTACCATCCTGAACCTTCGTTTGGCGTTCTCCTTCAGGCGCCCAAGCGACGTCGAAAGGAAGCCCCGCTGACCGACCGGGGCGACCCTCCGGTCGCTCTGGGACCCAACGCCCGACTCCTCACCGCGTACAGTACTCCTGGGGGCTTGCTTCACGCAGCCGGAATCGACCCCGGTATCTCGTCGCCGGCCACAACCACGGTCGGGGCACAACGTCCGGTCACAGATGCGGTCGGAGCGCAATCTGCGGCGGCTCCCGAGGCCCCCGGCACGAGCTCGGTAGACCTCGAATCCACCCCGACTGTTTCCGCAACGCCCCAGACAAATGCATCCGAGATGCTAACCCAACCACATCCTTCTCGGCAGACAGTGGAGCTGCCAGCTGCGAATGGGACCCTGAAGAGCAGGAAACGGAAAGCACCGCAAGCAAACAGGAGTACAGGGTTGCCACAGGGTTGAGCTCAGTAAGAAAGAAGCGTCGATGTTGTCAGTAGTCTCACGGAAGTCAAGGGGTCGGATTGCTAGCCTAGAGCCGTGTACAAAGGATGCAGGAAGTTGATCCGTACTGACAGAAATGTGCAGATTGTACATACTAAGACCGCCACAGGCGGCGCCTCTCGCTGCCTTCAACTTGGAGAAAGTGCTGGGGCTTCGTCGTCAAACGACCGGGAGTTGAAACGGACTCGGTGAGAGAGTCGATCTCAACTGTGCTCTGTTGCGATGACAAGCTTGGAGGATGAGTATGATTGTATGAAGCGCTTAACAATGAAGTTCACTACCAAGTCCACGTCCTTTAACTTCGAGTGTAATGTAAGCTAGTCATGATCGGGCAACATTGTAGGGCCGGCTGACGAAGTGACCGGCCGTGCGCACTGTGTTCATGCTTCATAATGTATACGTAGCGGCGGCTCAAACGACATCAGCTACTTGGTCTAGCGCTCAACACGAATGGGACTTACATGCAGATCTCCTTGTATCATGCTGTTTTTGGTACACTGGCAGATTGCGTGAAGGACCCATGAATCTATATGCACGTACTGAGGTTTGGCACAATGATCATGATCGGTCCATGTGCAAATGCGCCATACCTTTTGTTGTTCTTGATAAATAACTTGTCCAGCGGCTTATAGATGCATCGATCAATATGTATTGATCCATTAATTGAACAACTTGGCATGATACACAACAGCATCCGTTTGACTCGCTGCAATCGAGAACACATTGTCCGTTGCAGATTGGAAATGGAGGTTTTGGGTGGTTCTATGCATCCTCGAAGGGGCCGGTGAGCTCTTAGCATAGGCAAGGATGCATTTGCTTATCAATCAACGTCCACGGTCAGAGCTTCCGATTGAATGAGTGCTTCAAATAGTAATCAGCGCAACTTGGTGACGGAGTCGTGGCATGGACGCTCAATGGCGTATACGAACACTCAATCAAGATCTTGCCGCCTGTCACGAGCTAGCGCGTTCAGCAACCAACACTACAGCAACCTGCTTTGCAACATGTTTGACAATCTTGATGGATTCCTTGCAGAACTCCTTGATCAACTTTTTTTTTCAAAGATTGTTGGCAGAAGAGAGACGCAATGCTTACATCTATGTTGTCCATCCTTCGAGCACCAAGGTATGTATATCGCACTTCACAATATTCCGGATTGGATCTGCAGACTGGAAGAAGCCTTCGTTCTTCGCGCTCCGATATACCTGCCTTCCCTCAATTGCCCGGAACCTTTGCGCAACTTTGATTTGATTGAGCGCTGGACGGTCCACCACAAGCAGCCTGTCTGGCTTAAATGCACCGTCCTCCGCTGCAATCAATTACCAATAAACCATGTTCGAGAAACTTAAACAAGCTTTAGCTTCGTCTCCCATCTTCTCAGTGGATCAATCTATTCGTCACCAGCTAGTAAAGTCCAGCATCGAGTCCTCAATCTTCCTCCCCCGATAAGTGCAGTAGATGGCAAACGTGGGGGCCGGTCCCAGGATGCTCAGCGTCCCCACCATCATGCACAACCCCACCAGCGGCCCATCCTCAAGTAGAGCAAAGTAGGTCACACACAGCGTTAAGCCGATGAGGTCTTTCAGGAAGAACAAGAGCGCTGTCTCGAGAATGCCAAAGCCTGCTCTTCCCATCAAGAGCGCCAGAGGTTGAGACAGGAGCGAAGGATCGTTGAAGATGAATACCAGCGTGACAAGGCGCCAGATCAAGGTGAAAGCAACCACCACTTCGTATCGAAGGCCTGCCTCTTCTTCCATCTCTGTGGCTGTGCTGGGAGGCGAGTACTCTCTGGAGGTACCGTAGAAGATCGCTGTAAGGATCATGGAGAATGCCATCAAGACACCGAGGAAAACTTGCTCTCGGATCAAGACCAGGGCTAGCAGAGAGGGCGCCAGGATGAAGATCGTGACCTGCGTCCAGACGTCAAACATGCGCGGCCGCAGCCGGTTCCGCTCCGCGGATGCCGCGCGCCGTTCCCTCCCTCCGCTGAACAGAACATAAGGCAGCCAGACCATGCAAAACGCAAGGCAGCTGGTGAAAGCCGGTGCCAGGGATTGAAGGAGATGCATGGCGTTGATCTTCAGAGCCTTGTGCGCGCGCATCCTGCACGACTCGACGCCCGCCAGGATTGCAAAGACGTAAAGCAGGAGGAACAGCTCCCCGACTATGAGCAGGCCCACCGGTTCGTTGACTGCCGCCCCAAATATCGGTCTCAGCGGATAGAAGCGATGGGTATGGAACGTGACAACTGTGTGCTCGCTACTGCTGCTGCTTTCTGCGGGGCTTTCTCTGAGGAAACGCGCGAGCAGGACAACGCGGAAGAGCAGGCAGATCACGCCCAGCAAGACTGGAGGCGCGCATGTAAGGAGGCGGCGCAGAGTGAGGGGCGCCATGGCGGGCAGTCTATTCACCTGATTGAAGCGCTGTAAGCACCTTGGGTCCTAGCGCTAACACGCCTACAGTCTACAGAAACAGAAGCGCCTACTCTGCGCTCGATTCTTTTTCGTCTTGAGCTGCGGTACAGGTGAGGGCGTCAGGAGACCCCCGGCCCTAAAGTTCAATCATGCAGGATAGCTGCGAAGTGGCGCACCCATTTCTCCCGTCTTCAACAGACTTGATGTGAGAACCAGATCATGCCACGTGATCACACGTGACGATCGTCCGTCGATCTGAGCCACTGAAAATTTGACACAATTTTTCTTGCAATCTCTGAAGCTGAGTCGAATACCTGACTAACGAAAGAAGTACAGACTACGAGATTGATTTCATGGTGCTTTCAAGGCTGACGATCCTTCTCACTGTGGGACTCCTTGAATTTGCAACGCGATCGGACAGCCTAAGGGACTCACCGCAACAGACCGCGGCCGCGTGGCCTTTTCAAAACGCCGCTATTGGTGCCAGAAGCTTGTGTCTATCATCCCTGTGCGTAGAGACTGGCACGGTAATGAGTTCGCAATCAAAGCAGTACTCTGCTTGCTATTATAGTGCAGTGCGAATTTGACGAAGCGCCTGCTTTTGTGTACGACTTAGCAGACATTTCCAGAATGACAGCTGCCGTTATGAATATCCGCTACATGCACGTGGTTGCCGACAGCCGAGATTGGTGACCGTCGTGAACATATATATAGTTCAACATATCATGACCGCGTTGAACATGTTTACAAGCCTCGCCGCTCGATATACTGCCAGCATGCATGGACCATAGGTATATACAACAATGAGCCAGTGAGCAAGATAGTTGACTCGGCAAAATAGCGGGCGCTTCACATGCAATAAGGACGTCGCTTGCAGGAAATGCTTGAGAGTAGATTCTGGTACTGAAGTAAAATTGCGTGCAGGTCAGAACAACGTACAATAGTCTACTATCGACAGCAAATTGTCGGTCACTGATGGGGCTTGAACGGACCTTATGTCCCTGCTCGTCCCATGCGGCTGTACACTAATCAACAGCAAGAGTATCGACCCTCGGATCGCATCCGAAATCGAGTCTGTCTCCTACGACTCAACAACAGCTAACGAAGCTCCGTGTCCCGTTGTGGAGCCAAGAGAGTAATGGGGCCCCGATGCTGCACATGGCATCACGTATTCTGGTCAGCCTTCTCAGAACACGTTGTTGTAAGAAAGCGTTGTTGTAAGAAAGCAATGGAACGTCAATAGCCTTTCTAGAATAAAGTGACGTTATAGGACCCGTCAAAATGGACGATTCGGAGCAGCTCGAGAACACGGTTAGAGCAATCTGCTTGATGGACTCACCAGAGTATCCCCCTTGCACTGGATCGCTGGCGAGGAGGAGCGGCGTGTCGAGATCGACGTACCTGCAGAGTACCTCCCGGAGCGGAGTAAATTCTGAGAATGCGAGCTTGCTACTATAAGGCGTCCTCACTTCATCCTGCCTGGAATGATGAACCTCGAGAAAGAAATGATATCAGCGAAGATAGTAATAGGCTCCGACTAACTTTCAAAACCCCTAACCCAACCGATACACAACTGCTCCGCACCCCCACCCACCATAACCACCAAATAAGCTTACCCAACCCAGTGCGTTACCTTATTATTTCGGCTTATGTTTATAAATCTTGAGTTCGATCTGGCATCGTACAGATCGGGTCCATATGGCGCGGCCAGAAACGAAGAAGCTCTCTTCCGGTGGCCTCACCTGAAACCGCCAACTCCAGCGACAAGATGAGCAGCGAACCCCATCGCAAGCCTCGTCTCCACCTGCAAGCGGAAGACCAGGATCACTTACTCCGCTGCCTGATGCAATCTAAGACAAGGTACAAGCAAACGAAAATTAGCACGTCGTTGACAAAGTGACATCTGGATAGATGTGAAGCGGCCCAAGGACGCCCTGCAACATCGATGAATGCGTAATCTGTGCTTCCTCTCCCTTTGAGACTATGTGCGACCTTTTCCGACGCCTCTCAACAATCCTAGCTGCCAGAACTCGAAAAGGGACGTTTGCTTGGTAGCTCAATGTCCTCGCTTCGTACTGATGCTGATCGCTTCTTTCGCCGTTGTTCGCCAGGTCTGGCTGCGCTGTTCTGGCGCATTGTCTGAACGTCCTCGATTCCTCGAAAGCGCAGGGTAAGAAGGTGGGCCAAGCTCCACGCAGCGCAGCCTCGTACGGCTCAGCTATACATACTGTATACAGTAACGCAAGCTAAATCGATCAATGATTGCGTATATCCAATCTGGTCAAATCCTCACCATGCCCCCCATCATGAGCTCCAGCCCATATTCCTTGGCGATGGCGACCGTTTCGAGCGCTCCGGCCACCCCGCACTTCGCCAGCTTGATGTTAAGCACGTTCGCGATCCTGTTCTCTGCGATCCGCCTCGCGTCAGCGGCGCTGCGGCAGCTCTCGTCCGCCGCCACGGAAACTCCTGTAAGGACGTCTCGCACGCCATCAGAAGCACAGCAGATTGGTAAACCTATCCATCCGTGAGAAGTTATGAGAGACGTAACGGCATCATTGCCTCGTAGCTGACACCTAATGAGGTTCTGGACCACGTTCGTCGATCGGCGCGTATGCTCTGCGACTAAGCCGTCCAGTTTTGAAGGAACGCAACGCAACTTCAGATGAAGCGATGACGATCTCAAACCGCTTCGCGAAGGTCCCTACGGCCGAGCAAGAAAAAAGGTACTCAGGCGTCTGCAAAATGAACGAAACAAAGAAGCTGTAGAGCAGGTGGCCCTCTTACCGTAGACTCGATTCGCTTGTTGCGTGACTTCTTTCAGGCCCTCCCAGTCGTCTCGGGCTACCGGCTGCTCCAGGAGGATTGGGCTCATCCCAGCGTCTGCGGCACGGCGAGAAGAAAAGCTTCGCTTCAGACACGATGCACGGGGCTCTTCAGTATCGTAGTTAAAACACTCAAATCACCACCACGCTCAAGCTTGGAAAGGGCATCGCAAGTTCCATCAGTTCAAAAGCATTTCCCACGAAGATTCAAAGTTTTCGTGATTGAGCTTACCGTCAGGATGTCAAGAAAACTCGCAAATATAGCCGCGACCGGAACATTACTTCTTCGTTTCTTCAGGGCTGGTCTCGCTTACCTTACCTTGAAGAAGCCGCAGGACGTCCAGCGCTTCATTGGGCGTGTACCCTTCGTTTGCGTCCAGAATCAATCTGCACTGCATGGTAGCGGAACAGCCGACTTCTTTCTAGAGGTTCTCCGATTGTTACAAGCCTCCTTTTGGACACAACAACGGGGGGCCTTCACCACATGACTGTGACAAGAGAAAGTCATCTCGAAGGACAGAGGGAAGATGTCCACAAACTCTGGTTGCCAACTGCTCCGGCCGCTGTTTCTGACTCAATGCAAGGCACTTGCTTCCTAACCTGGGGATGGGAGAACCTGATGGCCCGCAAACGAATGATGTCGTCCTTCGGCTCTTTTCCAACCTGCCCGGCGAGAACACCGTCATCATAAGAGATGACCGGAGAAGCATATTGAAAAGAGGCACAGAGAGGATACACCCTACCAAGTAAGCTGATTAAGCTAAGAGGGAGCTGCTACCGAGGAAGCGGCGACGTGTGGACGCCATGCCGCTCCAATGCAAAAAACACGGCAAGTGGAGGTTTCCATGTACGATCAGATGCCTCGCCTTGCCGTAGTCACCAAATGACCCCGTTGTCTGGTTTCTTCTTAACACCGATAACCGTTGATGCGCGGAAATCACAGAAAAGTCAAGATTCACGGAACTTACCTTCGTCTTTATGGTCTCGAAACCCTGCTGCTTGTAAGTAAAAGCAAGGGCAGCAGCCTCTTGAGGGGGACAGATAGGAATCTGCAACCAAGAAGTAATGACGACCATAAAAAGGCTTCCAAAGCAATATTTCCATCGAAACAAACCTGCATGCGTTTCCTTCTGTCACAAATGTGTTACCAAGCCCGGCCTTCTGCAGAATGTCTAGAACTTTGAGAGTTTGCCTCTGCAAGTCAGAAATTGGCAAGTCCTCATCCAATTTCGCGAAAACTTCGAAGAGCAAGCCAGACAAAGAAGAACGGCAGTCTCTTACTGTGATGTCCGTCGTGACCCTGTCAGACGCTCCCCCGAAGAAGCGCCATAGGGGCACTTCCTGGCTTTGAGCCAGCGCGTCTAGCAGCGCCATCTCGAACCCCGCACGCACCTGCCAGCCCACGCAACCTTCTCAGTGATAAGGCTTAAGAGTAAACTCAACCTTGAAAAGGCTAAGCTGACTAAGGCATGCTGCGCACTACTTCGCCCAAGTGCTGCACAAGGCCGCGCATGAAGAGCGTGGGGCATGTATGTCCTCAGGCATGCTTGAGATTTTGAAAATTGGTCCGCGAAAGAGACAAGGAAGGATGGCAACCACAAAAGGAAGGCAAGCAAGGAAGGTGTCCGCATTTTTTTATTGTCAAGACAGAGTCCATCCAATAGGGGCCGAGGGGATGAGACAGCTCTTGTGAGGTGACAGCAGGGTCAAACAAGGCCTCCACTTTGTCTTTCAGGAGAAAGGAACACCTTCGAAGCACCTTTTGCTCTCGTGCCAAGAAGACTCTTTCACACCACCTTTGACAAGTCCGAGCAATCCTTACCGCAGCATATTGATGTCCAGGTATGTGCGCTGCAACTTCTTTCAACACTGCTTGCCAAGGATTAGCAGCATGTCCTGGGAGCCACTGCGCAACTCTCTTGGCTGCGTCCAGCGCAAACGGCTGGTCCTCCGCCGTTATGGGTGGCATGATTGAAATCTCTCCCCAACCAGAGTGCTGCATCAAAATTGAGAAACAATAAATGCGCTGTGAGCAGAGAGTTTCAAGATTTGGAGTCAGAACCTGCACCAGCTATCAGATTCACTAACAAAGCACGGCAGAACTTGTGCGGTGATTTCCAATGAATAGGCAGAGACAGTGGGCTGAGTACCGTACGTTGACTGAGGAATCTATTCTCAGACACATGTTTTATGCAGTCAAAGAGAACTTCACGCACGTTGCAGGAATCTGCTTACCCCAGTTGAAAGCATGACTTGAACAGCTACATTGTTCACTTGTTCCACAACGGCGCTGGCCACCGTGAACGGGCTCAGAAGGGGGACGTTGAGGGCTTGGACCTTCACATGCAACATTCATGATGATCAGCATTGAAGCATGGCACAGATATTATTGCCAGTCAAACTTCAGCAAGCTACAAGACATCTGCTCCTGCTGCACAGCACTCAAAGATGCATTGAAATCCCGGGTTTTGCTGAGAGATTTGTAGGAAGAGAACGACTTTAACATTGAACCACGGGCTAACAAGTGTCTTTGCTTAGAAGAAAATGCCTAGCCCGATAGCAGCTAAGGTCTGAAAAGGGGCCACCTTCTCCGACTCGATCAGACACAGCCGAGCCACCACACAAGCTCCGCATTCCTTACATTCACTTTGGCCACCAAAGGTAGGGTGTTGGGCTGGCTGCCTGCCATGTTGGCACCACTGCATCGCAAGCTGATTATTGGGCCTGGGCTCCTCTTTCCCCAGCTTTGTACTCTGCATTTTGAAGGCACTGACTCTGACCATGGGCTTCTACCACTCCTGATAACACCACGGAGATTTTTCTTGCAAGGCCACCACCAATTGGCGGTCCACTCTCGCCTTGCAGCACTTGATAAACAACCGCGAGCTGGTTTAGGAACTGCCGCTGTGACATGCAACCTAGCTGGCGTGCATGGACATGAACTTTTAGGAGTCAATGTGGTCACAAAGTCAGAGCAGCAATTGGTCATCCTTTGAAGACCACTTATTCCCTGGCATTCACTTCTTGAGCGCACCCTGGGCGTCCCTTCCTAAGATTGTCAAGATCCCGAGGCTTGATTAACGCACTGTTCTTTGCACCTCCCTTCGGTGACACCCCCAACGGCTCTTCAGTTTCTACTATTATTGGCTGGCAAAGCTGGCCATTCGAAAAGGCATGATCATCAGAGTACACCACCATAGGGCCTTCAAGTTCAATACCGCGCCAATCCTGCGTGGCCGGCAAGCTGCCCCAACAGACCGGCTCTGCTGTTAAACTTCCGCTTGCTGGCAAGCAAGTATTAATACTCCCCTGGGAAGTGGACCCAGGTGGAGGAGTCAGGACTCAGGACACCGGGCCCTGCTGCAAAAGTGTGGCTCTCTAGGGAGATCTGTTGAAGGGGCTAACCGTCGATCTGAAAGTGCGATCTTTATCGACGGCTCTTCTATGCAGATTTGTCATCGACGGCTGAAAGTTGTGCCTGACCTTCTTACGTGAAACCCTAATTTCCGCTGGCTGGGCAGAGGGCTCCAGCTGCCCCCAGAAGCGCTAGCTCAAACACACCGATTTGTCTGCAGAGCATTATGCAGGCGACCTGCTCAAGAGCACCCGAAGTCCGGAAAGAGCACCTTGGAGCTGTCAAAGAGCTCGATCGAGGGGCTTCAAGCAAGCTGCAGATAGGGTCGCCGCAGTTAAGCAAGGACCCTTCATTGCAATAACTTCTTTGAGTTTTCTGAGTTGGGCCATGTAGTGCGGGCCCATTTTATGATCGACTTCCATTAAAAGTTGGAAAGCTTGAGGCGTGGACAGGCATGGCTCCTGAACTGATTGAGAGAACGGCCTCCTCACAGCTGGCGACAAAAGCAGCTCAGCGACCGAAGGAGAATGCAGTTCGCCTGGGAGACAAAAGTGGCAAGGTTGCAACTCCAGACTTGGTAGCAACGAAGTGTAAGTCATTTGCTTCAGAGGTCTTTCTGCAATCGCAACAAGCGGCTGACCGGCTTTACTGGAATGTTCTTAGCTGGAGTGTCGTTGTTCTGGAAACCAATCTTGATTGCTGCAGACTGGATTCTACTATCAAAACGCAATAGGAGAAAACGAGCTCACAATTCTTCAGAGGCCAGCTAGATTAAAGTAATCATTCCATCGCTGAGGTGTTCAATTCATGGCTAAACTTTGTCCCTTGTCAACAGTATGGCAGCATCCATTTGTGAACATCTTCAAGTACGCGGGAGTGGAACGCTGGACAAATGCGTCTTATGAAGGCGACATCCGCCTATACATTGGTAAGTTTCGTATCTAAATCGTATTATGCTTCTGAGGCTGCTGCTTAGAGCAACTCAAGCAATGAGCTGCGGTGCCAGAAAGTGAATCGGCCTACTACAGCTCAGATCGCCCGGTCCTGAGCTTTACAGGATTGGTTGGCAGCACAGAAGGCAATTGTACCCTTTTGCAGACTTCGCAACGGATTGTTGGCTGTTTGTGCTGCTCCAACGTCCACTTAAAATATAAGCTGTCTCAGCTAGTACTGGCCCTTGTTTGCAGATAGAACAATCGGCAAGATGTGCTATCGCATCTCAGGCAGCATCCCTGCCAAGAACTTCCTTCAGATCCCCAAGAAAAAGACAGACTCCCTGGCCCTCACTGGCCGCTTCTTGTACGCGATGATATGCGTGCAACCGTCCAAGATGTTTGTGATGCACTTTGATTTGGTGGTGGAGGAGGGCTTCACAGTGCGGCTGTCTGTCAGCAATATCTTCAAGGCCGACGAACAGGTTAGACCACACTAACTGATCAAAAAATTTGCATGACAAGGCGAAGCTTGGCGTCAATTTATCTCAAGGCATAATCAAGTGTCTGTTAGTCCGGATAGAATCAGAATTTTCCCGGGACCAGAACGAGCAAATTTTACAGCGAAAAAACTTCGAATGACATTGTTAGATAGGGACTCAAAATTGAGTGAGGGAGTCTGTCGGGTCTAGTTTGACGGAATCTACCTGCCTGAAAACCGTGCAAGTTGGTATTCGAGAGGGCCCTGCTGAGCACATCTTGGTGGAACTTTCTGTTGGCAGCTTGAGTATACTGGTCCGCCAACTTTGGAAAAAACTCTATGTGCTCAACTGCAGGACACCAAGACAATCAAGCTACGGTACGAACCACCTTCCGACAAGTGGACAGTACTCGGCTTCGATCTGAGGAGCATCCTGAAAGAGCGGACCGGCCGCGCCTACCGCTGCTTGAAGGGCATGCAGTTTTGCTCAAGGATGCTTGTGAAAAACGCCTACACGTCTGACACCATCTACGACCCTCAGGTAGCTCCTGACACGTCCGCCATCTTTTTCGGGTTTGCATTGCAGCGGGCATCCGTTTGGAGTTGTGACGCTCAGTGATATTCCAGCGCCTTCATTGTTATGTGTGGGAGCGGCATTGAAGCTCCATCAGAGCCGGATGCGGGCTCTCGAAAGTTTCCTGGAGGCTATCAGACGGGATGTATCGCGTTCTTGCCCCTTTTCTTGGTACATGAACTTCGTACAGGCCTGCCATCCAGCCAAATCCACCTGTCTGAACATCTGGGATTCGCCGTCAATGGTTGCTTGAATGCGGGGCGCGCTTGCGTGGCTGGTTGGTAGTCCCAGGCATGAAACCGTTTTCTTCTTGCGTGCAGACCCTCCCCCGCGACATGATGCTGCTGCAGAGCAGCAAGGCCGATCAAGTCACAGCCTGGCAGTGGCTCCCCAACCCTCCCCGCTCAGAAAGAACTCCTCTTCCTAGTCGGCCCCACAGCAGGGCGGCATCCTTTTCCGCAGAGGACTGCAAAGAGAACGTGGAGCACAGTCAAGCCACCCCCTCACCAAGCCCTCCCCAAATAAAAGTAGTCAAAGCAGGGCCGGAAAGCCCGGCTTCGGTTCTAGAGCCGCAGATTAGGCCGGTCGGGAAAGCACGACCAAACAGGGTCATTGCAAACCCGTTGCCAAACCCGAGCCCGGACTTAGCGCGAAGCCGGCCTCCGAGCAGGCTTGGATCCGAGGCTCGCCTTTTCGTACAGCGGGACCCCCTATTGGGAATTGAAGTAGGAAATCTGTCTGACCGGGAAAGTGCGCATGAGGCCAGTCAGAGCTCGAGCCAAGAGAAACCTGACGCGACTTCTTCGGACAGAAAAGATACCGAGTCTGAGGGATGTGCTGACGTACCACGTGTCCGAGTCGTTCGCCACGAGCCGAGCCCGCAGGCAAGCGGAGACGGGGAAGAGGCTGACGTCAAGGAGGCTGTGGAAGCTGACGTGAGCGAGTCTCCGGAAGCGAGGGACGTCTTCGTGGTGGAAGAGCCGGGGGTGGCGGAGACACCTGTGGACGCTCGCCAGCAGCCGAGCGTTTCTCGGGAGCAGAGCAGATCAGGAGCCGCACCGATTATGGAGCTCGATAAGGTGAGACTGGCTCCACTGGATTTACTTTGAGTGGATCAGCATATGATATAGAGTTTGGAGGGCCGCCGATATCGATGACAGTATACGCCTTCCTAATTTCCAACGACTCGCTAAAGCGCCGACGAAGGCTGGCTCTGTTGATTGCAAGCCACTCGTGATATGGGTTCATCGTTCTGTTGCCGTGTTCATCTTAGACTTGAGAATCTACGGCTATTCTTTGTTAATGCAGCTTCAGCTGACTCAAACAGATGTGCGGTCATCTTCGCGACATTCTGATTGTAAGCTGTGGCCCCACTCTTTTGACTATTTTCTTGTGCGAGCCGGAACCTGTCCCCATATTTGACTTCAAGATGCAGTTTTGCGAATGGATGCATCGCGAGACCTATCCAATTCGTGAGCCACCTTTCTCAGCTGCTCGCTTTTCTGTACAGGTGGTCGGCTTCTCGGGTCAGCGGACGGGCAACGTGCTGTACTCACCAGATGGCTCCGCCGTGGTCTTCCCCTGCTCCAGCACCATCATTGCAATGGATCCAGCCACAGGTGAGGTGCTCGTTTACAAAAGAGCCACGATGATACTCGTTACAGCGGTTGAGTTTCTGACCGCGTGTTCAAACGGAAAGGCCACCGGTTATAGTCAGCTTCGGATGTCGAGGCAAAGCCTTCACGTTCAGACTGAAGGAGCGGAGTTCCAACAATATTCCGTTTGTTTTTGTTTACGGAAGGATCAGAAGGATCGAATTCAGTATCTCTCAGTCTAAGTTAGCACTGAAAGCCAGAACGTCGCGTACGACAGATGAAATGGATCTCACACACATTTGTCCGCGCGCAGGTTCCCAGCGCTTCTTCCTGGGCCACTCCGCGCCCGTGTTCGCGCTCGCGTTCGACGCAAAGGGATCCCTCCTGGCGTCCGCTCAGGAGGGCAAGCACGCCGTCATCCGAGTTTGGGACTTCGCTTCGGGCACGTGCCTCGCCGTCCTCATGACGCACGCCAGCGGGCTGACGTCAGTGGACGTGTCGGCGGACGGGAAGGCCCTGCTGGGGGTGGGCCTCGATCAGCATGGTGAGCGAACATTCAGAAGTGCAGCTCGACCGCGGTTCGATGGGGCCTTTTTCGATAATTGCACAAGCAGCCTCATCGAACTTTGACGCTTCCACCGGTCTGCTAGTCGACTGCTTGTCTTAACGAAGCCACCACACTCATCGTTCTTATGGGCACGCACCAGTTTCCAAAGACGCATCACTTTTCGCTCTTGTGTCGCTTGATTATTCATCCAAAAACCACAAGTATCTGCTTGATTGCAATCGGGACATGGAGTCGAATGCCTGACTGACTACCATTTCACCGACACACTCCGCAGCCCGCCAGCTGATTGTCGTGTGGGACATTACGCCCCTCCCCGGAGGCAACCGGGCAGTCGTCCTGGCCCGGCACACCACGGACCACCACGTCCTCACTGCACGGTTCTCGCCGCTGGAGGACAATCACCTCATGACCTGCGGCAGGAACAGCATCAGGTACATGAGGAGACTTGCCACCGGCAGCCCCCTCACGAAGATGTCAGAATCCGATTGATTGCGTCCCAGCAGCAAGAAGACGGCCGTGCGATCCTTGATGTCACCTTAGCCATTACCAAGCTCTTTGAATAGAAGTGCTACGCCGTTTCCTGTCTCGTTCCATCGTAAGTAGGGTTTCTGAGCGCTGCTGTACCTTCGAACATTTTCTGCGGTTAACCCTTGCTCTTCTGAACCTGGAGTGGAGCTTTGCGATTCCTTGATTTCGTAAAATCGATGCAGGTCATATCGCCTCAAAAACGGGCAGCTCAAGGGCTGCTCGGTCAACCTGGCGGAGCACCGGCAGCAGGCGCTGCTCAAGCACAGCGACAAAGGTAGGCCCACCTCCTCCGCGCCCAAAGGATGTGGAACTGCCTCCCAAATCCGAGGCGTTCCAGCCTCTCTACAGATCCATAAGGCGTACTTTCCATGATTCTGACATTGCAAAAAGGCGGCTAGAAAGACCGCCCAAACCTCACAGCTCATTTTTGTTGGTCTTTTGGTACATTCAGGGTCAGACACCTTCTGTCACCGTCAAGGATCTTTGCTAGGCCACGAATTTTTAGGTGTCTTTGCTGTTTTGCAGGATCGTCCGCGGAGATTGTCTTTACCGACCTGGCCTTTCAACTGGGTTACGGGCTCACCGAGGCAAGTTTCTATTCTCCCAAGGATCTTTTATTTGAGTATATTCAAGATCTCGATCTTTCTCGATACTTCTGCATTTTTGGACGGTCAAAAGTCGGTCGGGTTGTTTCAGGCCCTAGACATAGCCCACAACCTAGCTTAGTAGATCCAACAAGGGCAATCTCGCCTAAGGCCCTACATCCGAATGCACCAATGCAAGAAGTTTACTCGTGCAAAGCTTCGTGCATGAAACAATCCCTTACTGCATGAAATTCTGCTCGGAGAGAAGAGCAGAGTAATCTATCGCTGCCGTTTTGTTGTGCTGTTTTGCAACAAGCGTTCGTCGTGAAATTTGAAACGACCTCCGAGTTACATGCGCAAGCTGATATGCCCGTTCGAGTACTGAGATTGTGCCCTCTTTGTCGCCCAGCTATACGAGAAGCGGGTCTACGTCTCCACTTCGTCGGGGTCGGTCTTCCAGGTCAACTACGGCAGGCTGACCGTCGAGGGCGTGCACCAGGTGGGGCATTTTGTCTTTCCTCTGCGCACTGTTTCTCGTGCGCTGCTTGAGCCACACCCTGCTTTCTTGAGACCATGATTCTACACACCACTTGGTCTCCACGTTCTTCATCCATATTGACGGAGCCTTTTCTTTTCCCCCAGCCTCACTTCTTCGACGCGTTTTGCATGCTTCTAAGTTGGCTGTAATCTCGAAAGCCTACTCAGTGTGGCGGCTTCTGCAATTATCCTCTCCCTTTCTTTGCGAACACGTCGAGACCCTTCTGCCTGCCTAACATCGGCCCCATTGTGCCTGCCTAATAACCTCTTCATTTATTTGCATTTTTAACTGCAGTTGCATACGGAGCCTATTAACAGTCTGGCGGTCACCGAGGGTTTCTGCATCACCGGCTCCAGTGACCGGCGGCTGCGGGTGTGGCCCCTCGAGTTCTCCGCGTTCTTCATGGAGATGGAGCTGGAGGGTAGGTTTCATTTGAAGTCAATACTCAGCAATTCTTGCAGTTGTACTATTCATAAGAACCGCAAGCAGCTGGGAAGATATGGTTCCAGAACACACCATCATTACCGGTCAAACACCCTGGAGAAGCATCTCTTTCAGGAAATGATTCAGATTACTCGTAAGAAAGCTTCACGGAGTCGCCCTCGGCTATTGTGCCTTTTCGTCACAGCTGCAATCCAGGTTCGAAAGCGCCTTTGCTGACGTGCAGGTGAGGTCATGGCCACGAGCGTCCGCGCAGACGGTCTCAGCGTGGCCTTTGGCACGAGGAGCGGTTCCGTGGGAGTGCTAGACGTGGGCAACCACCGAAATCTCACTCTGCTGAGGTCACACACCGACAAGGTAATCACGTTTGGCTTTGTACAAGTCCTGTATGTCTTGCTTGCTCTGTCTCTGTTCAGACAACAAGAATTAATTTGTCACAGATTAAAACATGATATGGAGTTTTTGCAACAGCAAGTGACGTACCGCTCCCAAAAATATCCGTCTTTCGTCAACGTTCTCCTCATCATTCACGAAGAAGCAAAGCATACTGGAATGTCTAATGCATCGCTTGCGTCCGGAACCTGATCATCAATGTATGGGTCCTCGTTGTTCTCTCAATCTCCTCCCTAACTCGGAGCTGACCAAGAACATCCTTCTCAACCTTCGATTTGTTTGTTTATGCACAACAGGTGCTCGCTTTGGCCATCGACCCAAAGCAGTCCCAATTCACGACAATTTCCGCGGACCGAACGGTTCGAATCTGGTCCCTGGACTCTATGGAGCAGCTCTACGAGTTTGATGCCCCAGGTACGTCGTCAAAGTGATTCTCTCCCCCAAGGCCTGTCAAAGCTTCCTTTGCGTTCTTTGCGAGGTTAATTACTTAGAGATAGGGTTTTTCTACTAGACTCATGTGCTAGCGAATGCTTGCAGCAATGCATATGGCCTTGCAGCAGCCATCCCTAGTACGATCCACCTTGCAGCATCGTGCGTCTGATACTTTTCCAATCGTCCTCAAAAAGCTACATTGACCGAAGCTCTGTCGATCCCAAACTTTTGAAACCCCGGAGGTCTTGAAGTCCTGGTTGATTGCTTCTTTCTAGATTAGCACACACGGTTACGAAGTTTCCCTGTGCGCGGTGCACACAAAATCAATCAATCACGCACATAAAACAGTACCATTGATCAGTCATGAACAGCAGATTCCAATGGTAGACTAGTCCATCACGTGCTTACAGGTGACTGCCCGACCTGCCTGGCGTACCACCCGTGCGAGCGCGTGATCGCGTGCGGCTTCCAAAGCGGCATGGTGCGCGTCTTCGCCATCGAAAACACGACGCTCGTGCACGAGCGGCGGCAGCACAGAGGGCCCGTCCAGCAAGTGGTACGCCGCGCAAACATGCCTAAAGTTCCTTGAAGTTTCTCGAATGAGGTTTCATACGGAAAGAACGACCGAGACAAATCGACTTTCTTAGCTTCAGACACCAAGATCTAGGAGTGACCGTAAATGAGGCATATTTCACATGTTATCGTTCTAGGGTCCCCGGGAAAGAAAGAGGCGTCCAAAAGTTGCTCTGCTTCGTAGAACAAGAGATTAATCTAATGATAGTACAGTCGTTACTGTAGCGAGAAGCAAATGCTCAAACCGCTGCCGTTCTTGGGTCTTGTGCAGCTTTTTCTGGGGTCTGGCGACCACTTGGTCTCTTCGGGCGCGGAGGGCAACCTCTGCATCTATGACGCCACCCGGGAGTATGCACCGGCCAAGATCCTGGCGACTCCAATGGGAAAGCGCCACGCGGAGATGGCCGGGACTGCGGACGGGCGACAGCTGGCGACGCTAGGCCCGGACGGGAAGTCGGTAGTCCTGTACGATACCTCAAATTGGGCGCAGGTGAGAGCTATAATTGGAAGCAGGAGTTTCCCAACACAGCCATTCGGGAATTTTCTTATTACAGATGATGCACGCGCTGATGCACTTGTAAGTCGATATTAGGGCGCACACGGGCGCACACGGGCTGTCTGAAAGATGGCGACAGCTATCGAGCGCTCTCTCTGGGAGGACCGGCTAGCTCCTTGTAAGGAGCTATTGGCAACGGCTCGGATGTGGGCATGAGGGTTCCAAAGATCGATCAATGGGACAATCGCTAGGGGCATCCGCCTGAGGCGCACTTGAGCTGAAACCAACCGGGTCTTGGCGTGTAGAGTTGCAGCACTGGATTTAAGTATGAATGCGTCCATCAGGCTGTCTGAGCCCTATTTTGGCCTTCCGCGAAAGCCGCAAATCGCACAACTGGGCGCATACGTAGTACAAACGTCCTTCAAGCAAAGCTAATCTGACGCAATATGTCCGTAAGTATTTTAATCAGGAACATTGTGGCACGAGCGGAGCTTCCCATTTGTCACTTCAGCACACCTCCCCTTATCGCCCCGCCTAGCACTTCTTATCCTTCTCGCTGCAGCCGCCTCGCGTGATTCCCGCTTCCTCTACTATCCGCAAGCTGGCCTTTTCTCCCGACGCGCGCTTCATCTTCGCCGTCACCACTGAAGCGAGGCTGGAGAAGTATGACGTGGCGAGCGGCCAGCTGGCGGGACGCGTTCCCGACGTGCATCGGGGCGACTGCCAAGCTCTGGCTGTCAGTGCGGATGGCGCCCTCGTAGCGACCGGTGGAAGCGACCGGCTGGTCAAGGTAGGATATCCGGTTTCTGTTTGAAAAGAAGCGAACATCCGAGAATATGCTTTGTTCTACTCAGCAAGGTTTCTATTTTCCATTCAGAGAGGAGAGCAAAGCGACAGGAACCAGATGCCAAACCTTCTCTTGCACAATCTTATGCAGCGTACGCTTTGATGATGAAGCGCGAGGTGCTTCCGTTTGTGTGAGCTTGTCAAGCCTCACGTTTAACTAAAGATGAAGCAGATTGCTGAGTGGCGCATTTATAAGATCGGTTTCACAGATTTAACGGCCTTACCAGTCGTAACTCGTCGGCTAAGACTGATTCGAGTGCTCGAGGGAGTCCACCTTTCGTAATGAAAGTCGCATCGAATGCAGGTATGGAGCACGAGCCTCGATGAAGCTGCGCAGTCATTTTCTGGCCAAAATGGGACCGTCCTTTGCGCCGCTTTTACAAGTGAGCCAAGTCCAAGCTTGCTGACAGTGGGTGAAGGCAACGCCATTCTGCGGTGGCGACTGCGAACAGACCCTTAAGCCAAACGGAGCAAGTTGGAGCACCTTGATCTGAAAGAATTGTATGCGTAAGGGGTGGCTGCAGTCACACAGAATCAGCAGTGTTTTGCAGATGAGGCCTGAGGCGCTTCGGATATCCTTCTTGCTTCAAGAGAAACTTGTACCATATCGAAAGAGACAGCAGAACTGTAGTCACCGAGCTGTACACAATCTCTTGTACTTTAACGCGCTGCACAGTGTATCCAAGAGGACTCAGGGATCTAATATAGTAGATGCTTGTCGTAGTCCTTCGAGATACTGACCCGTTCACTTAGACACCATGGAGCTGATGCCGGCGATGACCGGTGCACATGTAATCGGGCAGGCACATCTGCCGCGCCCTTGTTGCGTGCTTAACTGAGCCCCGTGCTTCAGATCTCAGACTTGGTCTGCATGAGTCAATTATGCTTGAGAAGCTCAACGGCGCCGCGCGGCATACCGACGTTTATAAAGCCGCGCCTTAAGTCATGCAGAGAACAAATTCGATGTATCCATGTATCCAGGCCTCATATAGTAGGTGGCGACCGATCATCAGGCTACATTATAGGGTAGCGCGGACTACGGGCCCAGGCTACGGCCGCGGCCGGCCGCCCGCGACGCGAACGGACTGCACTGAGCCATTCAATTTCGAACTTTCGGACAGTTTGACGCCACCCCCGGCCATTGTCCGAACCCGGTTCGGACCACCCTCAAAACCCCCGAAACCACCGGTAAAATCTGCGCGGGCAGCCGCGCGCTGTCATTCCTGGCATCCATAAATGAATGAGGAAAACCAGCAGACTTTAGAAGTGCTGCCCGCCCGATTGCTGATGGTGAGAGGAAAGCTCGAATGCTGTCGCTTGATCTATGGTGGTATTTGCAAGCTGCTTTTTTCCTTTGTGCCTCAGCTGGTGGTTGTCGGAGCTACAGGCAGGAAAGTACTGTATAATTCCCAATGACAATCCTGGACAGTTGGATGTTCAGAAAATGTCCATTTGACTCTGAGTCAGGCCATGGTTCTGTCGTCATCGAGATGCATGCCTCAAGATTATTTGCTGCTGCTTGTCAGGTAAAGTGGCAGTTTTGAACGAGAGCACAGGAGCGATCTTACTAATTGCTTGCTCCATAATGTTTGCAGATTCTTAGAGGTTGCATCATGGCTGCTAAGTTAGCACACGAGTGGATCGCTCTGAATAAGCGACTCAAGGACGTTGGAGATCCTGGCGACAACAATGAGAAGAAGCAGAAGGTGGCTATCCTCGAGCACCACATGAAAAGCATTGAGTTCCGCACATGGCTTCTGTCAGCAGTACCGGACGCTGAGACGCGCTTTGATGTTAAAAAGGGTAAGATTTATGCGCCCTCAATGAAACTGTGATGCTTTTGTTGCGTGTCTTTGTAATGCTAGCCGATCGTCCGAGTTGCTCTGGTTCAAAAACAAACTCAATTCTCCATTGCCATCCAGAAAAAGAAGTGAACACGAATGAGGCCCATCAATCGCTGTACAGGACCAGAAACCGTTTATTTTAAAGACCTTGACTACAGACAACCGTCCTTTATTGTCTTAGGTGTTAGATGACCGTCCTCATGATTTCCTGAAGCTTTCGGAAAGGACAAGAAGCTCATATCATCTGCCATCTGGTTTGTCAAGTCGTGACACATGAAAAGGTCGCGGGATCCGGTTGCCTTTCTTGGTTCAATGTAATCAGCTTCCTGTTTCCTCTACCCTTCATGCATTTTTCGCTGGGACCTTAAATGTGTGCATCTCAAAGATGTATGTTTTCTTGAGTTCTTGACTCAATGAATGAAAGAGAGGAGACACAATGTCGTCATGCCTCTCTGATTGAGAGCACTTCAGGCATGTTCCAGTGCCGAGAGAACCATGCGTCTTCTAACCCCAACGTCAAATCGTGCTCTACAGCCAACCTTCTGGACAACCTCGACCCCCGCGACAAGTTCCCATACCTAGTTCGCCCCCCGGTTCTCCCGCCCCGAGGTGCCTCCTGGGCGTTCCCCGGGGGAAACCGGTTACTGGTCAGCGTTGACCTGAACGACAAGTCCGCCAGCTTGATCCACTCTAAGGCGGACGAAGCGCGCCTGTCCGATTTCAAGCGCCTCTGGCGTCCCGCTCCCAACGACGACGGACGCTCCTTCAGCGAGTCATGCCTTTTCAAGTGGGATACGGGTCTGGTCACACTGGGGAAGGTGGACTTCCGAGATAAATCCAGCCCTGAGTCGAGCTTCGGCCACGTGCTCTCCGCCGCTCAGGCCCTCTACCGCATGCGCTGCCTGTTTCCGAAGCTGAAAGTGGAGAGAGGTGACGGGTGCAAGTGCATCTGGGGGTTTACGCTGGAACATGCGCTCAGCGGCGGCCGCGTGAGCGTGGGGGAATGGAGCGCCACTTTCATTTTCAATGTGAGTGCCTTCAATATTGTTAAACTCTTCAACGAATTGTTCCCAAACAGCAGAAAGAAGTCAGGAATGAAAAGGGGAATGATAGGAGAAATATCGAACTTTCGTGCTCTTCTTCCTGCGATCGGAACGTCGTATTTTCGAGACTCCGTTGGGACTCGTTTCACAGCCTTGCGGATATGAGATCGTGAGCCCCCTGGAAGCTTGTCAGAAACACAGAACCGGAGTTTCAATGAAATGAACCAGCAATAACCAGAAAGAAACGTGAAAAGCTTCGGATAAATTCTCAAGTTGCAAACCTTGATCCGTTGTTTCCGGTTTCATCCTCAATTTCAGATGAAGCAACGATTGACATCATGACGACAGTGCTTGTGAAAGTATTAAAACCGCTCTATTTGTAGGTAGCGGACGCAAAGGGGCCTTGGAAGGACGCGTTCCGCAGCGACGCGGCCGCGCTGCTCGCGCTCCTGCTGTCCACCGAGTGTCGTCACCCCTGCGGCGTGTCTGCCGGTACAGTGGACCCCGCCCTGCTCCAGGATTGGCCGTCCGTCTTTGAGGTGAAACCCTCTGCGTCGCTCATTTGATTTCCACTTTCTGTCTGGTAGTGTTTGCGGAATCTGAAAGCAGAATGCAAAACCTAGAACAGAAGCGTAGAGGCTCGTCATCAAAAGAATACGGCCGCCTGACGGACTTGACAGACGTGCGAATGTGCGATTTGAAAGCTCTAATTGCTTAGAGGAGAAGCACGTCATCTTCTAATCAGTGACATTGCCATCTGCAGCACTGATGTCTCACGAGTAGAACATGAAGTAAGTGGATTTTAAGAGATCTCAGTAAAAATCTTGCAGGGCGCAAAATACCCGGTCGACCCCGTCTTTGCCGGCATGGATCCAGTTGACGACGAGGAGATCGGAGCCATTGCAAAGGCACCGTGGAAGGCCTCCGGAAAGAGAGGCAGGCAAGTAACTGCAAGCTGCAATGGACTTGACGTCAGCAACGCGCGTAGAGACTCAGCGGACTAGGACATTTCCTCTTTGAACGTTTGATGGCACTCCAGCAGTTGCGTTGGTACCTTGGACTTGCGGGTAAAGTGGACGCTTCGAAAACGTCTGCAGCCACTGTAACCTTGAGAGCCTCAGTTCGACGACTGATCGGATTGTCGCATGGCCTTGAATCAACGTGACTTGCTTTTTCTGCAGCTGCAGCGCCGTGATCAGTGGTTGCGAGGCCCTACCTGTCTCGTTCAACCCAATCACCGGCAAGATCACCATCGAACCCCAAGGAGAAGCGTGCAAAGAGAGCGCCTCCAAAAAAAGCAAAGACGGAGGCCTCGGCCTCTGGAAAAGAGAAGGAAGCGGGGGAGGTAATTACGAAAAAATGCAGCTGTCGCCCGTTGCATATCCCTTCAAAGTTGTAACTTCAGATGGCTTCTGAATTTTCTGAGACACGACACATCCTTCGGTGATGAAGTTGGAGAATAGGACCGAACGAATTCGGGTAATTCTTGGTGCTCTTAGCGTCTTCCTTACATTTGGCAAGTAGATCGTCAGAACGTCCTCTTATGTGAGCTCAGCGTTTGACTACCTTTCATGTCATCGAAACCGCTGAAACAAAGGCGGCATCAAGCGGTGATCTTCACCTTTCCGTTCGTCTTGTAGGGCTCGGGGAGCGCGACTGAGGTGCCCCTCTGCGCGGCCATCTCATCCGCGATGCTCCTCTACCGCCTCAGGGCGACCTTCACGCTCGGGAATCTCATCCTCCTGGTTCCCACGGACCACCCCGCCTTCAAGTACGACCTAACTCTGATCACGCCGATGGCCGGCGAAACCCTCAGCACCGATTCGGTGTGGCATGTGGAAGTCGCGCACGCGGCAACCGGGCTCCTTGTGCGCTTCGGCGACTGGCGCGGCGCCGCTACCGTCTGGCTGAAAGAGCCCGGGAGAAGCGAGTGGGAGACCGGGGCAGCGAAGCGCGATCTTGCGCAGCTGCTCGAGTATCTATGCAGCCGGAAGTGCACGTTTCCCGAGGACGGCATCGTGGCGGGGAGCGTCGCCTAGCTTATAGCCCAGTAGTCAGCTAGATCGAACCCAATGTTTGCTTCTTCTGTAGTACGGTCAACGCTAGGATCGTGCGGCAATTACTTCGATAGACCAAGAACCGTCAATTAAAGCTACTATACGCAAAACGTACTCGAACCCCCCTTTTTAATAAGGTGCCAATTCATACCGGCCGGGGCACTGCGAGGGCCACCACCTTTGCGCTTGACCTCGGCGCAGGATCACGGCTGGACCTCGCCGGCCATGCACATATGCATGAGATCTAAAAATGTCGACACAATTTGGCTGTTCAGTTGTTGAACAATTGAACAAGTTGTCCAGCATGTCAATGATGAGTACTGCATGATTGGCGTGCATCGAAACCATCCAAGCAACCGCCAAGCTGGGCTGGACTCTAACCATGATTTCTTACTCGAAGCGCTAGATTGGGATGCCCTGCAACCAAAGCTGTCTCTACACCAGCATGTTCATAACATACATATATATCAGACAAAGCATGTTCATACCCTACAACGATATCGATCTGGCACCAGGTTTCAACTAGCCCGTTCTTGCAAACCTTTCAAAGACCTTATCGATCCGACTAACTTCGAATACCTTCAACTTGCTGTACTAGCCTTAGCAGGTTCATCACGAGTGCTTCGGTCTTGCTTAGCATCTGCAAGTTTGTGTGCCACAAGAAGTCGCTTCTACACCTCGACTTGTTGCTTCAAATCCTGTAAGTCTGCGAAGTGAGTCCCAAACGTCTGTCTGCTACAGTTGCTGGGAGGGCCTTGGATCTTACATCAATCCGGAATCTCTACACGTACTTACAGAAAAACGGAGGCGGGACACTAACACTTATAGGCTCTGACTGCATCGACGACCCGGTCTTGGTCACTTAAACATAGAGCTGTGAAGAGGGGCAGTCGCAGAATACACCGACTTATGAAAACGGAATTAGGGCAATGCGCTGACAGACCGTATTGAACGCGGCTGCCTTCCTTGGATAGGTGGAGGGGTTGGTAGTGTGCGGCGCCCTTGATGCCTTCGGCTTTCAAGTGAGCTGTCAAACCTGAGGGGTGAGGAGAGAGGAAAGTTGAAGCTTTTAATCACAAAGAAAAGTCTTCAGGAGTTCGTCTTCTCCATGGACTTACAGACTTAACCGTGATGCTGTGCAGATGAGGTTCCTCTAAAAGCTGTATGCCTCGAAGACCTTCGGTGGTGACGCAACAGCCAATTGGAGAGCGGGTGTGAAAAAAGATTCGACGAGCTCGGTTCAACATTTTCGATCGCTTTCTTTTTCCTACTCGATGCCCGTTGCGACAGAAGTTTAAGCAGGGTTAGACAACGCTAACCGAAGACTCACCGGTCGCTGCTTGCGGGCTGGGCATAAGGACCGCGAAGATATGATACGCAGGTTGGCATACCGTCGGCACCCGGGGGAGAACGACGCTATTTGCATCTGCCCAATCTCGTAGAGAGTCTCGGTACCGGTGCCAAAGGAGTCCCCGTTTTGCGGTGATCGGAACGCTGAGTTCGAGTTGGGCCAGAAGCGTCGCCGCAAGGAGGTCGGACGGAGCGTAGCTGGAGCCGACGTCGCGCCACGTGTAGCTGCATGAAATTCACACGTGTCACGTCAGAGGAGAGGCGAAGAGCGGTCTACTCGTCATGGTATTCCAGAAAATTTAATATGGTCAGGTTGACGAAAACTAAACCTCCGCTTGCAGTCAAGCCTGACGTCTTCGTTCAGCCAGAGAGAAATTCGGCGTTCTTATGTTAGACTGTCCAGAAAAGGGGAGCGCCACCTTTTGAACCCTTCCGAGCTAGAACTTTGGGAAAGGAGGCCCTGAAGATTGGTCTTTGAAAGACGGCAACATGACGAGAGGCTCAGTACCTCTTTAAGTTTTAGTTGACGCCTTTCGAAACTTGCAAGATTGCCGAACAAGTCAGCTTCTAAACGGACGACGTCTTTTGGCACAGTATCCCGAAAGCATTTTCCGAAGCAGAAACGATGAAGCTTTATTAAGCGCGACGTCCAAAGTTAAGAGTAGAGGCCGACTGATCGAACCTTTCCGGCTCTTGCAACAGAACGTGCGAGCTGAATCATAATGCTGTCACATCCCCGGGAAAGGTTCGAGAATCTATCAGCGGTTTAGAATGCGCATAGATTCGCACAGAAAATCGTACAGCATCTTCGATGACGTCACATGATTATACTGCGTGCTTACCTGAGAGCCGATCCTTGCACAAAGCGGTGCCTGTCGTTGCCGCAGCTTCGGATGGTCAGCGCTCTCTCGACGAACCGCGCGTCGTTGATCAAGAGCGCACCGCCCTCGCCGCATGTGATGTTCTTCGTCTCATGAAAACTCAGCGCCCCAAAGGTGCCCAGACTCCCAAGCGGCCTGCCCTTGTAACTGCGGGATATTAAAGTGGTGCACAATACACTTTAGTACCTTACAATGAAACATGCTGTCTGCCTCAATTCAACCCTGGCATGACGAGCTCTCGTTCATTTGACGGCCAGCCAAAGGACATGAAAGAACGAGCCCCACTTTTGTTAAATTTCCTTTGGTCGAAAAATCGTAAGAGCCGAGTCATTCCGGTGTGGATCTGGTGAGGACTTTCTGCAGATGTTTTCAAATGCAGCCAGTGACTCTTGACGAATCACTTTGACTCCGTGTCAAAAGTGTCCAATTGAATGCAATCGTACTCAGGGTCCAGATCTGAGGTTCCCCAAAGGCACGGTCTGAAAGAGTCTGGTTGTGGATTATCTCAACATTTGAATTTCAACGACAGCATGTCGTACCTTCCAAGGAACGCATGAGCTGCGTCCTCGAGCACGTGAACCCCGTACTTGGAGGCGACCCGCCAAATCTCGTCCATGTCGCAAGCGACGCCGGCATAGTGCATCACCACAATGGCTTTGGTGCGAGGGGTGATTGCCTGCAAGCAGAAGGAGAGGACTCACATGAGCTGCCACCTCTTTCAATTCCCCTTGTCAGCGATTCTTGCAGGCAATCAACGCCGGAAAATGCTTTTCAGGTCATTCGACCTGAAGTGTACGAGTGTGGGGCTCAGTTCGAGCTTTTGGACAAGATCAGCTTAGGTTCTCTTTCTTGGCCTCCAGCCTCTTATCGGGAAAAGAGATAAATCCTGCCATCATCCATATGTCATTCCCCTCTCCCCATCATCTGAGACCAGAATGAGAGGGGTGAACCTTAAAGAACAATCAGCATGGATGTTCAATGAGTCGCATACCTGCTCGATGAGCCGCTCATCGATGTTGAAAGTATCTGTTCGTGAGTCGACAAATACTATGCACGCGCCGTGACGAGAGAAGGCACTGGCGGTGGAGCAGAATGTAAAAGACGGGATGATGACCTCATCACCTGGAGAGACGATGGTTTGAGCTTCACAATGTCGGGAAGCTACTTGATCAGCAACTTACACGTCAAAAACGTGCTCCAATCAGTGCACACGATATGCAGTGGAAGACAATGGTATTTTGCTAAGGACCACACGACAAAAGGCTTCTGCAAGAAAGGTTAAGAAGGATTTTCCTGCGGTGTCCCTGTAACAGGTTGAGGGAGTACTTGATGCTCTAAAACAAGGGCAGGTCTGCTTGAAGATTCAATAAGAGGAGCGGCCCATGAATCTACGTTCTTTAAAGGGCGAAGAGGGAAGTTGCCAGCTAGGCGAAGAAGAGAAGGCTTGTGTGGGTGAAGAGCGCTCTGTTTGGGATAAAAAGATGTCCGAAAAGACAAATGCAAGACATGTCTAAGAAAGGCTTTCAGATACAGGCAAGCCTAAAGTTCGACTGACATTGGGAAATGTCTTGAATTTGGCAGCTCAAAAGAGGAAAAGTAACTAGGAGGGGATGAGCTAATACTTTGAAGAATGAAGGAAAGGAGATATTGAAAGGCGGAAAAGTATGTCAGCCCTGAGCCACAGAACGAAAAATACTAAAGTGAGATGTGTAATGCTGAAGAACGCAGAAGGCGACACTTAGGAGGTGACGAATACGCGAGCACTTTGATTGGGGCAGGGACAAACGGGAAAGGCACTGAGAATGCGGTTGGACAGTGTATTCAGAAAAAGGAAAGAAGCTCCAGCTACGGAGATACTAAAAGCCGTCATAGCAAAGATTCTGACGTACCTGGGCCAACGTTGAGCAGCAAAGCCATCAGCTCCAGCGCGTGCGTGCATGATGTGGTCAACAGGGCTCTGGGGACTCCAAGCACTTGCTCCAAGTGCGACTCACACTTTCCAGTAAATGGCCCGAGTCCTGTTACATGCAAACAGAAGTTGATACTCATTTCGAGGCAGGGTCTTGATGAGTCTCGATTGCACCAGCTACTGCGATCAAGAGACAACCTTAAAAGGTAAGAGTCCCCAAGCAGATACATAAGTTCCTGTGGTTTCTCGATTCCCTGTTCACTTGTTCAGAACTTTGCTCACGTTTAGGGACCTTGCAGAACAGATGTGTCTTTGCCATTGGTTCCCTGTGACTGAACTCAACCAACTTCACATCAAGGGCACGAGGTTTTCCTAGGCAGATAATCCCGATCTCGTTACTTGCTGAGATTCTCAACTGGCTGCACCACACAAAAGCTTTCATCCTTCTGAACTCTTATTGTCAGAGTCTCATGCTTGAACAGGGGTACAGCCGTGTTGGCAAGGATCCACCAGGCGCTCAGGCTGAGATGGTGAAGACATATAGTCAACGTGCACGCACCTGAGATCTTCCCTGACGTCATGGCCTGCATCATGTAAGCCTGCTCCTTTCCTGTCCAGTAGACTTGGTGGAATGGAACCACCGCCGGTTCACAATTGCCTGAGAAGCCCCGGTCCTTGCTGCCGATCACTAAGCCACTGCCTGAAACTTCAGCTGGCCCAACAAAAACCCCAGGACAAATTGCAGGCTCTAGGTCTATCGAGCTGGACTCAGACCTGAGTCCAGTTGCGGGACTGAACACCAAGCTCCTCAGAAGAGGCCAGCCTTTGCCATCCAACGAGCTCCCAGCTGTGTCTCTGGAGCCAAAGGTGCGGTCATGCTGCTGAAGTGCTTCGAAAGTATCATCCAGATCCTGCTCTTCAATCGAACAGTCAAGAGAAGACATGGAGGAGGAGTGTGGGCTTGGACTCAGGGTGGGAGACTCGTCACAAGGACTCACGATGGCCCCTTTGAAGTGGAGCGCGCGCAACTCCCGAGGCTCAGCCATCCTTGCCAGCAATACTTGCAGGGCGTTGCGTCACTGCCTGAAGTCAAACAGCAGTCTTTCATGCAATTGCTCACCCTTCAAGGCCCTGAGCAATTGGATCACTTTCGCTCCCTTCTTTGCGTCTTGCAAACAGCTGCAAGCTGTTCGCCTTCGTCATGGTTGCAAGCCTCGTTTGACTTTAAGGTCACTGGCATAAAGGACGTGGAATTTTCGGGCATGAAGTTTGCGTCTTGCAAGAGGTGTAGCAGGGACTTGTCGGCCTGCACGTCAGACAACTATCAGCAAACGTGGTCATGTTGCGCTCTAATATCATGACGTCCCACAAATCTTTAGAAGAAAAGGGTTTGTCAGCGTACTGATTGTGCAGCCTCACGCAGCCGCACGAATAGTACCCGCAAGATAGACTGCACAAAATCCGGGTGCAGGCTGATCAAGGGTCTGAGACGGTCTCCGAAAAGGGGGCTCTCATGTGGCCCAGCCTCGTCTTTTTTCGACGTCTTCGGAGAGGATACCGTCTCGCCTGTTTGTCCTGAATGCCGATCCCGATTCCGATCGCCATATGCAACTCTGGTGGATGATTGGATATCAGATGCATCGGCCACCTGACGTGGCCCTCAGTGTGACACCAGGCCAATCAAACAACGTTTACGGTACTTATCAGTGGCTTCAGTGCATGGCACCGGGTTTACTGTGTACTTGGCAGGTTTCTGTGTACCTACTTGGGCCTTTGCACTAGAGCCGGAGTTGCCTAAATCAGTACACTGTCCACTGCGTACACTAGGTACGGTATGTCACTTTAATATGAAACCGTACAGCTAGAGCCTACCTACTAGGCCCTGGATTCCTGGAGGTTCCCTGGCCTACGAGGGTACCCTTCGTTACGACCTTTCACCGTACGGTACGCCGCCCGCGGTCACTCCTGTGACGTCAAGCTCAGAATCCGATCAGTCCTGTAGTGACGTCAGAGACGTCAGATACGCATCTTCGGAAACAACCACTGCTCCCGCCGGCCCCGCGGCCCGGCGAACGTGCTTTGCCCGATTATCGTACCGGGATCATCCAGTACCGTACTGTTGCCGCCTGAAAGTTGCTAAACCGTTTGCGGGTTGCCCAGTACGCTCTGACTTTTCCGCCATGAGCTTCACAGTGCCCGGTTGCCTGCGCTGTTTCCAAATCTCCCAGCCTGTTGACGAGACCGCCCGACTGCTTTTGCAATCCCGGTTCCCGGGGGTACTGCACAGTGCACACTGCACCCGGCACCGCCTAGAGTAGCTGGTATGGAAGTACGCGGTTCCAAGTGTACGGTGCTACAATTAACCAATGGTCCGAGCCCTCCAAGATACGTAAGTAAGCCGTCACTTATAGGTAGTTGAGCACTGGATGCTGCATCATGACTTCTACGCAAGGCTGAAATATTTCCAGTGTTTGCAAAAAACGCTTTGCCCAAAATGGCAATGGCCATACCGGCTGTCCGTCCTGATAACACGAGATCTCTCCATTCAAAGGAAGCTGCGTATTATACAGCAAAGAAAGAGCAGCTCATCAGCTAAACGGATTTGGTATGCCATCACTTTATCCCGGAATGACCAAGTCGGATAACCAGCTTAGTTGTCTGGTGTTCTCAGCAGAAACTTCGCTGAAAGCGCCAGCTAGGCTGCTCTGCTAAGCTCAAACGGAACTCTTACAATGACACAAGAACGCAACGTGCCCTCCTGCACACGCGAGGTTGCGTATGGACGCGTTCTTCAGCTGCTGGCCGGCCAATCCCTGTGCGCCAAGTGGCTCCTTATGGCGGCAGTCTGCTCCTTGGCCCTCTGGACAAGCTGCCACGGGGTGCATGGCCTGCATCTGAAGACGGGAAAGCAGCCTCATGTAAGCGACAGAGTAATCCACCAACATGCTTCCATCAGTCTTTGTCCTAGTTGTCTCCTATTTTTTGAATCCAACGGCTTATTTCTCTTTGAGTAACGACGGTGCTGCTCCATTTTGATATAATTCTGAAAATCATTTGATAAATAAGCCATTTTCTTTGAGCTCAAAAGAAGTGAAAGCGTTCCAAGATTGAGCAGATTAGTAGTAGATCTTCAACATCGAATCCATTTTTAAAGGTGACTGCGTGCGCGTCACAAAACGGCGCCTTTATTACTGTTTTGCATACTGCACACCAAGAGAACTTTCTGATTCAGCATGTTAGCAGATCATTCTCCTGAGATCGCATTCAATTGTAAGGCCATCTTCTTTTGTCATCCAGGACTTCGAAATGTTAACGTTCAGCTGATCATTTCCACACACTGCATTCGCCTCTGCTTGACTGTAGAAGAAAGTAGAGATCCCAAGATCCTGCACTTGGGAGCTGCAAGCTGTGCAACTAGAGCTGCAAGACCTGACCTCTGAATGCGGAGGACTTTAGCAATGCTACGTGCATAACCAGCTCCTCCATATCGGCAAGGAAGGTTACTGGTTGAGTAGTCTGCCAAGAGGGCAGGCGGGTATTTACGCTGCTCTAATGATTGCACAAGGATTACGAATGCGTCTCATGCTGCCGTGTCTGTGCATCGTCATGCAACAACGGGGAAAAGATTTGCTTCAGAAGAACCGGTGAACTTTATGTCAGGTGCTCCTATATTCTATCAAAAAAATCACAGCTTGAAGTCGAAGGTATGCTACCGGGGTTCGTAAACTTCTTTCTTTCAATCGTATTCGCTGCTCCTTCATTGATTGACGCTAAGCGCTAGAACTCCCTACATTATGCCAAACCTCACTGACGTCTCCGCTCATCCTGCAGGCACTCACTCCGACATATGAGCCGAAGAAGACCGACTCAGCCGCTTATGCCACCACAACTCAGACCGTGCTTTCACCCCAACCACTAGTACCAGTCTTGCAGTCCTGGAGCTCTTGGATCCCCTCGGTCCAAACGCGCTTCGAACAAGCATCCCCGCGCAAGAGCTCACCATCTTCGTTTTCGGGGTTGGGTTAGTCCGGAGCACTGCAAACCCGGAAACTTGGGTTTTCCGGGTTCAGGGGTTCGTAAGAGACCGGGTTGAGTTCCTCATGCACTCCAACATAATTGGCACGTCCAGTCCGATGGCCCGCAATCTGACGGTCACGTGCAGCGGAGAGGTGGCCGGTCGGCCTCCGGACAAAATCCCGAAGTGGGTCCGTACGTCCGAAAGCATTCACCGCTCCGGCGGCGTCCGCGCAAACCGTCCGTCTCTGGGGAATCGCAAGGCAGCGCTGCAGAGCGCTGACGGGAAGCAGACTCTTCTCGAGAAGATTTTAGGGAGTGCCGAAGCAACTAGGTTGAGGACTTGGGAAGGCCCCGCTTTGGTGGACCAGCGCTCCTGGAGGCACACGCTCGACTGGGCCGATCCGGTGTCGTACCAAACGGACTTCCTTTGCGACGTGCCCTCGAGTCTAGTTCCGACTCTTTCCCGGCGCATGACGAAGCTGAGTCTTAGCTTCGGTTACGCCGGTAGCTCTCCCGCTGCGCCGCCAGCCAGAATAGATATTACAGTGGGGCCCGTGGTTCGGGATGGGCCCTACAAAGTGGCGGCTTGTATGGGTCCGCTATACGGCAAACAGAGCCGGGCGCAGTGGGTCCAGTGGCTCGAGTTCCATATCCACATCGCCGGTTTCGAAAAATTCTTTCTCTACAGCGTCGACGATACGGAGCAATTGCTCGACGTCCTGCGAGACTACGTCGACGAAGGAACCGTCGAGGTGCGGCGGTGGGAGACGTTTGGGACGAGGGAGAAGTTCCTGGAGAGCAAACGGTACTACGACGAGCAGCCGCTGCGTTCGCACTGCATAACCAGGAATAGAGGGGTGGCCACGTGGCTGTCCTTCCATGACGTGGACGAGTATATTTTCGTTCGGAGAGGGGCGCAGTTGGGAAACGTGGCGGCGCTCTTGGACGGCCTCCCGGAAGAAGTGGGTGCGGTCAGGATCATGAGGCACAGATTCCCGGTGTCTAAGGACTTTGAGGGATCGGGGTCGGATCTAGTCATCCAAAAGCACTTGAACCGTAGCGCGATTTTCGACGAGAACCAAGGAAAGCCCATCGTGAGGACGGAAGTGGCCCGGGAGGTCACCGCGCACGAGTTGGAGTTCTTTGAGAATGGGCAAAGCAAGACGGCTGAGAATAGCATCACGCTGCCCATCGACTGGGCCATCATCAATCACTACAGACGCGAACCGGTGCAGGGAGATCCGAACGAGCTGTTCGATAGGTGGGGAAGGCACAACGATCAAGCGCCATTTAACGTGACCGACGACGAAAGCAGTAGCATTACAACCTTTTCATCAGAACTGAGGGGATTAGTTAGTGCACGTGCCAAGTTCCGTTGAATAAACAAAGCTTGCTGTTTCTTTTTGCTGCTCGAGGTACTTGAAAACAAGGTAATTTTCTGTTCTGTATCTTCGGGACCTAGCCCACTAGCAAACAGATCAGGCTCGTGCTGCATACTCAATTGAAGGTTGAAACTCGTAGATTGCTACCATAAGCGCGCGCGAATCGTCCATGCAAAATGCTGGCACGCATGTAAATCCGCACAGAGGTACGTTCTGTTCTTCTTCGACATGCATGTGTGTCTACGGCCAGGCAGCATATGGCCGACCAATTGAAATTTTGCTTGCTATTTCTCGTCATGTGGTCTCCTAGGTTCGCACGTAAACACGTTTAGAGTATAGAGCGTCCGTTTGCGTGGCTCATCCGTGCCGGAGTGGCGCGGCCTGCTACTAAATCACTATGTATCGGGATGACCCAAACCAAACCGTCGATCATGAGTTGGCTAAATCCTCAACATGACTGGCCAGGCTCGATATCAAAATTCATCATGACGCATGCTTGCAACAGATTGAATGAAATCAACTATTGCACTGCATGCATGCGGTCACTCACGGGTTTGACGCGACGGTATATATAACAGTTCCAGGGAACGGATTATAAGTTTGTATAGTCTAATGATCGTCGATTTGCATGCTAGGCGCCCAGAGGCCGCGCGGGAGATTCTCACACGTTCAATGTAAGGAGTAACATGTATATTCAAACGAATGATCGCGTTAATGTGTTCAACATTGCCAGAGACCATGGGCATATCCCTTTGCAGGCTGAGCGAGGTCGCAGGTAGACATCTTATAAGCGTTTTAGGAGGTCAAGGTAGCATAACGACATGCAATCACTACCCCAATGCTCGTGATGATTGCACACTTCCGAATGAGAGTAAGCGTGACGGTTTTTAAGCGCACGAGAGAAGGATGCATTAGTGTGTCATCGAGCCGGAAGTCCAATTTGTCTTTGATCTGTCTAAATATCCGTAGAATTTTGCATGTAAGTAAACAAAGGCCTAAAATTGTGGGATCGTAATCTAGCAGTGGCCAGTCGTGAGCAGAATGGAATCTTTGCAAGGATTCAGGTCTCGACGTTTTCGCGACTTCACAGTCCAACCACCTCCGTCGCGTACTATAACTCCTTTGCATCCTGTCCAACTGTGTTTGACGGTACCGAGCTCACCCTGGAAGCATATTAAGAGCTCTGGACCGATCATCATTCCAGGTGGGCCTAGCTCTGCAACCGGAAAGCCAGGCAATCGATGAGCGAGTCGTTTCGCTGATCAGGGAGGAGAACTCAAGAGCAGAAAGAAGCAACAGGTTTTAAACGTGACACTAGTGGCAAGCATAAGGAAATTGATAGGTTTGTGTACAATTTCGAAGTAGGCTGACGAAGTACGCCTCGAACCCAAGCGAAACGGCGGAGTAGTCCGCTCCAACACGCAAAAAGCGGTTCTGCAATGACAAGCCGTGCGAAAGTTCTCACCACTCTTCGACTGCTTCGGACGCCTTTTTCCACAGCATCTTCGTCGCTATCCGTCTCCAAGATCACTTCTCGCGGCCGCTTATGCTCGTCCTGCATGTAACACTCTATGCCGTTAATGCGGACTGGCAATCATCCAAAACAGTCAGGGAGTCAAGCAAGCACTTTTCCATCCACTTCTCTGCAGTTCGCAAACCCGAGATCGTTTCTCCAGCTTACCTGGACGGGAAAGCTGATGGTTCTGAGCTCTTAAGAGAAAGTCATGCAGGAATAAGGGGCGTTCTTGGACCGGTGACGTCTGGCGACCAAGTTCCTTAATCTAAGTCGCCAAATGTGCTACGGTGTATGCTTGTCTCCAGCATTACAACACACCCTCGACGCTATAACTCGCTTCGGAACCACATTGCCTCAAGAGCAGCAGGAAGCCTTCCGCACGCATGTCCAGCCTGGATGCCGCAAAAAAGTAACTCGATTCGTTTACCCGTTGGTTCGAAGGAAATGCAACGCGTGCACATCGGAGCTGATTGGTGCTTACCTTTCTGGTTGCACTTTTCCGTTTCCTTCCAGCTGACCGCTTGCGGCTGTCCGGCAAGGCCGCTCCTTCTTCTCTTGAGCGTTCGTCAGTCGCTCCCGGAATTGAAGGCGCTGCCGCGGCGTTCGACTCCCTACCGTCCTGATGCAAAGGCCATGAAAGCACGCTTCAACCTCGTTGATCAGCTACAGGGTCGAACCTGAGGATAGCCTATCCGCATCAGCATCATAAGCAGGCAATGGTCAAACGGCATCCATTTGCAAGAAAAGAAGCACCCCAAAAGCTGCCTAATCCGGGGGCTTGACATTGCCCTTTTCAGCAATTCAACCAACGGAGAAACACACTCTTCGCCAGTGCTCCAGATCGGAAGCCTCACCATTACGTTCGCAGTCTCGGCAGACCCTCTGAACTCCCTCGCCGCAGTCTGCCATCCCCCCTCTTCCGGAACCGCGGGCGCGCCCCCGCCTCCGGAGTTCAAAACGTTCGCTTCGGATGCAGACAGGATTGTTGCCCCTCGGCCAGAAATGCCGGCCTGTAAGCTCGCCCGCCTGGCGCCCGCTCGAGCCACGTACAGCGGCTTTGGGGCCCGAGGGGTGGGCTGTCCATTCCGCTGCGGATCGACCGTTCCGGAGGGCGCCTCTCCGGTCTGGGCAGCAGGCGCCTTACTCGTCGCCGGGACGAAGCCCGCTCGCAACGATTCCGGTGGGAGCAGATGTGCCGCCGGAATGTACAGCGCTTCGGAGGGGCTTCCAACCGGGGCTTTCGTGTTCTGAAGCGAGTCAGCGATAGCGCCACGCATCGGTGCAGTGCAGACGCCGGTGGCAAAGTCCCGACCGATCTGCGGGTGCGACTCGGGGTGGGGTGGAAGGTCCTGAGCGACAGATGGGAAAAACGGCGGGACCGAGTCCAGTCGGGGGGAGAAGTTTCCGACCGGTTTAAATGGACCCGCTGACAAGGGAGGCTGCGTGTCCAGCCGAAAGGGGCTTGGCTGGAGGTGCTCGCTCGGGGAAGGTAGTACCGGGAAAGATTGCCGGGGGAGGGCAGGCCGGGGTCCGGGGAGAGGGTCTGAGTGCCTCCCGGGCGGCCTAGCAGGTCGTTGTAGAATCACTTCGGGAAATAGGAACACCTGCAGAGTTCAAAAGCTTGAGTTGAAAGCCAATTTGTTTTGGTCTGGTCCAGTAAGCCATCTGCACGAATCGCCGAAAGTGTAATAGCCTCGTTTTCCGCGCTATAAGCAAGCAGAAGGAGCGGCACCAAAAGAGGCAGATATGCTAGGCGGCAAGTATACAGCCTCTTTCTGCAAGTGCTCTCCTGAACAGGTTGCAAGATCTATCTTCCAACGATGGGCTGTCAGATGCAGACATAAAATTGCAGAGACTCAGCACGCTTACCTGCCCGTTGAAGTAGGAGTTGGCCTTGTCTGCGGCCAGCACCTTGGCCCCAACGCTCATTCCCCCAGGGCCGCACCCGGGGCAATGTACCGGCTCAAACACGCATCCGTCCTTCTCAACCCAGATGCCCCCGCCCTTCCCCCCCGACTGCTGCTCCACTCGCGCAGATCCCGTTCCCTGTCGCCCTTGCAAACCAAGCTCGCTGGCGTTCACGACCAGAACTTCGACCGGATACAGGCCCCCGCCAAGTCCCCTTCCGTCTGACAGGGCAGCGGCATCCCCAAGCGGAAGGCCCATCTCTGACCGGCTTCGTTCCAAGAGGCCCTGGAGAAAGCTCTTCTGCAGCACCGTCTTCGTGACCTCCGGGGAATAGACAGCAGCGACCTCAGAGCCGCACCGAGCACAGGAGATGCTTGTCCCCAGGGTGTCCGCATCCGCTATCCCAGCCCCCCCAAAAAAAGCGCTCCCCTCAAGGGGATCCCCCGGCGGCTGCCCCGAGCACGTCGCTCCGGTGTTTCCACAACGCATACCGCTTTGCAGGGCCTGGGGTGCCGTCGGGCCCCTGCAACCGGCTGGCCCAAAAGACTCACGCTCGCCCTGGTTCCGTTCTACTTCTGGGACTGCAGGTTCAGACTGTTTCCCGGTCTGCCTGCCCCGATCACTAATGCCTGCTTCCGTTGCCTTCAGACTCTCTTCCTCCCGACACTCGGCGACCAAAGCGTCCAAAGTCTCCAGGTCTAGCGAGTCCACCGGTCCGTGACCCTGCGTCTCCGCTTGCTTTCCGGCGGAACTGCTGGGAGCCGGGGCCGCGGGTTCCACGAACCCCTCGTCGTTCCAGAACGGGCTCGTCTTCGCCTGCCGCCTCTCCGACCGCGTCGGCTGCGTCGCCTCGTACCGCCGGACGTAGCCCCCCTCCGGTCCGGCAGCGTCCGGAACCGGAACCCCCGCCTTGAAACCCGACAGCCGTTCCGCGAACGCTTCAGCAGCCCCCGACGGGCCCGCCCGACAGCCCAACAGCTGCTCTGCAAACGTCTCGACAGTGTCTAGAGAGTCGTTCTCGGGGGCTGACGTTCCGGGACCGGAGCGGGCGGGCTTGGCGGAAAGGGGGCGCCCGGTGGAAGACTCCAGGGCTTTGTTGAACATGGGGTGGAACTTGCCGGAGCCCTGCGGGGGCTCGACGGCGAAGGGCGCGGGGGCGGGAGGCGACGGGGCTCGTTTTGGAGGGTCCAGCTGCGAAAGTAACGGACGCCTTTTAGGGAAACGGTGAGCAGAAAGAGGGGATGCACAGGAACGTACCCAGGAACATAGCGGGGACTCATTTCGGCGGTGGAAAAGCAAATGATAAGCTGGTCTGAATTGAGGATGTCATTGAACAGGGATCAGACGAACTTGCATAGAAGGCCACAGCAGGTTGCAGTAGTTGGACGACGACGAAAACATGCAGAAGCAACTCGAAAGCCAAGGTTTTTCCAGCAGCGCCGACTGACCTCCAACCGCCGGAAGAAGCTGCGCAGGGAGTCCATGCTCTCGCCAAAGTTGTTGTACTTGGTGATGGAGCCACGCAACCACTTGGAGAGGGACTGCGTGTTACTGGCACGGTAGAAGCGCTCGTCTGAAGTAAAAAACATCCACAACAGCCACGTCAGCATTTCGGCCGTCATCCGAGAATAGTAAGAGCGCCAAGAATAGCCATTACAAGTGAAAGAATTGTCGACTAGAGTGTGTAAGTCGACGATAGAACCGAGACGGATCCTGTTTCAAACTGTTTTCGGACGCGTTGTGAGTTGAAACGAGCCTACTCTGTCTGCTGGTGTAAAATGCTTACCGAAGAGGAGGACGGCGCCGAAGTCGTAGCGGTGTCTGATGCAGCGCCCTGCAAATTAAAAGATGATTGAACTAAAAACTTACTTCGCTTCTTGAGCGATTCAGAGGCATCCAAATGCACTGGCATGCCAGACAAGAGCGTCTGCCCGTTTGTGATACGTCTGGAACAACAGCGTACGCCTGTGAGTCCCGCAGGCCAGACAAGGAAGGACGTTTTACACCACCATTATGCAGCAGCTTGAGAGCGGGCTTACCTATGGCCTGATTGAGCGCTCGGAAGGCCTGCTGACAGTACCACTGGTCCCCGTTCTGGAGGTCCCTACTCTTTTGATTCACTGTGTTGAACTGCTTCTTGAAGACGACTTGCAGATCCATCCTGCACGCAACTCTCACAGAATTAGCCCAATAGAAACAGCATTTCAACTCCTTTCTCTGACCCGTCGTTGTCAAACGAATAAGCTAAGACTTGTACTTTTGCTGTCTCAAATGCATCAGATTAACACAGGAGCGTGGGTTTGAGCAGAAGTTTGCCAGCAGACTTCCAGCGGGAATAGTGATCACATCAGGAGGATTCCTGGACAGCGATCCCCACAGAAGATATGAGAGTAACTCACGCATATGGAAACGGGATGCCAACCACAATCACTGCTCGAGCATTCCCATCTGCAAAGTCGATGCCCTCCGACACCTGACGAAAGATCATGGGCTTGAGCAAGTCGAGAGCAGAACGCCACGAGAAAAGGACTCGGATGCTGGCTGACTTGTACGTGACTTCTAGGGCAATTGTCAGCGCGCCAGGCAAAGGATGACGATTTCCCTTCCTGACATTCACTGCATCAAGTAGATGCTGGTTAGACGTGTGCAGAAGCGACCAGAACATGGATAAGAACGAAGTGTGAATTACAAGCGTGTCAGTATGATTGTCGCAAGCTCAAGCTTGTCGGCAACAACTTCGTTCGCAGCGCTTGATATGCTTCAGGGTCTAGCATAATGAACCTAAAAGTGGTGGTGCCCATCAACCGTGTCACGTATTGAGAACATGATGATCCAGCACGAGAAAAGCGGCGAGAGCGGAGGAAGATCGGTCGTTTCGATTCCTCACCTTGCCCCGACAAACCGCGAGAAAGATGGCGCCGCTAATGTTCTTGTCAGGATCCGCGTCCTCCTCAGGAGAAGCAGCCTGCGCGCGGCGCTTCTGCACCTTCTTGATCGTGCTGTAGTAGCCGGCGAGCACCTTTTCGAACTGGTCGTCACTGCCGCGCGTCTCTGCACAGTATCCAAGTGGACATTGCCGCTTCAGATCACGAGGCGCCACAGCAGAAGGTAACGGTTCAGTATCTAAATCTTGACAAAAATTGTAACGGTGCCGAATTCTCTACTTTGGCAGGAAGTGCTGCTTTCTTTCATTCCGGTGTGCCGTCTAGAGGAGGAGCCATTTGCAAGACCTCCAATAATCTCAGCAGATCGACTCAGCGTCCATAAGAGGGCGACCTGAGTTCTCATAGTTGAAATCAGAAACTCGCATTCCGCGCGCTTTACCTGAGTAGATAGGCTTCTGTTTGTTGATCCTCTTCCACTGGCCGGTGGACTTCCAGCGTGCGGACAGTTTCTCCATGAGCTTGTAACTCGGGAAGAAGATGAGGAGGCCGTCGGGTACGATGCGAGCGCACTCTTCGATCGCAAGGCCGAGAGAGTCCTGAAATCAGGAGCACGTGTATATGACAAATGGTTTGAAGCGGTCTTACCATGACCAGCACAGATGGCTGAGCTACGATACTGTCGAATCCCTGTACAATCAGCTTGGCTGTATTGTTGCAGAACGAATGCATCTTCTTGAAATTGCTGATGTACCTCTCTCGATTTCGTAGGATCCACAGTTGGCAAAGGAGAGGCCGGTTCTGCGAGGAAGCGACACAAGAAAGCCCGCATCTTGTAACGAGTCCATATTCTGCCATATCTCCATCTCCTAGAAATGACACTCTGACGGAATCAAAAGAGGGCAGAGGCTTCACTTGGAACTCCGCTCCGTCCGCGCTCCGGTAGCTCGCGTTCAGGACAGCGTCATTCGGCCCGACCCCTATGGCGCCGCCCCAAATCTGCTCACAATGAGAGTTGGCCTTGAGAGTTGGACCGGCGTAAAAGAATCCGTCCAGAAACCCAGTCGCAAGAAGGTACGAGGCAAGTTCAAAGGCAGCACGTCTTCGAAAAGAGGCTTGTAGAGCAATCTCCGACTTGCCTGCCTGTCCATGTCGATGACGTGGGAGCCCTCCATGGTGACGCTGAACTTGCAGCCGAGCTCCTTCTCAAAGGAGTCCATGGGGGACAGCGTACTGCATCCGAGGGGAAAGGACTAACTTATGGAGAGGTTTTGATACGTCAACCGGCTTGGGGGCGGACGCGTCATGTGCCTAAACTTCGTATATCCAATGGACTCCGGCTTCTACTGTGGCACTTCAGTAGAATCTGTTTGCCAGCTTTTCCTTGCTTGTCCCGCATCCTAAACCAGCACTGCAATTATGTTATAGAGACGACAGCTTCCAGATTGACTTGACCTGCGGAGCAGCCAGAGAGGGCCGCATTCATCAGTGTTCTCTTACCCGGATGTTAGGACGATGGACCGGGCAGCTGCAGCGACCTCTTCAAAGGCCACCGCTGGGTTCAAGCACCAGAGCGAGAGCTCCGTCGTCCACACAGTGCCCCGTATCCCTGCAAACAAGCAGAATAAACTGAGCACAGGTTCCAGAATTGCACTGGAGTTCGGTCCGCCGGGCCGCCAGACAGCTGCATTTTGCATCTGCGAACAGCGAATGTTGCGCAACCCGGTGTGATTTGTGCGTCGCTTTACCTTCGCCCCGCTTGACAAGCTTCTGGAGGACCATGCAAAAATCGTTCAGGCGGCGCGCCTCGTTCGACAGCAAGAATCTCAGACTGGTGAAAAGACCTGCAGACAAAAAGCAGAAGCGAGCGTCACAGTCGGAGCAAGAAAGGAAGGTGACTTGTCTCATGGTCACAACCAGCGTATTCGGAATGGTATCACAATGGTATTGCTCCTGGTGAAACGGAAGGCGTCCAAGTACCACATTTGACGTCCCTGGTCCGATTCAGCGCTACCCTATGTGAATTCGACTTTGATATAGGCTTCTGATACCGAGCTGCTCTGCTGACGGCTGAGGAAGAAGCACTCTCCCAATGCGATGCCACCATAAGTACCTTCCAAGGTCGCAAGCGCCTGCCCGTTCACGTGCAACTCCCCCGGTTTGGCCTCCCCAGCTTGCTGAGAGACCTGCAGATTCGAACGAGGAGTTGTCAGGCTCCGGCTTTGCAGCGCCAGAGAAGAGGCCTTCTTTTTGGGACTACAAGCTCCCGAAATGTCAGAGAGATCAGAGCCTCTCGTTCGTGCTGCAAAATGTGGTCAAAACAGCAGCCTTGCAGGTATCCCGCTGGAGCTTACCTTTTGGAAGCAAGACAGCAGGATGCTGAGCGACTGGGGCTGGACGCCCGCGCCCTCCAACTCTACGAGAAGACGGTCCCCGAACCACCTGAGAGGAGCTTTCGGTTTCGACTTACAGCAGGTTCTCGTTTAGCTGTTGGCTTGGCAGGCACCCAGAAACGTCTGTCAACACGCATGTAACTGACACAGGATCACCGAAACCTCAACTTTGATCGGTTACACAACGAGGATTGACGATTGAAGGCCCTCATCGGCCGCACGATTACGTATCGCATGCACCTGAAGAGGAGTCCTCTTGCCACTAAGGAATTCCTTTGGTGGACCCCCAAGTGCCAGGCTGAAGATGCTCACGAGTTGTAGAAGCGCTCTTGACCGTCCTTCTTCAGGCCCTGCGACTTCTCTTCTATCCACGAGATGATCCCTTCCGTCATGTCGATCAGCGGCTGGTACGTCTCCATCTGCCCTTCCTCATGCACCATCTTCTGCAGCTCGAGGCGCACCTCTGCAAATGGCGACTAAGCATGTTAAAGAAAGATCGTTTATTGCTCTATCAGAAAGAATATGCCGCTGCCTGAAAATGCAGATGATGCTTCTGATTCAAGGATGTCTTGGGAGTACGGGAGCGATTACTTACAGCGACTGTATTACCTGCGACGATCTTTGGACTTGACGAGTTCAGCGGGAGACTGCTCACCGTCCAGTGCGACGAGGTCCACAGTTGTGCTTGCTGCCTCGCGAGCCACATCCTCTATATTGCTGCACAAAGGAAGAGCGAGAAAAAGCTTTGAGTCTGAGCCAAGGCGAGCCCGATGCAGTGTCTCCCCTTCAAGGATTGCATCAGGAAGACGGCAGTTCAAAGAACCCCTTGTGCTCAATGATAGGCCGTTTGACAGTCTATGATAAAAGCTACAGATCCCCTTGCCGGAGATGTTAGAACATCGAAGGAACATAGAAGAAATTGGAGGCAATGAAGAGTTCAGAGAACTTACTGCGCCTCATCTAGTATGATGATGGAGTTTTTGATGTCCATCTCCATGGCTTTCCTGATCACTGCATGAAACGATGGACAATTTCATCTCAGCCCTGAATTTTAAACTTTGGCAAGGAGAAGCCCTTAAGGGACTTAAGGAATTCCCGTCACCAGATCCTTAAGTGTACCTACTACGTACGATAAGCACTCAGAAGAACTGCACTCATGAAATAGAAGGGGCGATACATCTTTTTCCAATGCATAAAGTGCAAGCTTGGTCACTTAAGCTCACCAGGATCAATGATGTAGTTGTAAGGGCAAAAGACGATCGAAGCTTCTGCTGCCAGCGCTCTGGAAGCGAAGTAAGAGCACCCTGCAACGTCAGCATGGGAATGGCATCAATGCTTGTTCCCCATTATTGTGGACATCGATGGTAGGGCCTTGATCATTAAGACTTTCGAAATGTATATCCACAATCAGAGCCAGAGGGGCGTCCCAGGATACTGCTCTACTTGCGGCTCATACGAGCGTCTAAGCATCTCTATTATGTTACATTTGCGATCTTGTGCAACTCACCTTTGACTTGCTTTCCAATCTTGACCAGATCTTCTATGTCATGAATCTCGTTGACAGCCCCATGCTGAAGAGACGGGTGCGTCTTGACTTTTGACATGTTCCTGAGGATAGATCCAAGTCAACTCATGGTATTTGGGATTCTTCTTCGAAGGTCCTCGACTCTGCTGTGCAGGGTAGTTGATTCATGCTGGCCGGCCGAAATTCGTATCGCATTTCGGTCTAAAACAAGCTAGGAGTTCTTCAAATGACAGATATCATGCTTGGTTATAGGCTTACCGGTTGTAAGAGCAGCCGTTTGGTTCAAGCAGGAGGTTCTTGCTGCAGAAGAAAAGAAGCAAGCGACTCAGCGGAAGCTTCATTGTCAGATCAGGAATCTGCTCAGACAAGCTAGCCTGTGATCCAGCACAAATCAAAAGCGCACCAAGCTCATACCGACCTTCTTACACATCAACTTCTGTTGCATTCACCTTTGTAAAGCCCTAGTTGGTGGTAGAATATACCTACCATTCTTCGTTGATGTCCTTCCGTTTGGAGATGGTCTTGTGAGTACAGTAGTGTTTTCGTGCGGCCTGAAGAGATTCATTTGGCCACTGTAAGTGGCAGCGTTTGCAGCACTTATGACCGGGATCTTATCATTGCTGGAGGGATTGGTGAATTAACGTTCACAGCTTCTGAACCAGGCTGTGCAAGAGATCAATTGGCATCAACTGAGCACCCAAAGAGCACTCAGGAAGCTGCCACTCACAAGGATAGCCATCGGTGTTCGATACCCAGTTTTTGATAGCTCCCGGACCACCTGGCTCACTTGCGAGTGAGTTCTCCTGCAATGAGTTGAAGCATAAGTGAGAACAACGAAACTTTTGTACCTTGTCAAGAGAGGCAAAACCTATGAAGAATACCAGATCCAAGAAGATAAACTTTTTCCGAAACATCAGGTCAAGCCTTACTTCGAGGTAGCGCTTTTATCTAATTCCAATATCTTGTTCGACGTAACGAATCTGCATGCAGGAAAATATGCTGAAGGTTTTGCGAAGACTTTGCACCACCACTTGTTGCACACAATCAGTAATCCCTCTGCTTACGTTGCATAGTAGATCTTCGGGATGGACTTGCTGGCATCCTTCTTGGCAGCTTGCTTGACCTTATCTGATAGGTCAGGGACACCACCTTCTTCAGCAGGAGGTGCATTGAGATCTGCACCACCGTATGGAGATGATTTTCTCAAGTGCGGTGGTGCATATCTAGACAATCCAGCCTGAGGGCAGTGTCTTTGTTGTCGAGAGTACGAAACCCTAATCCTTGAAAAGCTGCTTTCAGCTCAAATCTCCATCCTGGGAAATGCATTTGTCCTGCGTATCCATTCAGGACACGCCCTCTCAACATCCAAGAGCTCCACCTCACCTGGTAAAAAACCTCCTCCACTTTGCATAGCTGCTTGAGGGTCAGCGCATTGCCCAGCTTCTGTACTACCTGCTGGTGGAACAGGTGGAGGACACCCATGCTGCTTACAATGCTGCTGCCAAGCTAACGCTGCACAGAGCAGCGCGAGCGACTTCCCAGTGCCAGTAGGTGACTCCAGCAGTGCATTCGCGGAGCTGGATGTTTTTGAAAGTTCTAGGGTTGTGAGCATCTTGTGCATGAAAGTGAATTGGGGCCCATAAGGCTTCATTGGGAACTGGACGTCAAAGCCCGCAATCTTGTAAACATTCTGCCTTTCAAGGGTGGACTTGAACCGGGCCATTGCTAAATCTTGCAAAGGCCTTCTTTCGAAGCACCTTCTTACTTTTGCATTGGGCTTACATTGCCTCCTTGATGATGCTTCCGATTCCGCTGCAAACCCAAGCTAGTTCATACTCTTCCAGGAATCACTGCATAAGTGGATATCGCGGTTGACTGCTTCACCCTATCTTCAGTCTAGTGCTGCTCCCAGCCTGGCTTGGTTTTTGTCAAAGCTTCGAGCCGCGCTCTCAGAAAGTTGTTGCCAATCCTGGGCTCTGGCCCGTCCTTTGAACAATGCGGCCCAAGAGATTGTGCAGGATGCGCCATGCCTGAGCTGATGCCAATGGTGATGTCAGGGCAGTCATGGCTATGATACCGTATTACTTCGAATTCAAAGGCAAGGCCTCCTCTGCGGTAAGTCAATACCCTGCTACAGGCTACAGCTGTAGCCTGTAGACGTCAGGACGGTGGGCCGCGGCCCGCGGGCGTATAGGTATGTCGAAGAGGAAGTCGCTGAACCTCCCCAAAAACCCCGCAATTTATGGTCGGAGGGGGGGCGCGCGGGCTGCGCGGCCGCTACAAATTTAGCTATCATGTCTAGGTATAAATTAGCGGCTGATAGCCTCCATTGAGGTGGTCTTTCTCTCTATCTCTGTCCATGTCCATGGCTTGAATGACAAATAGCATGCGGCTATGACACATCGCCAGACTGCTGAATCAGGCGTTCTTGCCAAACAGTAGCTACATGGATGCAGAAACTTGAAGCGCAAACAAATAGCCGCAACAAGATCAGGCAACTCGGGCTGCGCCCTCTATGATGGAAGTCAGTACTCAGAGTTTCAGGCGCAAAGTCGGATGATACACGTAGGTAATCGTGACATCTCCTGGTGTAGTCACGACGTGGAATACAAAGTACATGCGTCGCCGAGTGTCGAGACTGCGAGATAGTTGCTTCCATTATTCAGCACTCCTGGGGCGGCTAGTTGCAGCGCCATCACGGGGGCTTTTATCAAACACTTATCGCGCGTACGAAGAGTAGATGCATATGCTCTAGGGCCACTGATTGCCATCATTCGGCACGCCCCTCTCTGCTTCGATATGCGGCTATGCGGGCTTTACGAGACGAGTACGAGACATGGAGGCATGTCCATCTAACGAATGCCAGGAGAATATGGTTAACTTCGCCGTTCGGCTGTTTTGCGAACATGCACTACAACTTCCCATGAGGTCCGCAACCGTCCGCGTCAACAACTAAGCTCCTTGGTGGATGCAACGCAAAACTGCTGCCAACATTTACGATCACTTCACCCTTAGGCTACTGACATATGGAAATGCCAGTATGCAAAGTTGCAACTTTAATTGGAAGGCCAAATACGTCACAGCAAGTGGACCGCAGGAAGGCATGGTCGGCAGCTGATGTTAGTTGGTGACCGTGCCTAAGCCTTTCCGACCAACATGAAGTCCAAAGCCTTTTGGTCAGCCTCAATGTGACACGAACACCAAACGAGTAGATTGTGCACGACGAAGGGTGCAGGCACCGATTGGTTGACATGACGAACCTTTCTCTCACCTTTGAATTCACAGATCTAATCTGGCTAAACGGATTCCAGATGAGTGACCGAGCTCTAAACAGTGCACCAGAACAACGCCCGATTGCCCACCAAGTTGACACATCTTTATTCTCGAAGGCAGAATTGCCCATCACGGGAGTCACCTTCTAGATAACTTGTAGTGCTGTGTAACAGCAACCAGTACCTTCCTACAAATTCACATCAAGCTGCCCTTGCCGCAAACCTCCGGTCCCAGCTTATTACCATTGATTTCGCAATCTTCTTCTCCCGATAAGCGCAGTAAACTGCGAGCGTCGGTGCTGGTCCCAGGACAGTCAGCGCCGCCACAAGCGTGCACAGCCCCACCGAAGGGCCGTCCTCAAGCAGCGCAAAGTAGGTGACATACAGCGTAAGGCCGACCAAATCAATCAAGAAGAACAAGAGTGCTATCTCCGAAGTCCCAAAGCCTGCTCTCCCCATCACGACTGCAAGGACTTGGAACAGGAGCGAAGGGTCTTTGAAAAGGAGCCGTAGCGTAAAGAGACGCCATAATAAGGTGAACGCGATCGAAATCTGATATCGAATGCCTGCCACTTCTTCGATCGCTTGGGGTGAGCTGGGGGGTGTGTTTTTTGATTTTATTCATTTTTCTTTTTCGGGATAAAACGATTTTCGCTCAATTTGAAACACACGCTGTCCCACGAGATGTTGCAGAAGTAGAATGCCAGCGCGGTCGAAGCGACTAACAATCCTAACGTAATGCCAAAGGGATTACTGCTCAGGGCGCAAGTAAGGGCTACGGCAGAAGGCTCTAGGACATAAAGGGCGACCTCGGGCCAGACCTCGATCATGCGCGGCCTTAGCCTGTTACTCTCTACATACTGAACGCGCCGATCTAGTTCTCCTCCGCTGAGCAGATAGTATGGCAGGAAGACTATGCAGAACGCCATGCAGCTAGTGAAGGCTGCTGCAAGGTTCTGGAGTTGGTGGAATGCACCAAGCTTCAAAGACAGGCGCGCGCGCATTCTGCAAGACTCGACGCCAGCCAGAAGCGCGAAGACAAAGACCAGAAGGAAAAGCTCCCCGACTACGAGCAGACCCGCAGGGTGGTTCACCCCGGCCTCGAAGATGGGTCTCAGCGGATAGAAGAGGTGGGTGTGGACCGAGAGGGCAGAATCGCAGCTGCTGTTGCTCTCAGCTGCGTGGCTCCCTTCCAGAAAGCGCGCGAGCAGGAAGGTGCGCAAGAGCAAGCAGGCCGCGCACAGGAAGACCGGAGGCGCGCATGCAAGGAGGCGGCGGGCAGTGACGGCCGCCATGGCTGGTGAAAGCGTACCTGCAAGCACCTCAGCTCCTAGCGCTACAAATACGCCACGGAGAAGCCTCAGCATCCACTCGACACGCAGAACTCTACAACGAAGTGAGCTCCGCATAAGTGAGGGCATCAGAAGGATCCCAAAAAAGGGTTGCGCGTACACTACTGGTAGAAGGCCAAAGGTTGCGAAGGTGCGCAGCCTCCTCACTTAAGCTTGTATTCTCGATTAAGTTGACTCTAATCGCGAAGTGACGGGCTGATGATCGAGCGCTAGCTGCGAATTTCACAGTATTATCAACATCAATTCGTCGCAAGCTGGCCGGTAAGCCCTCCTTTCAGGTAGGGCAGCTGCTCCTCGCCATTCGACCGTCCACAAATCAACTCAAATTATGATCAGCGGCGGCTCGCAGCACGTTTGCATGACCTGCACAATGAGTACACCTACCGTCACTGGCTACATTCTTGGCCGGTCTATTCTCGAGCTATATATAGAAGACCCGGCCATCCGTCAACTTACTATACGCGCGCATGCATTCGAGGTGAGCTAGCGCTACATATGGAATTCCGGGTCTTGCATATTGTTTGTGTATAACCTTAATATACGATCGCGCTTGTCGATGGCGCTAGGCGCGGTCACGCCGGGCTTTTGAGTCCATTGCATGTGATTGTAAACAATAGTCAGCACTGTCCGGCGCCATCACATGCGTGCATGAAGATTTCTCGGCCGCCAATTTTCTAGACCGTATCTATAACTGCTGTGCACGAGTGTGAGCTTGTCGTGTTAAGGACTTGGAAGCCAAAAATCGTAACAACGGGATGCAAGAGTTGACTGACCTTGTTCAATATGATGACACAACAACCGATGCCGATTAACATACCGTCATGCAGCCACATCCACGCCCACTGGAGAATCGAAGGTTGACAATCACACTAAGTAAATATGGACACTGGTTGATGATCTGCAGTTGGTGAAGCACCTTCAGAATCGACGCCCTGTGAAGCATTGATTGGCAATACGAGCCTCTTTTCGACAACAATCTGTTCGAGAACGCCTCCTCAAATATCCAGAAGGTTCTCGGGACTTGAGACAGGCGTTTGCTGACGGCTAAGTTCAGGTGGCTGGGAAGCACTGCTGTCTTCTTTCACGACAAGCAACCAAGTCTGTCCCAATCCGCTGCCCTCTTTCTCAAACCCGCCCAAACTCCCGGCCCCTAAATTTTGGCCGGCATCAGCTCCCCATCTATCGGCACCGCCCCTCGCTTGGGTCCCTGAGGCGCTACTCTGCGCTTTCGCAGCCGGCGTCGCGCTTTTCGGCCGGGGTGGCAGGCCCGACGGCCGCGCCGCGTCCGCGCCAGGTGTCACCTCCTCAGTGGTGGGCGGCAACGGCTTCAGCGTCCAACTCACCCGGTACTTGGTCACGTCATACACCCCGGGCGCAAACACCGCGGCGCTCAGCGACACGGCGGCCTCGTCCCCCGGCCGCAAGTCTTCCACCACTCGGGAAGTGGTTCCCGACCAGATGTACGGCGGGCAGGGGGTGGTCCCGCAAGGCTGGTCTTCGGTTGGGGGATCCCCCCCGGCCGCTGGCGAGCCCGAGGCGCCAAGTGTGCTGACCACGTCACCAGTGCTCGAGGGCGAGGGAAGAATTGGGGGGCAGAACCAGCCCCCCGGGTCCGATTTTGACGGTTCGGACGACGGGTCGAGGACCTCGATTCGGACGGTGGCGAGGGCCGGGGCGCAGTTTCGGACGCGGAGGGAGAGGGGGATCTCCACGAGCGGAGATGAGGCGAAGGAGGCGAGCACGGGGGAGGGAGGTCCCGTGAGGAGCCATCGCACGGGGGACAGGCCCTTGAGACTGCACAAGCGTGGGGTGAAGCGTGAAAAACAGGGCCTTTGTTTGTAGTCACTTGCTGTGCTTTGTGAACGAATCTGAAGTGTCTTGGGCGCCGAAACTGCGTTTTCAAGAAAGTTTTCGGATGTGAGCCCACTTTACCGGTCAACCGGACACGCCGAGGATTTGGCCCCGGCCAGCACGATGCTCAAACGTGTGTGCAGGATTTTTGTCTCCAACATTAGGACTAGTCCACTATGAGAAGAGAATGAAATGTTCCAGAAAAGTTCAAGTTTTGGAGGGCCGTCACAGTTCCTCCAGAAGACACGTGACATTTTGGGAGCGGATCCGGTCCGTGATGAAGAAACCAGATAGGTTTCCACGGTAGCCTACCTTTGGTGGCAGATGTGGAAGGAGCCAATCCTGGCGGGGTCCTCGACGGCTGAGATGCTCTTGCGCCGCTCCTGCTGCTCCCACACCAGGATGACATCGAGGGGTGACGACTCGGGGACGGGCCCCGGAGGATCCACACTGCTGCGGCGAGGCTGCAGAAAGGAAACAAGAACACTGCTCAGCAGAAGACACTTTCCTTTTTCGGCCAAAAGCAGCCTGAGGTATCTACGGCTCGACAAGCTGTGTCTGGCAAGTAGGCCGAACGACTCTGCACATCGAGACGACGTGAGTCGTCAAAAGCCGACTTGTCGACGTGGGGAACTCTGGATGAGATGGTTGCTAAGCATGGAAGGCAAGAAGCTAACAGAAGCGTCAACCGATCGACCATTCTTCAGTCCAAAAGAACGAACATAGAGCAGAGCCGCCCACCTGCGGCTTCGACCCCACCGCCGCTGTGTCGCTCTGCAGCCACCGCTCTCTGGCGTGAAACCTCAGCAACGGCCCCGAAGACACGTCGATCGCGCCCCCAGTCTCGGCGCTGTCCAACCGCACCGTGCTCTTGAACTGCCCGTCTTCCGACGCACTTTTCCCGGACGGCTCGCCCGGTGACCGGCTTTCTGCGGACGCTTCGATGTGGAAAAGGAGGGACGTTGCCTGGGAGGGGGCGAGAGTGGCCAGGCGAGAGCCCCCCGGGGATTGGAGGGGGGAGAGGCGCCAGTGGGCCCCGGCGCATGACACCTGGCGCAGCGTGAATGTTTCCTGGAAGAGCGGAGAACGTGGTCATTTCACAGAGAGTATTGAAGGGGGTAGCAAATGTAAATAGAGCGTGAAAGTGGCATCTTCTCCTCGCGGTTCCAAAGAACCTAGGCGTTTGATCAGGATTTGCGAAAGCCAAGCAGAGGAGTAAGGATGCTCAAAGACAGGCCGCTCTTGAAGACGTCCTCATGTAGAGTTTCAGAATGGTCAGCCGATGACAGCCTCAGCCGAACTCAAACGACAAGGAAGCTCGTGTGCTGGCAGCTTGGATCGAATGCAATGCACGGCAAAGAAGACCTTCCGTGATTTGCAGAACACTTTCAGCTAGTGCCCTGATCCCAAGGCAGCGTCACTGATATTCTTACCGAGAACGCCAGAACCGAGAACGTCAGAAAGAGGTGGATTATAAGCTGGATAAAGAGGGGATACCAAAGAGCAACTGCAAAGCGACTACGAACCTGCGCATGCTTGTTCTCGACGTCGAGCCAGAGCAGGTGTCGGTCCAACCGCGCGGGGCTGAGCGTCAGCTTCACCCCGACGGCCAGGGAGGGTGCCACGTGGATGCTGCTGGTGACACGCGCGGTGCGGTACTTCATGACCGGGCCGGGGGGGCCCGGCTCGTAGTAGAGAAGGGTGTGGAACTGGAGGGTGCCTACGTCACGCGCGTGCAGCCAGAGGGGCCACAGGAGAGTGGAGCCTCCCTCGAGGACGGTGGCTGCAGGATCAGAGATATTGGAGCGTTGAGTTCCAGGGAATGTGGGAAAGGTACTGGGAAAAGGAAGGTAGATTTGTATGGACACGGAGGCGGAGGGAGTGCCAAACGAAGGGACACATAATATGTCTCGCTTTTGTCTCGTTCAAACTGCTTGTTGCGGCGACAGAAGTGGGAAGCGTACACGTCAAATGATCCTCAAGTGCAGCTGATTATTGAAGCGCCGGGCCCCGGCCATTTGTGAAGAGTGGCCTCATTCAAGAACCAAAAGTTCGCGTACAGCTTAGTCGAAATTCGTGCCGTTCTGTCGGATGCAACAGACTGCGGCAAGGAAAGCCGTTAACCACTGGAGATTTCACCCAGTTGCCAGAATTCACAGGGTACAGAGTGTCGCTCGAAGAACAAAACAAGCGCGCCAATGTCATCACGCGCTCGACTTCATTGCCCAACTTCAAGAAATAGAAACAAGTCACCGTCTTCTCGAAAAGGATGATCAGATGTGGGCTCACTCTGCGGAAACACAAACGTGTAGTTGGTCCGGCTCGTTCCGGCATCCGGGCCCGGCGTGGGCCTCGCCCCCCCCTCCTCGAGGCAGGCAGGGAACTCCCCCTCGAGGTCGCCCTGGAGGCCCATGCAGAAGAAGGCGGGGTGGCTCGTGCGCAGCTTCAGCTTTTCCAGGGGGACCGTCCCAGCGTTGGACAGCTCCAGGACCAGCCGCCGCAGCTCGCCGTGGTGCAGCGTCTCCGGCAGCTGGTGCATCGTCACCTGGCGGACAAAGGAAACTGGAGATTTAGAATTTCCATTTTTGGTCGTTTGAAATTTTGAAATCTATCCGGGGAACAAATGTAAACTCGGACAGCTGCAGGACCAGCCGCCGCGGCTCTCCGTGATGGAGCGTCTCTGGCAGCTGGTGCATCGTCACATGGAAGAAAGTGAATAACGGGAAACAACGGGATTCAGAGTTTGAGCTGTTGAGGTTGTGAGGCTTGTAAAAGACTCGGAGCTATTAGAGCGACGGTCGCAGAGTTACTGGGCTAGTGCAGGGCCAGGTGACGCGGCTCGCTGTGGCTGCAACTGCTTGGGCGGCTCTAGTTCTCTGGCAGTGGTATACGAGGTGAATATGGTTAACGGGAATATGGATAAGGTGCTTTCTGCAGCTGACCAGCGCAAGCGAGCCAGCAGATGCAACATGAACTTGATGGATTCCTCAACCCCAATCAAGAAACTAACAACCCCCCGTGTTTTGACAACGCTCTCAATCCTCTGCCCCTCACCTGCAGCTTCGGCATCTTCCCGATGACCTTGAACCCGAGCCGCGTGTGCGGCGGGTACTCCTTATCCGGCCGGCCCCCCTTCCGCTTCTTCTTTGGCACTCGGACCGGGAAGTCCTTCCTCCCCTGGGCGATGTTATTCAGCACCCACTCCACGCCGACGACTCTCAACACCCCCCCCCGCAGCGGCCGAACCGTCATCCGTACGACAGTCCTCTCCCCCCCCCGCAGCGTAAAAACTTCTTCGACCACCCGGTAGGCTTCCCCGGGCGCGACCGAATCGTCCTCGTCGGCATCGCCGTCTTCCAGGGAAGCGTCCCGGGTGCCCACTGCCACGTCATCACGGGTCTGGAGGTCCTCGGGACGGCGCGCGGGGGCGTCGGGTGACGTCAGCAGGCCGTCGTGGTTGAAGAGGGATCCCGTGGACGAGACGCGGGGGTCGTGGCCACGGTGGCGGTTCAGGGGAGGGGGAACGGCGTCTGCGGGAGAAGAGCCGCCGCTGCAAAGGAAAGTACTTACGATCGGCCGCTGCCGCAGTATGACACTCTGACGCTTGTTAGTGACCAAATGGAGGCAATGAAAGCAATAAAGGCGAAAGCGAAACCGTCAGGGAAACGCAACGTCATAATCGTTGAGCGGTACTGAAACGGCCCCCAACCAGAAAGCTCCGCCAATACCGCAACATCGAGAAGAGCCAGAGCCTGAAAAACGTAATACAAGATCTGATTCCGAGACCCGACACGCCTAACTAAACAATCAATTTGCCACATGAAAACCCACCCTACCTATATCCCTACGTCCCAAAGAGGGAGTCTCAGAATCGACAAGAACATGTTGCCTGGATTGTACGCTTCTCTCTTTTTGAGTGCACTCGTAAAGTTATCCCGTACGGCCCACCTGTCGCTGGTGCGATCGTCCATGGCAGGCACGCTGGACGTCCGGGGGATGGGCGCGTTCTTCGCCCCGCTGTCAGGGCCCCACTCGCACACAAGGCGCGCGCACGAGATGTTCAACTCCAGCTGCAGCGGGTTGCTGAACTCGACGTCGACCGTGATGTCCTCTGCAGGAAGGGAAGAGAGTTGGACTTGAATGATGCCAAAGTGACGTCAGAGAACGCCGAAAAAGGCCTTTCGTGGGCAGTCGGCAAACCCTCGTCAACAGAACTGTTCCACTAGGAGTCGGCAAACCCTCGTCAACAGCACCGTTCCATTAGGGAAACACACACGACGATCGGCAGCTGTCTGCACTGCAAATGAAAGAGCGAAGATGCTCAATCATACTTTGAAGCATCAAACGCCAGCGGCCTTATCATTTCTCGAGCTCAAACAGGGGCACCCTCAAAACGTCGGATTGACTGTAAGAGAGGCCAATTGACTCCAGGAGACGCAGAAACCGTTTGAAGCCTTGGCGTATGCTCGAGTTGATGCCTTCCAATGCGCCATGTCCCAGGCACAACAAAGACTGCCGGCTACTGTCCTACTTCAAATTCAGGCTTTCCAGAGCACGCTGTGTAATCTTTTTTATAAAGCTCCAATCCAGTATCAACTCCGCTCTCATACAATTAACCAAAACCCTGCCCGGCGAGCCCAGATCGGCTCACCGTCTACGCAGCACGTGTTTGTGGGCACGGGCGTGTCCTTGTGCGCGCCCCTGGCGGGCCGGTCCATCCACGTCTGCATCACAACGTTGGTCGTCGGAACCAGGCCCTCCTCCAAAGACGTCCAGACACGCTCCGGAACCTCCGCCTGCAAAGTTGAACCCCCAGCTTCTGTGCTGTTTGCATCAGAAACCATTTTAACTCCGCAGTCAATATACTTAGGGAAAGCGAACTTTGTACTCGGGAAGCCTTGCAAATCAGGTTGCCCGGCATGATTCAAAACAGAACTATCGAAGAGATGCAACTGTTTGTGCGCTGATCTGTGGGCCCGTCTTTGTCGCTTCATAGAAAAAAACTGAATTTAAAGCTGGGAGTGTCATCCAAAGCAAGTGACGCAAAAGCGTGACGAGAATTCCAACCGTCGACCTGATAAAGCACCTTGCGGCCAACGCTCCACGCGAAACCAACTGCGGCATCTCTCGAAGTACTGCCCTGGACAAAAGTAGGCACTTACCTATCTAATCAAAGCGTGAGAGGGGTTGTGAGGGCTTCATGACCCAACTAGGGCGGGGCTTTATTGAGTGCTCACCGCTGCTTGGGAGGAGTAGGTCCGGTGGTCCTCGAAGTGCACCCGGTAGCTGTCGATATGTACAGTGGGCAAGTCTAAGCTCAGCGGGACGCCCAAGTCCACAGCCTGTACCAAAAAGAAAGCAAGGTCTGTGTACTTTTTCGGGGAAGCTTCGAGGCATTCATTCTTCTTCTTGTGAAGCAGATGCTTCTCTGAAATTCCATCAGAGAGAGTTCGATGTTGGGTCGCTCTGCATACGACTTCTCCAACTGTTCTCCGCTCGCTTTGCTGTAAAGCGTTGAGTTGCACTCCTCGGAAACCCCTTCACACCGGTTTGGAAGACCAGATTGTCCACTTTTCCACAGAAACAAAGTGGTTGTCGGATCTCCAGCCAGATCTTCTGCAACACGAAGTTGCTCAAAGCCGATCTGATGAAGGCACAGGCCCTTGAAGTATGAAATTCATTCTTACAAGTCTGATATGAAAAGAAGAAAGGTGTGCAAGCTTTCATGGCACACAGTCCACTTCTTTCCAAGACAAATTAGCCTCTTCCACTGGATGGCCCAGTCAAAAGACATCCACAATCGGCAACATTCTGTGGTAACACATTCTGTAGTAACAGATCATGATTAATGGTGCCGTGATGACAGATGGAGGGACAAAGATCCGGAGGGTGAAAATAAAGGGCTTGTGCAGAAGAAAGGCCTGCACCGAAAGTGGTGATTGCTCCACTCAAGCAGATCTCAAGATTACATCGAAGTCTGAGGGAAGGGGTACGCAGGTGGCGAATCTTTCTGGGACCAGTTTCTTCGGTAGAAACTTTGCAAAGTTGAGGATAGACTTATGAAGAAACTTATGAGTAAGAATACTCAAGAAGACTTGATACCTTCAAACCATTTCAGAATGTCCATGATATGTTGGATATAAATTGGTTTTTGGCTGTGGTGAGCAAGATGTCATAGATGTGGAGTCAATGTAACAAGGATAAGTTGGTAGTGACATGAGCAGTTCGGATTTGAGGCTCAGCATTGAGTAATGTGGAAGGGTCTAGAGAAGTAGGAGTTGATGGGCTTTGAAGTTTGTGATTGGTAGCACAGTGGTTTTGGATGGGGTTAAAATGTTGTAGACTTAGGGGCCTGTGTGTGATGGATTAGGAGGACGATTGATTGAGTTAACCTAGGGTTGGGGTTTGTGGGTTTGGTAGTGGGAAGGAGAGTTGAGGAGTGGTTGGTGGTGACCCCTTTCGGGGTTTGTGGGCTGAGCGCTGCAAGGAGGTAGTGCAATACCATGCGCACTCTGGATGACCGAGCAGTAAACTGCCCATTGGTCATCCGCCCCGAAAAATAAGGTTAATCACATCTAACTCAATGAGTTAGAAATTAGCGATTAAACTAATTAGAACAGATACTACACTTGATCTTAGCCAAAAGGCCGAGAAAGGTATGAATTCAAAGGCGGACGAAGCGGGTTTATGTACTCGACCGACGAACTCACGCGTCGTGGGTCGACTGGACCAAAACTTCAAAACCCGCTCGATCGCCGCAAAACTCGTATCGGACGGTCGGAATTTTGAGACTCGACTTCCGGCGCCGAGCCGCCAGAACACGGCGGAACTTGATCACCGTCACGGGCAAAACTTGCCTGCTTGCTATCGCAGCTACTGGCAGCTTGACAGCTGGCGCTCTCCAGTTAGAATCAAAATACGGTGGCTGAACGACAGATCCAGCTTCGTCTTACACATCGCAACCACACGTTGCAATTGCCCGGCCAAATCTTCACGGCACAAAAGGTCAACTGTCCGGGGACGAACATATGGTTGCATCTTCGTGAGGACACAACAACCATGAAACAGCATGTGCGGAATGGGACAGCAAGCACCAAAGCACAAAGAGAAAACTAGTCCTCTGCAGCAGTCTTTCCAACTTTGCCACTCAGAGCATTAAACTCCAATTTGAGTGGAAGTCGGAAGAAAGCACAAAGGCGAGTTGCCAAATCGCCCGAGGGCCAAAAGGTTAGATCGCCTGATCCCCAGATTCCTCGAGAAACCTCTCCCGTAATCCGACAGAAATGTCGTCAAAACAATCGTCGTCAAAACAATCATCCCCTCACCTGCACCACGTAGAGGAACTCGCGCAGGAAGGTGGCCTGCGCTGCAGGCGACTGGTGCGCGCACGTGAGCAGATGAGAAAAGTAGGCGGCCGCGGCGTGGAAGTCGTTGAGGTGCGCGCTGATGCGCCCCAGCGCAAAGTGCACGTGGTCGCTGATGTAGGCCCAGCCGCGGCCCTCGTAGACGCCGAGAACACACTGGTAGGCGCGCTGGGCGTGCGCGCGCTGTGGGGGGAGAGGAGGGCGACAGGTGAGCTTCAAGGAAGAGTGTGCGATTCAGCCACACTCTGAAGTATCTTAAAACTTGCGTGAAAGGGGGCAGTTTTGTCTTGCGAGGCAAAGTGAAACGCAAGATTCAACGTCCCAAGGTCGTAAGGAAAAGGACATGCAGAGACTTTCGTAAATTGTGAAGAGGGGGCTTCCGATTGAATATCATAGCTGCCGATTTCCTGAAGAGAACCCAAGAATGTCCATAACCAGCAGATACCGTGGCCCAAAGCGGCAGAAAAATTGAGAATGCCTTTCACATATACTCACCAGGAAAGGGATAATTCTTCCCCTACGAGGGTACCGGACACAGCGTCTGCTAGAAAGCGGCAACATTGTCCGGTGAACGAGAGGGTATGCCGAAGAGGCGAGGATGAAATCTAGAATACTTGTCATGGCCGGGCGGAAAGTGCGCCAACAAAAGTCGTTCCCGACCCTTCTGTCAGGAGAGTGGTCATCACGAACTCTGAAACATGCTTTGCTTCAGGGACTCGGAATGGGCAGCCTCACGTAATAGTATCAATGTCGCCAACACATGTTATCTGGATTGATGTCACTTTTGGGCAACCCTTGTACGAAGTCTACAACTTTGGCCGTCCTGGTGAACACCAGTGCGCAACGTCGGCCCACCGCGCCATTTCGTTTCAGGCACACCAAGGAAGGCACAAAAACTTGAAGAAAAAATTGCATTGATAACCTTCAACGCCACCCAGCTACCAAAGTCGCGACAGCGGTTATTGTTAGTCAAAGAGTGCCGAATCGTGTGAATGTTTGCTAGCTTCCTCTCGAAATGTGCGGCTGAACCTCCTAAAATGGTGGATGCTGAAGTCATCCTTTGGCTGCCGCACTTGCTAGGCTTCAACAAGAGCCTGAAGGGCCCATGATTGGGGACAATTGTAGCAAACAAAGCGAGCGACCGTCGGCACACCTGCAGGCCCTGGTTGTATCGGTGCCCCGCGAGCACCATGTTGAACCCGAACTTGCGCCACATGGGGGGGGCGCTCCGCAGGTAGCACAGCGCCGACTGCTCCAGAAGCATCGCAGCGCGCAGGTTCTGCTCCTGCACGCGGCGCAGCACGGGTGACGGTCAGGAAAGTCAGCCATTGTCGGTAAAGTCAATGGTTGTTGAGTTTCTTTTGGATAATCAGTACTGTGTAGAGGGAAGTGTACTGGTTGTTGGGATGTGAAAGGTTGCTGAGGGGTCCCTCCAGCGAAGCAGAGAGACTGACCGCGTCCTTCAGCACCATTCCTGGTCCGACCGCCCAAGACGACTGGGATCCAAATGAAGCGCAAGGGACAATGACGAAGGACTCGAAGCACAAGGCAACGGATGTTGCAGCTCACAAAAATGTGCTCGCAGTTTCATATTCGAGACGGGAAGCCTATACCTCGCAACTCGAACTCGCTTGTAAAACCAGGACCGAAATTCCAAGCCATCGGTGGTAAGGTTCACAAGACCAACCAAACGTGAATCGAAAGAAGACCAGAAAGTATTTCCAGGTTTCTGTCCTCGCTGCCAAAGATTCTTCTGGACTTTGCAAAAACAATCCTTGCATCGCCAGCCCCTCACCTCCTGCGACGTCCTCACGAGCACCGCCGCCGCCTCTCGGAACATCCCCCGGGCTTTGTAGATCTCGCCGAGCCAGTAGACCGCCCGGGTGGCGAAACGCAGCCCCCCTGTGCCGCTCCGGATGTACGCCTGGTAGGCGCCCTCGAGGGACGACTCGGCCTCGCGGGGGGCTTGGTTCAGCATGAACATGCACAGGCCCGTCATTTCCTGCAGGGAAGGAGAAGGATGTCTGGTTTGGCATTAAAGAGGATAAACAGACAGCCGGAAAGGTACGTGCCTTGGGGGCTTTGAGTTGACAGAGGCCGGGCAGGAGATCCTGGTAGATAATCAAGGTGATGAACGAAATTATCTACGCACAGGCCAATCAAGGAACGAGATGAGTCAGGGCGGTGCAAACGGGTCTCACACGCACGAACAGGGGGCGGAGCATGACGGAAGTGGAAGCTAATAATGGCATCGGCTAAAAGCGGGATCGACCATTCTCTCCGGTTTTGCCTGGTTGCTGACTCGACATCGTCATAGGCGCTACCACTGTCGACAAAGGCGCAGTGGGCATCTTAAACAGGCTCACAATCGACTTCGTGACTGGCTCATTTCTTTTACATGCGGCGCCACGCTATCGTCGTACTTCGAGCTGGAAGGTGAACTTTAGGACACCAAAATGTCGTAATGAGGAGCGATTCCACAGCGTATGCCGTATCTCACCAGCGTGCCCGCGAGGTGCTTCCACGCCTTGTCCCCCCGGAAATCGCCGGCCAGCAGTCGGTAGTTTGAGAGGGCGAGCTCGTAGTCTCGCAGCATGAATGCCAGGTCGCCGAGAAGCCGGATCTGCGCCTCGGTGCTGGTGTGCGGGTACTGCCCGTCCTCCGTGCGGCTCACCTCCAGGCTGTCTTGACGCTTGACGCCGCTGAACCAAAAGTTCTTCAGCTGGTTCTTCAGGCCCTTGCGCGTCGCGCTCACCTGGGCAGACAAGGCCGGAGAAGTCAATCAAGGCTTTAAAGGCAAGGTGGAGGTTCAGCCTTTGCCGATGTTGAGCAATCATTGGCTTGCTAGTCTCTTTCTTGGCGACGGTAGCTTTGCCATTGGTGTTCTTTCTCAACGAGGAAAAGAAGGCCGGAGAAGTATGTGTATTTGAACAGTGCGAAGATTTCGAGGCAGTGGCTGCTTCGACAGTTGCGAGCGGCCGCAAATCCAAAGGTTTTGAGCTGCTTCTTCATCCTCTAGTATGTTGGGCTCACATACAGACAAACGGCAGAGACGTTCGACGAGATGTGACGCTCGATCCGTATCTCAGCTCGTTTTTTGCGATTCGTCTGGGAAGCGCTTGAATTTGACAATGATCGAAGGAACGGTAAAAGCTCAGCGATGCACAGTGCATTTCAGTTTCAACTTATTACCGCCAATCGGACTTGGCAACTACCTGCCTGTCAAGAAGAGCCTATCGAAGTAGCTACACCGGTCCGCAAGAAGCTCATGAACTCGTCAGCACCATGCAACAAAAAGCTGCAACCTTTCGGGAAGCTTCTCAAAGTTACAGAACTTGCATCACCGCGAAACATGTCAGTGTCGGCAGGAGCGAGGGGCCTTCGGGCTCGGAAAGTGCCTTGTTACACTCCTTAATGAGACTCGAACATTGGCAAGCGAGAGCAAAACGCGCGAGCAACTCGCGCCCCTCACCGTGTGGTTGAGCGCGCGTATCTTCTGCTCCATCTGCGGGATGATCTGCTTCACCGCCAGATCGGCAACAAAATCCCGCAACCCCCCTATGTCTTCATTCGACAGTTCCCCCCCCAGCGGCTGCTCTTTCGGGGGCCCGGTTTTGCCGGGGGGGTTTTGTTTTGGGGGGGCTCCGATGCGGGGCAGCCGGTGCGCCGACCAGACGTCGGGGGGAGGGGGAGTGCCGGGCCACCGGCCGGTGTTGATCTGGAGCAGTCGGCAGGCGTCGGCGCCGAATGTGCCGCGCATCGAGGCCAGGATCGTTTCCGCCCTGAGAGCGTTCGACGGCGAGATCAAAATGAAGTTCGAGCGGCAGGCAGGTTAGTTGTGCGGGTTGTCGGAACTCCAAGCATGTTTCTGTCAAGAGTACGCAGCGGCGTCCAACATCCGAAACAGGGAGTACTTGTGATTGGAAGACAATATCAGCACTAAGTAAAGAGCTCCGATGCATAGACGATATTTGCCATCCGGCAGAAAGCAAAGCCAACGCAGATGCACTTGCCGCACCCGCTCATGCAGTTTCTGGCTCGCCAAAGAAATTCCTACAACCATTTCAACACACGGTCTTGCTTCGTTGCTTCGATGAAAGGAAGGCAACTCTTCCGCCAGTCACAGCCCTAGCAAGGAAATCAGTTCTCGCCCCCTCCATCTTCTGAGGTCACTTCTGATACTTCAAAACTTACGAAGTGCTTGACGATGGAAGGTACCTCTTCGAAACCGTTTCTCAAACACCAGCGATAAGTACGCCTATATCCAACTATAAACGACTCTCCGGACCTTCAACACACTGCCCTCCGTCTCTCACCTGGCGAGGTCCCCCGTCTGGCCGTCATGCAGCAGCACGAAATGCTTCACGATCTTGGGGTCCATGAGCTGCTCGTTGAAGAGCGGCGGCAGCTGCTCCGTGTTGTATAAGTCCACGAACGTGTTGATCGGGTCTTCCGCGGAGGACGGGACGACCAGCAGGCACGCGACCGGGTGGTCCACCGCCTCATGCTCCGAAAACGCGAGCGCGCGCGCGAGCTCGCGGAAGTAGCGCCGGTACCAGTGCCCGGGGGGGTCGCTGTTGGCCACTGCAGAAACGTAACGTACTTAGTGTTCGTAGCTTAAGTGTTACGTTCGTCGGTTTGAGAGGTGGGCACACGACCGGGTGGTCACCGCCATAAGATCCAAGATTGTCGGCGCACGCGCACGAGCTCGCGGTAGTAGTGCCGGAACCAGTGCCCGGGGGGGTCGCTGTTGGCCACTGCAGAGAGCATAACGTCCTCAGTATCCATTGCCGTGAGTGTTACGTTTGAATTGAGTACTGGCACGACACTGAGTGGTCCACCGCCTCGTGCTCAAAAAGTAGCGCCCGTGACAGTGCCCCGGGGAGTCGCTGTTGGCCACTGCAGAGATCATAACGGCTTCGGTCTTCACGGTCTTGAGGATTATATTCTGAGAGCCAGCGTATGATGGCCGGGAAGCTATAGGTCAGCTGAAGGAGAGTCCTACGAACCAAAACGACCAGAGGTCTTGAAAACTGGAGCTCTGTTCACAGAAATGCAAAGCCACAGGGGAGCCTGCAACAAGGAGCGTGAATACCAAAGCAGGGCATTTGACATTGTCACTGAGAAAGGAGGAGAGGAAGATGGCGTTGCATCAAAGGACGTTTCTCGTACGTGTCATCCGAAGTGCATAGAATGACGGAACGCTAGAAAAAGCGAGGGGTGCGTCTGTTGCGTCCGGAGATCCTCCAGAATATCTTCGCTCTCAGTACTGGGCCAGTTCTGGAAATGCCAGCAGCTAGGGAATTAACAGAGGACGATACGGTCCAGGCAGCGGATTGCTGAAATCTGGAAAACGTGACTGCACGGAACTCAACAGATCTACTGCTGACCGTTTATGTAGGACTTACTGGAGAGAACGGTGTTCAGATCCTTGGGGTCCCCTTTCAACTCTGCCGCGGCGGCCTCGCTCGAGGACGACACGATCTGGGCGAGGTACTCCTCTGCCGCCTGAAGCACCAGATGTCAAATTTTCGGTTGGCCCGTCCTCGAATCAGCGCATCTCAAAGAGTGTTGGGTTCACACGGAGCAAATGCCAAGGCTCCAATCCTTTTAGGACCGGTCGTGCTAGCATCTTCGAGGTCTTATCCAGGTCGATAAGGGGCGTTGGAGTTGGCCCCGCCCCTAAGCTTAGTGCATGCAGAAGATGGGGACACGAGTACTCCAGGTACTCACATACAAAACCGTGGACGTCAGGCATAAAAATATGCCTGACTCATTATCAACGCGTTACTACGCGTTGATAATATCGCGTATCTTTGATGTTGGACCACTGAACCTGTGAGTCTCCTTGAAGAGACGCCGGCAATAAGCCCTATTGTCGACTGCGCCCCATGAGTCCCCCACGTAAACATTCATATTCAGCTGGAATAGAATTACCCAAAAACTGATGAGAACGAGAACTAAGTTCTCAGCCGTCCGTTACTACACCCTAAGCATATTGCACACTGGACCTGAGAAGCCATCATCTTCTCGTCGCAGCATCTGAAACGATCCACAACCAGCCGAACTCACATCAGCGCTGGGCTGCCTGATTTCTGAGGCATGGAAGATGCGCAGCTGAAAGTCTTGGATGCGGTATGGCTGTTCGCTGGCGGTGCGCACTGGGACTGCACGGAAGTATGTGGGGGTCAGTTAAGAGAACTTATCCACCAGCTTACCGGAAAAAGGAATGTGGACACTTGTTTGCATTACAGCCCTTCTGCTGATGAGTTACTAATCAAGTTTCCAAAACTCTGCGATGGTGGGGCACAGCAGAACGAGAATGAGGATCTTCAGGGGGCCAAACGAATGCCCCTTCTTCACGAAAGTTGCATCAGGCAAGCAATGACCTCAATCACAGATTGAAGGGATCTACCAGCAGACGACCGAAGGCTATGAGCACAACGGGGTCGTCTGCCACCTTTTCGAAGTGCACCGATGTAGGACAAGAAGGGAACAGCTGTGCATTGCTCTTTCAAGATAAGATTCATCAGCGGGTGCATACAAAACAGCCAGGCACGTCCTTACAACGTGCACAGTAACAAAAGACATTCAACGACGTTCCAAAGAGGATGGCCAAGACAACAAATGATTTTATTGTTCAACAGTGGAACATACGCAAGAGACTTTATGTGATTACTAGCTCCCTGCACACAGGTGTCCACATTGCTGCGTTCATCAGCAATGCGCGCAGGAAACAAACGCTGGCGGTGAAGCCGCACCCCCCCATATGCGGCGGTGGCGAACTTCACCCCTGATTCGCTGCAGGACGCTCAGAGTATGAAGAAGGCCAAAAGCTCACCATTGATCTGCTGGAGGACGCTGAAAGGGCGGATCAAGTCCACAAAGCTGAGCCCGTTGCGCTGGCACGTCGCCTCCGCCTTGTCAGTGGACAGGACCATCACCACCGGCGTGAAGTCCCTCTGGATAGAGCTGTACAGATAGGCGCCCGCCATCTCTTCAAGCTGAATGCGACTCAGCGGGCCTGCCCGGATTCTATCCCTAAGTTGTGCTGGGGACTGCTGGATGCATTTTGCCCAAAAATTGTAACCCCCCCTATGGATCAGATATATTGGGCGGGGCAGGTTCGAAGCAGGCCGCGACTGACGCTACAGTCAGCAATTGCTTTCAGCTCCAGCTCTCAGCTTCTTCTTAGGATCAACACTTGACGGCTTTCTTTGCTGAAGTTGCTTTTGCTCTGCCAAAAGCGGTGCCCCCTGGGTGCTTTCATGCACAACGAAGACGCACCCGCCAGGGGGACAGCTATTAATCAGAGGGGACAAACTTTGTGCTCCTGAAACAGTGAAACTTAAGGCTCCAGACGCTCATGCAGGAGCCTGGAAGCAGGAGGAAGGACACAAAAGTTGATTTCGAAATCGAAGCAAACCCCCGTCCCTCCACCATAGTCTCGCTTCGACGAAACAGCTTCGAAATCCTTCCCTCCAGCAAAAACGCTCCTCCCTCCGCCGCTCCAGTCCTTTTCCCGCAGCTGCTCAGCGCGAGCTCGCTTCCTGGCGCCTCTTCCAGAGGCCGCACAGCCATGGCGGAAACTCTGACCCTGAAGGGGACGCTCAAGGGCCACTCCGACTGGGTGACGTCGATTGCCACGCCCCTCGACAACAGCGACACGATCCTGTCCTCCTCCAGGGACAAGTCGATCATTGTGTGGAACCTGAGCAGGGATGAGACGAACTATGGCGTCCCCCGCAGACGATTGACGGGGCATGGTCATTTCGTCCAGGATGTCGTCATCTCCTCTGACGGTCAGTTTGCGCTGTCTGGCTCGTGGGACGGGACTCTGCGTCTGTGGGACCTGAACACCGGGGCAACCACCCGGCGCTTTGTGGGGCACACCAAGGACGTGCTCAGCGTGGCGTTCTCGGTTGACAACAGGCAGATTGTGTCTGGGTCCAGGTGAGCAGTGGCGGAAGGTGGAGGCAAGTCGGTTGATGTCAGGACGGCTGCTCGTCGTGGTGGTAATGGTTTCTTGGTGGCGATTGCCCTGAATGCTTCGATTCAGGGCCTGTCACTGAGTCAAAGCTTTTGTAGCTCAAAATGAGCAGCTTAGGTGCTTCATGACTGATGGACCTTCGGGAAGGAATGCGGTTGGACAAGGTGCGCTTAGAGAGATATTGTTTCTTGTTGTCAGTAGGGGTGCAGCTTGAATGATTGTCGTGGGCGGTAGAGCCTTTCAGCAGGTACAAGTTTGTGCAGCCACCGACTTATAGAGCCACCCGGTTGTCTACATTGATCTGAAGAGACAGTTGAAGGTTTGAATTTCTATTATAATGGAGGACGCATTCGTCACTTTCAAGTCACTGAAAGGTTCTGGTAATGGGCGCCGGTGCTTGTGCTTCTGTGCTCCATGCATTCCTAATCACCATCTGCGTTATTGTAGCTAGATGTCCATCCACCATTATCGCACCTGAAACCCTTTGAATCTTTTCAAAACATAGGGAAATTTTTGGTGCCTTGATTGGCGATTAATCATCTGGTTGGACTTGGACGCGAGTCAAGCGCTTTAGAACTGAAGGTCGTAGTGCAAGGGGGCAGCCAACAACGCGAATCAGCAGGTTTTCTCTCGTAGGATCGAATCCGCCATCGCACTGTATCAAGATTGCGCTTGCACACTCAGCGACAATGGCTAAGCCATAGGACAGAAGAAAGAAGCAGAAGCTTGTGGCATGCCTTATAAGAGAGTCTACTGCTTACCTGAATAAGTGCTGCTATCGCTGGACTGCAAAACATCCTTCAGGACTGCTGGTAACATTGCTCGGGACTCTACCCTGCAGCTCCTTCTTGAGCATATTGCGGACCCCACTGAACTGCATTCTGACTTATACACAAATGTCCTTTTGTTCCTTTTAGGGACCGCACCATCAAGCTGTGGAACACCCTCGGCGAGTGCAAGTACACGATCCAGGACTCTGAGGCACACACCGGGTGGGTGAGCTGCGTGCGCTTCTCCCCCGTGACCTCGAACCCCATCATTGTGTCGGGAGGATGGGACAAGATGGTCAAGGTGTGGAATCTGACCAACTGCAAGCTGCGCACCAACCTCGTGGGCCACACCGGGTACATCAACACCGTCACAGTCTCCCCCGACGGCTCGCTGTGCGCCTCAGGTGAGGGTCCCGAGGTTGCGGCGGTGCTTAACTGGTTCTTCAGATGTAGGAATTTGTGTTCTCTCCAGGTTTGAAAGTGCATCGGTGCCCGCCTGACTGGGTGCTGAGTTTGTGCGCTGTCTTATTGAGTGCCGCAGTTCGGATTGTTCTGGTATCAATGAAGCCCAAGTTCAGGGTTGCTGAGCAAACGACAGGATTTTACAGAGTTCGAGGGCGCTCGTCCGTGCCTTGCGGTTGAAGTTGTCAGGGTAGTTTGGGAAGGAACCAACTCAGCGGTGCTGGACGCTCATCCTTGTACTTTCAAGCATGGTTCATGAGTTTTTTTGAGGATTCATGTCAGCACTTACTCACCATGTTATATCCGCGTGCCAGGTGGCAAGGACGGCGTGGCCATGCTGTGGGACCTGGCGGAGGGCAAGAGGCTGTACTCGCTGGACGCCGGTGACATCATCCACTCGCTGACCTTCTCCCCCAACCGCTATTGGCTGTGCGCTGCCACCCAGGTCAGCGCTACCGTCTGATCTCACACCCTTTTCTTTCACGCTAGGTTCATTGACAGCTGCTCAGGCCCGGTGTGACCCTGTCATGATCGTTGAAGTTATATACGAGAATAGCTTAGCGCACAATAGCCAGGGATAATTGATGCTGGTTGACTGCGAGGAGCTGGATATCATCAGAGCTGTTCTGTTCACGTTTGTCCTCCGATTCGAATCATAGGTTCGAAGATCTGCTTGTGAGGTGGTAAGGCATCGTCCGTAGGACGGGCTGTTGCACCACTTTCTACATGGCAATCCACTTGACACCAACTCGCAATCCTACTTTGCAGAGCGGCATCAAGATTTGGGACCTGGAGAGCAAGAGCATCGTGGACGAGCTGAAGCCCGAGTTCCCGAACATGGGCAAGAAGACGCAGATCCCGTACTGCACCAGCCTCAACTGGAGCGCCGACGGCAGCACCCTCTACAGCGGATACACAGACGGCAACATCCGCGTGTGGGGCGTCGGGCGCGTGTAATTGGAAACCCTTGTTTTTGGAGGTTGAGGGAGGTTAGATGTGGCTGATCCATGTGCCAGCTGGCATGGATGGTTTGCGGGTCAGGGCGCCGCTAGAGATCAGGGAAAGTGACCCTATTGTGAGCGCTGCGGGGGTGCCTGCGGATGCTTATCGTCCTTTACGCCGCGTATGAAATGGTAGACGGATACCAGCGGCGGGGACGCAGTGCGCCTTGTGTACACACTATATAGACACCGGAAGAGAGTTGACAACGTCAATGCTTCGACTACAATCACTCACATGCATGTTGTATGCGCTGCCCGATTAAGTTCCTTGCACCATGAAAGGCTGTTGCCGCGCTTTGTGTTGAGCTTGCTCTGCAGAGTGCCATGCCGGCTTAATGTACCATGGATTCGATGTGAGAAAGCAAGACACGCGGGTATATAGCCAAGCTTTGCCGCATGGATGGTGTTCGACATTGCAACAGCGTGGTCCATCCTCGTGTAGAATGTCGTGATTGCCAGGTCCAACAACCATTATGCATTGTAGCCTGGACTGATCCACATGTATGCTGCATTAGTTCTTCTGTCAACATGGTCATGAGGCTCTTAACCATCAAGTGGAAAGACAGTGCAGTAGCTGCCTCGTTCACCGCGATCAATCCCTGCTATCCAAAAAGATATGGTGCGGTACGTGGGATGTTCAGGAAGGTGGCATTTGTTGCGTATGTATCCTGGAGATTATCTCCAATTTAAAGACGGCAAAGTTGAGCGGGACCAGCTGGTATCGTGCATCGAATTGCAACGAACACTGGCAATTGCCGAGTTGTGCACAGATTGTCCTAAGCACCCTGCATATGTGCAGGGCGCACCCAGCCTGCCGGCCCTAGGGCTTGTGCATCTTTTGAATGTGATCAGTTCACACGTCTCTCCTGGGCAGAACTCTTCTCTTTTCGGATCATGCGGTTCGCACTTTTGTGCATGGCTGTTTGCTCATATAGGCCGTCTGTACACAGTTGAGTTCTTCTATCGTACATTGTCACATCAAGCTCAGCTTTTGCATACTTGACTTCAGTCCGCTCCCAAGAGTGGCGCTCCGCCACATCGATTTGTGGCGGGATGGCGCTTTATCGCCCGCGTTCTTTTCGAATATGTGCAGCTTCATTAGGTGCGTGTTTATCCCGACCCAATCCATGTACCCCGCTTTACTCTCGTTCTTCTCGCCTTCTTTTTCCTTCTCGCTCATGGGGTTGATTATTCGCCGCGTCCCGTGCCACTCCATCTCTAGTTTTACCGCCCCCGTCTTTACGCCTGCGCAGGCATGAGAGTCTTCAGCGCGGCCTGATCGCGAACAGATCACCGTATCGAGCAAACAACAATGCACAAAACTGATCAAGAAAGGTGGACTCAATGTATCACTTCAGCAGAGTGAGGCGCCACAAGCTCTGCATCCACGAGAGCACCAGTATCCCGACAGTAATTGCAGGCTGCTCTCTGAACGAGCTCGCCTGCTACATAAAACTGCAGCTAACGCCGTGGAGAAAAGCACTACTTAGTCCAGCAAATCAGATAAACGCCAACGCCAACTCCTTGCGCTCTCAACCCTGAGCCCACAAAGAAAGCAGAACCACCTCTGAACCCCTCACCGTCGAGCGGGTAGACGTCCAGGATCCGCCGGTTCCGCACGACGTCCCCGAGCGGAATCCGCGCGATGCCGAGGCTCTCCTTGCCCCAGTAGGTGAAGCGCGTCCACACCTCGAGCAGCAGCACGCCGTCGATGGGCGCATCGTCGAGCAGAAACTCGAACTCCTCGGCCCAGCGCGGGGAGAGGTCGTGCGCCACGGTCTTGCTGTGCATCCACTCGCCCAGCACGTTGATCTTGCAGTACGGGTTGCTCGTGCCGTTGTGCCGCGCCTCCAGGTCCAAACCTGTGCGAAGGTTGTTAGGATTCTGCAAGTGTTCTTTGGAACTCAAAGAAAAGGCTACGACAGTCTTGCGGAGAATGAATAAATCAAGGACAGCATTACGGGTTGCTCGTGCCGTTGTGCCGCGCCTCCAGGTTCAAATCTGTGCGAGGGTTTTTGAGAATGTTCATTTTATTGTTCTTGTATACTTTGGGGGAGAAAACTGATGCTACGGAGATTAAAGGCACGAACACAGAAAGTCATTTTGGAATACCGCGGACTCAGGAAACCGCAGGTCGGGTTGCTGGTGCCGTTGTGCCGCGCCTCCAGGTCCAAACCTGCGGACGGGTTTGAAAGTTTGCAAGTAATAGGGGAGAAAGAACAACATGCTACAACAGTCTCGTGGAGAATGACAGACCCGGGGACTGCAGTACGGGTTGCGCGTGCTGTTGTGCCGCGCTTCCATGGCCTGCGGGGGGGGTTGGAGAGTGAGCGTTGCAGGGGGGATCCAAGGGGCGAAGTCTGGGCAATCTTCTCGAGGGATGAAGTCAGGGCCTTGACAGGGGGAGTATTTGACAGGTTGCTCGTCCCATTGCGCCACGAGCCGCCAAGTAACGGCTTACGAAAGGCCAGAAAGGTGAATTTCGGGAGCAAAAGTGAGCGCTGGCAGCCAAAGGTTTGTCTGGAAAGGTCCGCAAGGGAAAGTTCATCCCTCGTTCGGGTACTGAGCTTCGGATATCGAGAAGAGCAATTAGGACGAGCACACAATCAAACAAACCTTAGAATCCAGGCGACCCGTCGGGCCAAAAGCAAACGGATGCAACAAAAGGGAGACAGCGGAAGAAAAAAGACGAAGGCGTAGGAGACGAGAGAAGCGTACCTTGATGCACGGTGACGATGAGCAGGCCCGGTCCCTTTTCTTCGAGCGGGATGTCCTCGGTGCGGCGACCCGAGAGCGAGCTGTAGAGGCGGGAGGAAGACTTTTGGAGGGGGCTTGTGTCGCCGTTCCCGTCGGCGGCGGCGGCGCTGGCGGGAGGCTCCTCGCGGCCGACCATCGGGTCGCAGTGGAGCGCGTTGGGGTCGCGGAACGGGAGGTACGTCACCTGAGCGGAACCGGAAGGAGGGTTTGAAACACGGACGTGAGGCTCCATGCCTTTTCTTCGCTTTGTTATATGTCGGGAGGTGGTCACTTGCCGTCAGGATAGGAACGAGTTGAAGAAGAAGGAAACAAACTCGTCTCGTCCGTGTTTGAAAAGTGTGGCTTGTTGAGATAACTGAAGATGCGGTTAAAGTGGAGCGCGTTGGGGTCGCGGAACGGGAGGTACGTCACCTGGGCGGAACCGGAATGAGGGTTGGAACCACAATTTCATAGAAAAGGGCTCCGTTTGTGTCCTTTACACTGGAAACTTACAGTCGCAAATGTAGATAACCTGCGGTCAAGAAGGAAAGACAGAGAGAATCGTCGTTCTTCCTCTCCGGTTATGATGCAAATATCTTTGCAAACTCGTGGTCAAGTAAGGGGAGGGCTGGGTACGTCACCTGCGGGCGAGCAGAGACGACGATTCAATAAAATGAAAACGAGCTCACCTCGTCGATACAGAGGTGGGATTTCTCGAGTCTGCATTGACTTCGTAAGATAGAAAGAGAAAGGGCATTTCTGCCACCGTGCAGTGCGGCCGATATAAGAGGGTGCTGCGAACGGCAAACGAGACCGATATCCGACGTCATTGCCCAAACAACACAAGTTCCAATAAGACAAGAGACATCGAGGTTTAAGACACAACCCGCTTGTTTCCTTCTCCTGCTCACAGAATTTGATTATCAACAAATGGCTCATTTGCAGCTGCGTTCGATCTGCAATGACTCCCGCCGAACGCGGCTCACTCAATCGAATATGTGGATTTCCCCGGGTAAGTTTCTGATGCGACCATGGTCTTGACACGTGGCGAAAACTTTTATCTGCGTACGCGGCCAACTCACCTCAAGCGTAATCACGCCGTGTCCGTTGTCCTTGTCCGAAACCTTCTTCTTGGGCTTGTCCGGATCCTCGAACAGAGTCGGCAGCAGATCCGTCGCCGACTTGGTCGCCTCGTACGCGGACTTGGCCAGCAGGTTAACATTGTGGTTAAGGTTGATTTTGGTTAGCGAGCTCTTGGACAGGCTGGCGGCCCGGGGAGGCAGGTCCAGCGCGGCCTCGATCTCGGTTAGTTGGTTCGGGTTAAGCGACATAACCGGGATGTTGGTGATGCCCAACAGCAGGTTCTTGCCGATCAGCTGAAAGTTGGTCACCTGCAAACAACAAAAGTGGGTTAGCTTAACCACAAATCTAGGTCGCGCCAGCTTATCTGGGTTTGGTATACTGGAAACTCCCGTCTTACTCAAGAGCCAATTCACTTGACATCTTAGATACCCGGGCAAACAAGCTAAGAAGTCTAACCGACAGAGTCACCCGCTTCGCACCCGAACCCACCCTAACCACCACGCCAACCGTACCCGTCTCCCGGGCGCCTATTCTAAGTGAAATGGCTCTTAAGTGAAATGGGAGTTACCAGAGTGGGTTAGGTGGTGATTCGCTATCCTTAAACGCAATAAGTTGTGCTTGTCAACCTGAGAAGCGAACCTTGCCTTTTGATGCAAGCGTCTGCCAACCCTGGAAGGACCACCATCTCCGCAGCACTAGTGGACGCAATACTCGAAAAAATGTGTTGAATTCCTTAAGGGAGCAACAGCCTCTTATTTCCAGGAGCCTCGAACATTCGACATGTAAGGCAACAGCCTTCAAACCCCAACGCCCATAGGCTGGACCCTTGATCCTCTCTCAACTTTATATCATCCTCGACGCATGATCGCCGATTCGCACGTCTTTTCTCCCGTCGCCCAACCAGAGATCGAAAAATCTAGGACGCTCACCTCGACGTAAGGACGTCCGTCTTCTCATCGTCGACCCGGAACGAGAAGAACTCGTCCCACACAAAGAGGTTCTCACCAACACAAAAACGCTGGCCTACAGAAAAGGGTCATGGTAATCCGTGACCCGTTACCGGACGCTCACCTCGACCGTGAGGACGTCCGTCTTCTCGTCGTCCACCCGGAACGAGAAGAACTCGTCCCAGAGGGGCGCCGTGGTGCGCGAGCGCATGCGGCTCTTCTGCGCGTCGTCGCCCTTGATGTACAGCTTCACGAACGGGTCCGTGAATAACCGCTCCCTGTTAATCAAACCCTCCGCTTTAACCAGGCGCACCTGGAGCGTGCCCGCGGGGCGCCGCGAGTCGGGATGGTCGTCCCCAATGCCGATGTTCAGGTGGCGCGGCCACAGAAACATGCCACGTAACATGCCCTGCGCAAAGAAACAACGGGCAAGATGAGCCTTCTTTATCTGGAGAAAAGCAAGGTCCTTATGTACCACAAATCTGGGGTTTTGCAGATTTCCTTAAAGTAATTGGCAGGTGGCGCGGCCACAGAAACATGCCTGCGGGCAAGATATTGATAATCTAAGCTTCGGTCGTCAAAGAGACTTTTCACCACAGCATCCCGGGATTTTGCATTTGCGACCTCGTTTCTTTGTCGAGTTCTGGTCACGTGAGCTTGCGCGGCCGCGGTCGGAGCCAAGCGCCGAGGGGCCGGATCGTGAGTTGTCACAGTACAGCCTGGTGAGAGGCGACAGTACAGCAGTGTGTGCCCTGTGAGCGTCGCCGAAAAGGTTATAGAAAAAAGAAGAAAGAAGAAAGGATAAAGAATACAAAGAAAGAACTCTCACCTGCAGCATTCGCTCGACGGTGGGCTGCACGAGCGGCAGCGCGAGCAGGTCGCTGCCGCCCAACTTGGCGGCGAAGTCGAGGTGGGGCGTTTCCACGATGGACAGCTGGAGCGCGGAGAAGCACGGGAAGTGGTCCACGAGAGGACGGAACGTGACGCGGCCTTTGACGAACAGGTTGATCTCCGAGATCTGAATCAAGAAGATCCGTACGTCAGCATTAGGTTGCGCGTCGACCGAAAACCTACTTGGCCTCCAGTGTTGCCTTTTTAGTACCGACGGGTAGGAGGCACGGTACTTTTCAGACCACATTAGTCCTCTGGTATGTACCTTGGAATACCACGTGGATCTGAAAAGTATCCGATTGGCTAAGAAATCTGGAAAGCTTTTTGCAGCTTTTCGGTCGACGCGCACCCTTAAGACGACCTGGGAGATGAGGAGAGCGGTGAGTTGAGAGGAAGTGGTCGACGAGAGGGCGGAACGTGACGCGGCCCTTGACGAAAAGATATATTTCCGAGATCTGCATCAGGGAAATTCTTCTGTCAGCATTGAGACGATCTGGGGGAAAGCGGTGAGATGCGGGAGAGTGAGAGGAAAGAGGACGGAACGTGACGGGACCCTTCACGAACAGGTTGATCTCCGAGATCTGCTTGACGCAAGGGAAACACGATGACGGAGCTGCGAGCAGAAGCAAAGGAGAGGAAGCAAAGAAGACCCAAACAAAAGAATCAACGAGACACTTGAGGGAGGAAAAACGAAGCACAAGAACTCTGGGTGAAAGCCGAAGTTATGGAGCAAAAGAAGAGGAACGGAAGCAAAGAGACCCAAAACAGAAGGAAACACGAGACCCCCAAGGGAGGGGAGAAAACGCAGCACCAGAACTCTGGGCGAAGGCCGAAGAACCCTGAAACAAAGCAAAATTAAGGATAGATCGGCCGCACCTGACACTGTATGCGCCGGGCCCCAAAGCGCAGCGTGCCGAGCAGGTTGGCGCTGCTGGCCCACTTGATGATGGGCTCCATGATGACCTCATCGGCGACCATCTCAAACACCTTGATGCCCTCGATGATGGGCGGAAGGTCGCCGAACGTAACGGACGTCCAAACGGGCTGGAGGCCTGCACCGGACGGCGGCTAGAGGGAGATGAAGAGGGAGTGAAAGGGAGAGGGTATGCAAAACGGACGTCCGAGAATACTGGAGGCCTGGTCAAGGGCGATTGAGCGAGAGAATTGATCCGGTAGACTTCGAAGTAGACCCAAAGGTTGCTCAGAACATTTCCTAACGTCACAGTCATGCTTGACCGACAGGATCAAGGATTGGGAGGGAGTTTTAATTTCTTTCTAATCGCAAGTTCGAATCTAAAATGTGCTTTCCGACCATAAAAAGCGGAGGCACATACAGGCCGACTTGCCCGGAACGAGCCATATCGATCACGAGACAGACACTTGGCAGACGGACGAACGCACCTTCCTGACTACTTGTTGTTAGCAATCATCCAACTCAGTGCAGAAGGCAAGTTTCAACACGCCTGCGGTTCAAAAGCACCCCACCTGGCGGCAGGTTCTTTTTCAGCTCGTTGGGCCAGAAGTCGTCGATGAACCACTTTTGCGTGGCGACGTTGACGTGGGGCCACATCTTGATCATGCACTTGTTGAGCCAGTGCACGCTCTGAATGTCGGGGTTGCGCACCCAGCTCGGGATGTCCAGCTGCAGGTGCTCCAGCATGTCGTCATCCTCCATATCGGACACCGGGACGATCTGCAGGGGGTGAAATTGAAGAAGCGATACTTTAGCATGTCGAGAATTTGCATCTCCGGCTGCAGGTGTTAGACCATGTCGTCATCGTCCACATCCAACACAGGCAAAATCTGCGAGGCCAAAGTTTCAGGACTTTTAATGAGCTAGCATGTTCGAGGTTTGCCGAAATCGAGATTTCCAGCTGCAGGTGTTCTTACACTTGTCCAGTGTCAGAGATTGGTTCTGACACCGAAATAATCCGCGAGAAGAAAGAAGATATGGGGGGAAATGTCTTTCCCAGACGCTCGGTGTCAGGAAAATATGGCTTGGCATCTCAGGGGTGCGGACCAGTTGAGCAATGCGTCGAATCGTGACGTCCAACTATAAAGTGTCCAGTATGTCGTTGTCCTTTGTTCCTGTTACTGGCAAGACCCGGCGGATTGAGAGAGAACAAGGGGGGCCTGATTCGCCCACTTTGTTGTCTAGAAAAGAGGCAAGAACTAGAAGTGTTTCAAACACATGCATGGGTTCCAAGAGACTGCCACATAGAAGAATGGACGAAAGTACGATGGACAAAGCATAACACTTCAATCACAGAAGATCACTACAAGGCAATCCTGGTTCTGGCCGTTTCAATCTCAAAAGTGGATGCATGGAGATCGACATTCTATACAGCCTCCAATTCTGGGTGTTTGATCATCAACTCCAAGAAAACCGTGATAGTTTGGCGCGCATTAACAGCAGATGGCAAGAGCTGTACTTAAGTGCAGTCCTTGGAAAGTAGAGGTGTATATGAAAGCCTGTAAAGGTAAAACCAGCGGCGCCGTGCAAAACCAGGAGGTGGGCTTTGTGCCCCAGTAGGGACCAGGACTTCCAAATTGTGGTCTAATGTGATCAGTCTGCCACTTTTACGACGAACAGTCTGCCAAGAACAAAGTGGTTCTTCATTTAGCTGACGCTCCACACCTAGAACTGGGTCGAAAAGACCCTACTCGTGTCTAAACAAAGCAATCTTCAAAGCAAGAAGCCTGCTATTAAAGATGGCACAGTTACAGCTACAGCGACGAGTTAAGGCCTTGTTTTGACATGATCACCACTAGTGACGTTGATGAGAAGGATAGAAGATAATCACTGGGGGAAGACATGGAACAAATGCAATGCACCCTTGAGATTGCTTACTGATCTTCGATTTTTGGTTTTAGGCGCAGAGGGGATGCAAAAGAGCATGATGCAGAGGTGGTACAAACATATGTTTTCTGACAGCTAAGGCGAAAACCAGCGTGCGACAGAAACAGGTGTGGAAAACATGCCCCTTCTCTGGCAAAAACCAGTAATGGATGAAGCAGTCGTCCAGCACATGATCCATGGGCGAAAGCGAGTTTGTCTGAATGTTCTGAAAAGCCAACCTTGGGCAAGAAAAGACTACGGTTGTAAGCCCCATCAGCTTTGGGAGAAAGAGAGAAGAGGCAGACTTTCCAAGGTGGCAGCAATCAGGGGAAGGAAAATTGCAAGGTACTAAAAGGTACAGTCAGCTTACCTCTGGGACTTCGACCGTTGGCCACCGCACTCCGTTGAAGACATACGAGCCCACCAGAATCCCCAGCCCAGCCCCCACCGAGAACCCGGTTGTCCGAACTACTACCCCCAGAGCAAATCGAACAGTGCCCCCAGCCACCCCCAGGAGCAAAAGCCCCGCTTGACGGGGCACTCTGAAGATGCGCCTCCCCATATTTTTAAAAGCGTGTTTCTAGCAGGTGGGTTCCTAACATGCCCCACAGACACAGAGTCACAGCCAAAGTACTGTGCTCTCTGCCACTGTATCGGTCAGCAGGCTCAACTCTAAAGCAATTGGGCGCTCCACACACATGCGCGAGTACTTTTCAAGCTAGCAGACTTGGAAGGGGTGGGGGCTGCATGTGTCTTCACGACTGTCCCTGACACCCTTGGAATTACCAACGCTGTTTGACGGTTCACGGTGTTCCGAGGAGACCTGAAACACTAGTCTACCCCAGGTCGTAAAGATCGTTCTTGACTTATACAAGAAGTTGACGCAACAATGATCAACACACACAGGTCAAGGTTGCAGCATTGTGGCGTCTACTTATTGAAGTCTCCTCCACAAGTCCTCCGAACTATTCTCCAATCGTGGGGGCGCTCTGATTTTGTCGTAAGTCAGACAGTGGGCGTTCAACAGCCCTGCTTAGCGAGCAATCAGCTTGCAGCTCTCTCATGCACAATTCTCAGTTCCCCCTCATCTGTTTGGCAGGCGCTGATGCTTGGAGAGCTGCCCAAAGCTTCGTGCGATCAACGGATCAGCTCGACTACTTCAAGTGCGAGCTTCCCGCTAGCTTCTTAGATCACACATCAACAAAGTTTGTCCACAAAGAGAGAGAGAATTTGCTGGCTGCTCAAAAAGCTATTAGATGGTTGCTGCAGCTGCCTGAAGGCTAAGGCATGATCGGCAACCCAGCACTGAAGTTCCTTGGAACCTCTTCCTGTCTTCCTCCTCCTGCCAATCTCTGCTTCGGAGTGGATGCCCATGCACTGTGAAGGATACCTGATCAGGCACTTTTCAAACATTTCTTGATCCAAATAGACAAATCTTCATATTCCTCTTGAAACCGGGCAGTCACTACTCGGTAACGGCACGCTATCGACCGACTAGCGTGACCAATATGGATTATTCAAGCCCCGCCGGTTCTATCTAGACCACGACAACGGTAAACTGGCTGCCCGGGGCACGCAGAAATGCAGACTGCCCAGTGCCAATTCAACCCAAAAATGGGAAAATGAATAATCTGCTAGAGCTGCAGGCTGCAGAGCACAAACGTTGCCACGCTCGTCTAATCAAAGTGCCTTTGCCCAGCTTTTGTAGCAGTGTAGATTGATCGTAATGGCGGCCTTTCCCTCCAGTCTGCGCGGATTCCACAGCCTCTGCAAGCAGCTGCAGGCTTTCTCCTTCACTGGAGTTGTACCACCACTTGCGCTCCACCAAACGGTTTCAGCAGCTTATCAGCTGTGTCCAGAAAGCGTGGTGAAGACGATCCCTTCAGATGAAGCAAAGCAGCCATCGCTAGAGTCTCGAAATGGGGGCAGCATGCCTGATGAAACGGCCTCATTTTCTGGTCGGCACTTTGATTCTGCAAAGGCATGCAGAATGAACCTGTTTAACCAGCCAAATAGCGGCATTTCGGGGGGGTTTATGATGGGTCCAAACCGTGGGTTGGAAGTGCTCCGGTTGCAAAAAGGTCAATGCAGAGGAGTGCTGTCGGACAGGCATGAGGTGCGGGGTTATGCAACGAAGCTGTGGACATTCACCAGGAAAAGGCTGTACGGAGGTATGTAGTGAAAGGCGCGGCACACTCTGGTGGATTAGACACCGCACTTGGACAAAGCAGGTTTTCTACATGGTACTCTTGTCCTTCAACTGCTTTGCATTTGCTGAATATGATACTTTTGGATCTCAATGCTACTGATTTGTCTGCACTTGCATACCCAATGCTCCATGGATTGGCCGAACGGTCCGGTGTTCTTTAGCAAGAGTAACCTATCTATAAAGCGCGATGCCAGTGGTGTTTATCCTTCTATGCCCGTCTTGCTTTCTCAAGGAACTGCACACTTGGATACAGATTCTCTTCTCCTCATTTTCCACCAGCATGCACCGCTCTGCAATTGAAAGCATGTGTTCGTTTTGAGGACAGACTGGTGCAAAACGGTTTCTAATCAACTTACAGCCCTGTTGTATCCAACCACGGTCCTAAGAGATTCAAGGGGGAAAGAAAACTTGTAATGCAGCTCCTCTTGCGTTTTTGGATCCGGAGAAGCACCCGCTCGACCAGCCGGTTCCAACGTCGAGTCCGAACGCGGGGAGCATCAAGGCCCGGGGCAGGAATCAACGGCGGAGAATGAAGCAAAGAGCTGCATTCAAAACGGTGAGGTTTCAATGCTGGGCCGCCCATACGGCAGTCTGAAGTCACTGGGGCACATGTCTTTGTTATGCAATGCCCTTGCCACGCCGGCTGCAGCTTGGTAAGATCTTCCTTCTGCTTTCCTCGCGGAGAAGTGCTTCAACGAGGGAGTAATCACGGTCGCCCCAGACAAATTCTTAATTCTACTTTTCTTGCGGTCAAGTACTTCAACGAGGGAGCGATCATGGTCGAGACCCAGCAGAGCTCAAATGATGTTGGGGACTTTATGTTGCTCGTCGACACGCCCTTTGTCTTTAATTTTGCATAATTGAGCCTCTTGGCATGCTTCTCAAGTAGTTGCCTTATCAAATTACTTTACTGCAGTGGAGTAAATTGAAGATGGACGAAGCAGTCAAGGTTGGCAAGGCGAGGCTTGAAAGCGACCGGAAGGCCAGGCAGAGAGGAAATGCTGAACGCCATCGACAGCAGTTATTGAAGGCCGCGGAGCAATGACACGGACGGTCAGGCAAAATTTGTCTTTTTGACGTCAGATCCTTTGCAGACAATTGCACTTTGCTTGTAATAGCTGGCCATGTCCCAATTTCCTCCAAAACGATAATCATATGTTGCATTGAGTCAGAGTCATGTACCAAAGCTTCCCGCATGATATAGCGCTCGACTAAATTGCATGTATATATATTTCCTAGTCAAGCGGACTCATGAGCTGCGTCTGCTGACAGCTAGCCGGACGGACGTAAACTCCATTCCCGTACGTCCGCCATGCCCAGCCTGGCATGCAATCACGGATGATGCATTTGCAGGAGCTCGACTGTAAGGTGACATCGCATGATCCAAGAAGTAGAACTGGCATGGCATGGATCATGCCAGAGACGTCCTGATTGCCGATCACAAGCAGCGGCAGTGTTTTGCGTCCATGTACGCGTGTACTGTCCAGGTTAATTGCCATGGACATGTTCAAGCCAACTCATGTGAATGACCTGGCATAGCTGGCTTCATTACTGTAGGGCAAGTCCGACTGTGTGCGCTACAATATCATGACTGCAAGTGCTTGCATAAAGGAGCTGCAACAAAGGCTGGGTCTCCCGGACCATACCGCGGCTTCCTCGGTAGAAGCACAACCAACAACGCCCAACGGCCCCCTTTCAGGACTGCTAAGTTGTCCAGTACATCCCTCACTGCGCCGCCACATCTGCAAGCGGCTCAATCGTGAACTGCTCTTTTAAGCACGACCATCAACGAAAAGATACCTATTCTAGTCCTCGTCGCTATCATCCGCTCCAATGAGCGCTCGCCGCGCCGCCTCATCATCCACTTCGTCTTCGTCTTCATCTTCCTCCATGGGTTCCGCCGGAGCAACGCTTGCCACGTTCGTTTCCTCGACCGGCGCCGGAGGCTCCTCCTCCTCCTCCTCCTCCTCGTCTTCGTCGTTGTCGAGAACCCTTCTTCCTGCGAAGTGCAAGGAAGAGAAGTCGAACGTCCCGTTGCTTACGCCATCAAGGTTACTAATGCATGCGATTGCGTAAACCAAGCGCTGACGGCGATACGGAGTAGACTCGAACAGCGTGGTGAATGCTGCAGATGTGGGCTTCCGAACAGTGGAAATGCTACAGCGCATGACGGAAAATGGAAGGGGGACTTCAAAAGCAGTTGACCTTCGCGATTGGAAGAGAAGAAAATTCGAAGCATTGGAGCACGATGTCAAGAAAGTGTTGCCGGCAAGAAACCCTCAAAGGTACGATCGCCGAGTAGCTGTGCGGCCCAAAACATGACCCTGAACCGGTTATGCAATCCTGCCTTGCGAACCAATGCAACCCATCAATGCGGGCAGCTCCGATCTTTCTGGTTCATTCCATTGCCTTATAGCCGAAACCGTACCTTCCACTGACATTCGCTAGAGAAGAAAGAACCAGGAGAGCGATTATCTTTGACGTCCACAGCGGTCCGTCCTTTGGGCGTCGAACCAACTTTTTTCTGATACTGTACAGGAAAGCGGTCAAGTGTATTCCACACAAGCCAAAACACGTTGCCACGACATCTCAAAGTTAGAAGGTTCGTTGAGAATGATGGCATCACTGGTGGGCCCTTACCCGGCCGCCTCCCCCTGGCGGGCTGCTTCGTCTCTTCCCCGTCTTCCTCCTCCAGCTCATTCCGGTCCGCTTCCGCTTCTTCAAGATCCGCTCCCGCCGGTTCCGCTCCATTCTCTTCTTCCCCGTCGTCGTCCTTCTGCCGCTGCAGCCGCCGCTGCCGCTTCCGCTCCTTCTTCTCCTGTTTCCGCCGTTTCCGTTCCTGCTCCTCGGCGTCGGAACCGGAATCTCGCCCTGCAAGGAACAGCATGAGGGGTCAGGAGAGAAGCTGAAACGAGTCCTTCCGATATCTGGAAGAGGCTTCCTAGATTGTATTTCAGACTCTGCTGTCCAACTCACGCACGCATTCCCGAGAAGTGGCACCAAGAGTCAATTCTTGTCGTCTGACAAACCCCGAACTCGGATCCTCAGTCGCCGCGGAAGCGACCGTGAATTCATGATTGGGGGCGACCGGCCAGGAGGGCTGCAGGCTTCGGGGCCGCTGGAAGGCACGATCCTCAACATGCTCCCCGATTCAGCTTTGTGTTGGATCAGGGAGCATATTGTTTGTCAGATTTCGAAAGATCTAACAATCACGTTGTTCATCGGTCCGATTAGGCTTCTCTTTCGAACTTTTTGTTGTTGTTTGTTTTTTGTTCTTGCTTGTTTGTTCCCCTTCTCCCCGCTGACAAATTGCGGCACTCACTCTCGTCGTCTCCCTCGTCCTCCCCTTCGCTCCGGTACTCCGGCTCGATATGCACCCCGTTATCAACCTTGAAATCGGACAATTGTCCGTCCAGTCAAGGTTTTTCCTGTCATTATTTTGCTTCTCCCCTGACGGAATGCAGCACTCACTCTCGTCTTCTTCGTCCTCCCCTTCGCTCCGGTACTCCGGCTCCTCGTCGCTGGCCCCCCCCTCGCCCTCGCTCCGCTCCTCGTCCCCGCGCCGCTTCTTGCCCTTCGTCCGCTCCTTCTTCTCCCGCTTCCGCTTCTCCTTTTTGCCCGCGCGCGGCTCGCCGTCCGGCCCCTCTTCCTCGTCCACGTCGGCGTGCGGGCGGTTCGGCCTGACCTCGGCCTGAAAAAAGGACGAGTGGCCGTTTACTCCCGTCTCTGGTTCTGGACGTTTAAGCGTTTCCTTATCGATAATATTATTGTTTTGCCAGGAGAGCGAAACCGTTGTCGATCTCTTCCTCGTCCACGTAGACGTGCGGGCGGTTCCGCCTGACCTCGGCCTGAGAAGAAGAACAGTGTCATTCGGTACGGTCTCTAGTTCCTGACGTTCGGTCATTCGGTAATTTCCCCCCAAATAATGCGATTTTCAGGCCCACTACTTTTACAAAGGAACACCACCGGGTTCAACGTGTTTGTCGTCCATGCCGGCGTGCAAAGCGGTTCGCAGCTCGGCCTGTAATTAAAATTGATTGGTCGTTCAATCCCGTCTCTAGTTCCTGACACTTCACCGTTTGACACTAAGTACGACCTCCCTACTGTTTCATGAATTTCAGGAGAAAAGAGTCAGTGCTGAATCCCTTCCTTTTCCACGCTGGCGTAGGGCGATTCGGCTTGACCTTGGCCTGCAAATAAGAAAAGTGGTCGTGAGTCGTGAAGTTCCGCCTCTACTTCCCTGATCGATTCCCTTTCTTGCGGGCGTACGGCCTTGTTTGCATAATATGCGAGAGAAAACGACTCCAGGAGAAAGGACTAGAAAACACATCCACATTGCGCGTGGGCGCGCGTCGGCCTGCAACAGAACGAAACGTCGTCTGATACGGCCCCTTCTCTTCGAGATTCGACAACGCTCTTCAAACAGTACCGCATCTTCAACTTAACACCTTTCTAAGAAGAATCGACCAGATTCTGCCTCTTCTGTCGTCCATGTTGGAGTGGGGGCGCTAACTGCAGTCGGCGAGTAACCAATGTCCATCGCCTCGAGTCCCCAGTTCTTTTCGCCATGTTCTCCGCTTTTATGTCGTTCCATGATAACTCTTGCATCTTCTCGAGCGTAAACCCAGGAACATACGACCGTTTCAAGGAAGGATCGACTTCTCATTCAGCACACAATTGCTTGAGGGTTGTTTGGCCACTGTGCAAAGGCGGACGACGAGTTTCCCCCTTTTTGCAGATCGCAGCAACAAAAGATGGTGGCAACAAAGAAAGTGAGTGTCGCAATGTCACCGCTAGGTTCCAGAGCGTAACAAGAAGCGTCGGGGACTGAATCCGCAAAAGGGCTTTGCAAACATTCTCCTCATATCCATCCGTGTACGACACGAAGTGTGCAGCCGCGAAATGTCGCCCAGAGAGGGCGCTACTCCACCGAAGAGAAAACATGTAAAGGTAAAAGAGAGGACAAAAAGACAGATCAAGTGCAGCCTCGTGCAGTAAGATACCAAAGTCGCATCTCACCATTAGGGCTCGGAATTTCTCCTCGTGCTCCTCCGCTTCCTTGATTGCCTTCTCGCGCCGACTGCGCTCCTCCTGCGGTTGTCAAAAAGAAGACCGGTGTCACGCGTTCTGGGGGTCTGAGGGTGTCAACGTATGCAGACTTTTCGGGAAAACAGTGGTGACTCGTGAGCATATCATAACGAACGTGAAAGCCATTAGGCTTCAATGTTCACTCAACTTAGGATGACATTGGCCTCAAAGCTTGGGTCCACAAAATCAGCATGCGCCTCCGGCTTACCCAACTCCAGTCGGAACGCCTCAAGTCTTTCTGATATGAAAGCTTTACCAGTGGTAAGAGAATTACGGTCGTGATGAGACCAGCTCGAGCCGGCCCCCCCTCAACGCGGCTAGTAGTTCCGACAAGCTCGGTGACATGACCGTGCGCTCGAAACTTGAGGCCAATTGTACAACCAGCCTTCAACCCTGAACTTTTGGGGTCCCTTCCTCAAGCCGTTTGACCAGAACCAAGAATCCGAGACCCTTCTGCTAAACACTAGACCAGGACCAGAGACCCAAAATGCTGTTACGTTGGCGTCACATCCGTGCGGCCGGCTCTCGAGCCGCTTGACCAGACACCCAAGTTAAACCGTGGATATTTCATTTAAAGCTCACACCTCAGACCGAGCTCAGACCCTTTATTGGATGCCACACCGCCATGAATCCAGAGTCGGTAGCCAAATCATTAACGCCGGACAGGAGACCCCAAGGGCTCAGGGCTTCACCTCACCTCTGCGCGGCGCGCCTGACTTGAGCACTTGATCCTAAGGTCCAATCCAACCCCTAACCTTAGACCGGAGACATCAAACCCTCATATATCCAGCTCACCTCTGCGCGTCGCGCCTCCTCGAGCCGCTTGACCTCGGCCTGCCTCTGCATGTACAAGTCGTGCGCCTCCTTCTTGACGCGCAGCTGCTGCTCCTCTCGCTCTGCAGCCTCCACGTGGGCGCGCGCGCGCTCCAGCGTCGCCTGCGCGGGGTCGGAATGAGAATCAGGATATTGGGGTTTTAGGGTTTTAGGGTTTTGAAGTCAGAATTTTGTTGTCTGCTTGAGTCTAGAGTTTGCGATTTGCACGGCCCTTAGGTGGGTTGCTGGCGACCGCGGGGTGGGGGCATGAAGAAAGAGTTCTTCCTTGTGACGTTGACAGCCTGAAGATAAGACTCCTCGCTTGTGATAACTAACGAACTTGTGGAACGTTCCAGTGTGGAGTTAAGGGACCTCGCTTGCATCGAGGAAGGGGTTTGTGACACGTTCAGAACTTCCTTGGTACACTATTCTGGCCCTTCGGCCTGACAGAGCATAGCCAACCATACTAGTCACAGCGAGTGGCCAACAGCGCTTCAAAAACTCTACCCGCAAGTAAAGTGTTAGCGTGACAAAAGCGCACAACCCATCAGTCCGCCAACAGTCGACAAAACAGGACCACCAGCTTCTTTACTAAACCGGCGAATCGTGCTTTTTTTCTGACGGCGTGACGCGCTCACCTTACAAAATTCGATGTGGCTGGCCACCTTTTTGCGGTCGATGCCGTGCGTCAGGTGTCCCCCCAACGCGTTCAGTTGGGAGAGGAGCCGCAGCGCGCTCTTGAGCTCCGCCACCGCTTTCCGCACCTGCGCGATCGAGCGTTAGGCTTCTGAGAAGCCGTGTATGTTCTGTGCGATGTCTTCCTTCACTCCTGAGTAACTTGTTGTAGGCCAGTACAGCTTCTCCCGATCGACCTGCTAGGTTTTTGTTGTCATCTTACGTAGACTAAAGTCACTCAGCAACGGCCTGACTAAGATACACTAAGATTCCACTTTGACTGGCAGGTTGCTCGAAAGCAGTTCGAGTCGTACCGAACACCTGCCTCGAATTCAGAATAGTCCGTGGTTGGCATCTGTAACTGAACGTCTGCCTCAATAGATCCCCGGTCGGCGTCTGTAGCTGGCGGACGAAAATTAAGCCACGAAGCGGTGGAGCTCAAACTTGCTTTTTCAGAGACCGGTCAGAGTCTTACTCATCGGGATAGAACCTGTCGAAAACTTCGTGACCTGGCGTCGACCACATGCAGGAGCCTTCCTAAGAGACCTGATTCTTTAATATTGTCAAAACCTGGCGAAAGCCAGGCCCCAAATTCCGGCAAAATACTTGATTGGAAGTGCGAGAAAGAGAAGGCATCTCTGTATCTCACCGAGACCTCACCTCGTCCGCCGTCCGCTTCTTCTTTTGCAGCGCAGTGACGGCAAACTTCTGCATGGTGACCGCCGTGTTGAAGCGCAGCGCGTAGTTGGTCGGACTCTGGTGCATCGTGCGCAGAAGCACGCGCTTGCACTCCTGGAGAGCCTGCATAGACCAAAACATTTTGCAATTCTTCCCTCTTTTCATAATCGATTTTAGCCTGCCAGTTATCGATCCTCACATGCAATGAAAGAACGGCCCAAAGAGGAAATGCGGGGGGGCGGCAGCCCCCCCGGTTTAGAGGTTTAAAAAGGGGTCGGAAAGTATGTACCGATATTCTCTATGCAATTTTTTGGGAATTTCCTGAGGCTGAGGCGACGCTGGACCGGAAAAGTTAAAGCAAAAGACCCGTAATCTCTTCGAAAGACTACGTTTTGCCCATGCACCGCCTCCTCATGATGTGCAAGGTCTGCCTTTCCAAACCATTCCCCCGAGCAATTTATGCACAAATAGCCGGAATAACCGCGGCAATCCTCACCGGAAAGAGACTGCTGGACGCCCTGCCAAATCGGTAGCTGTGCTGAGGCATCACGTGCAAAGGAGCACACCACATCACTCTTGAGTTGCTTTTTTCTTTCTTTCCTTTTTCTCTCTTCTTTTTAGTGTATCTTAGTTTCTCCTTTCTCAGTTGAAAAGCAGCCGCCAGCGCTGCGCCCACCTGCTGGTCTTCCATATCGTAGTGCGCCCTTGCGATGCACAGCATGAGAAACGAGTCGGTGTTGTGGAACTGTCGTTTTAGGGCCTGCTGGTACTGCACGAGGAAAACGGCCGACGCAAAGTATCAGTGGACTGAGCCGAACGATCGACGAAATCAATGTCGCCGAGTCGAAACTCTGACCGTTCCAGGTCGCGAATCTGTCCAGAGCCTTCGACGAGACCGGGGTAATGTGAACAGGTCCGAAGCCACCAAGGAAAGGAAGCGATGCCAAGCTCCGACCCAGATCGTGAGCAGAAGAGGATACAGGACGAGCTTTGCTTTTTAGAGGCCAATTTTAGACCAGCAGATCGAAGCTGGATGAGTGCAGAACTGCTGAAAATAGAAGCGCGATAGCTGAGAAGCACAAGGGACTTGAGAATACAAGTGCGCGATGTTGAAATCAAGCGCTCTCAAACACAAAATCTTGACCTCCTTCTCACCAGTTCGCTGGCAGACTCCCTCTCTTTGAGCATCAGGTATAACCGTACCCTGACCTTCACACTCCACGGAGTATACGAATCAAAACTTCTCAGCATCACGACATCCTCAGATTTGTTCTATCTCCCTTTCCCACCCGCCTCGACAGCTTGACTGCGTTTGACGGTGTCCTTCCGCCAGCAGGAATGTATGCTGAGTCACACCCACATTAAAACGACAAAAAAAACATGCAACTCGTCTCAGCTCTTGATCATCCGAACAACTCGACCTTCTCCTCTTACGCGCTCATGCCCGGCGTTCTGTAAGTATCCCCGCCCCCAGCAGCACGTGCACCCGGGTTAACCACAAGGAAAGCACGAGACTGACGCCGCACGAACCCTTATCAATCAGAGAACTCCTCTATCGGACCCCCCTAGAAACCACCTCTCCAGCTTCGGCCTTCTGGAAGTGCCCCTGCGCCAGCAGGACCTTTCCCAGATCGACCCAGAATGGAAAAAACAAGCGAAGTAAGAGTTTCCAAACGCGTCCTAGGCCTTGTGACCAACAAAACAACTCTCTCAACCCTCCCCCTAACTTTTCCTCACCAGCTCGACGGCGTTCTGGAAGTGCCCCTGCGCGAGCAGCACGTGCGCCGAGTTGACCCGCACGTCGGGCATCTCGAAGGTGCTGTTGGCGGCCGCCGCCTCGCGCACCTGGTCGAACACTTCTTTCGCCTGCTCGAACCGCCCCTGCTCCGCCAGTACGCACCCCAGCCCGTGCGCGGCATACGTGTTGCTCGGTTGCTGCTGCAGGATCTGGCAAACGGAGAGACTAAGTTTGAAGCTCTGTATATCAACAAATGTAAGTGGATCTTTTGGGATCGTGTAGCTGGAGGCGTGCGTTCCACATTGTTAGGTTCTGAACGTGGGCACCTGATGAATTGACATAAAAAAATTCGCTACCCCTGAGTCAAAGCTTATTGACTGAGGGATCCGGGTTCGTGCACAAGTGTGTGAGGGCAAATATGCGTTCCTCGAACCACAAGGGATCAACAGTTGGGAAGTTACGCTTCCAATGTGGAAGTTGTGCGTCAAGTTTTCAGAAAGGTCAAGCGTTGAAAGACGGAGCTACAAGGGGGGCGCAACAAACATGTGCCAGGAACCAATCCCAAGTCTTTGCATCCTTAATCGAAACCAGGGACAAAACAGCGCACATTTCCGAAGCTGGTGTGCAGTCTCCTTGAGTTTTCCCATCAAACTCAGTTACAATTAGACGGTGTCTGCTTCAAATTGTTAAGACATGTAACAAAAACCAAGTTTTGATGTTTGGGAAATGGAGAAGGTTACCTTGAGGTACGAGGTCTTAGCCTTGCCGAGGAGCTCCGCCTCGATTTTGGGGTCCTTGTCCTTCTCATCCCGCTCCGCAGCATACAAGTACCAGTTGGCCTGCAAAAGCGTTCTGATTTGTGCTCGAACTTTCTGTTGATGCACTGAATTCTCAAAGACCCAAGTGATTCACGGCAACGAACGACGCCTCGAAATCCGAGGCTTTGAAGGAGCTTCTCTTTGGAATTGTGGTTAGCGATCTTGGGCGTCTGATACGGTCCAGAAGCTACCGGAAACATGGCCGCAGCCGAAGAAAACGTGGAGATTGTTAAATCTTTCACACGTCTACCAGACTCAAGGTAGGCGCCCAGACAAGCGTTTTCTGTCACGAAGCATCTTTCTAGCCACGCGATTTCAAAAGCCCCCTTGCCCCTGAGAGCGCCGCACGGGTAACGTCGCTGCTTCGAAATTTCGCAACTTCAGGCTTTCAGGATCTCAGAGTTTGCCTCTCACCAGCGCAAGCGCCGAGTAGGTGTCGTCATTACTCTCGGCCGCCTGGATGGCTTTAAACGTCTCCTTAGCCTTGCCCCACTCGCCGCGCTGCAGCTCCAGGCTCCCGCGCATGCACAGCGCGTCGTGGTTGAGACCGTCCAACTATACCGCCTCGTCGATCTGCACCGCAAATAAGTGGGAACTCAAACGGCGGCTTACCAGCTACGTTGACTTTGATATTGGATATATCATGGAAAACTGCTCATTGCCGGTCATTACGAATGTAAAACTGCATCGCTTATCGAATTGTACCACAAATGGCGAAGCGCTTTCGAATTCGGTCTCGAAAATGACAGCTCAGGTGTCATAAAATTTCATCCGGCCGTCTGAACTGGAAAATCGGTCGATCCTCACACAACTAGAAGAGCTGACACCAGCGTAGCGAGCCTAATATGCTCGCAATCTGAGATAAAGAAAGCCCGATTCTGAATCCTTACTAGCTTCAGAGCGCCGGCGTAATCCTTCCGGTTCTGGGCAATGGCGGCTAACCGGAGGAGGCAGTCGCTGTACTGTGGAATCTGCAGTAACGAAAGTTGTGATTCAACGGCAGCTCAAAGTGTCTCACAAACGCATGACATGAGGTTCGGTCGCACATTCTCTATCTCAAGCCTTGCTAACAGCCACGCGGCTCTTCAACTTTTGAGAGTCGTTTACAGACTACAGCAGAAGCTCAAAGTTTCAAGCCCAGCTCCTATTTCCCATACGTGCAACCGCGAGCTGCCTTCAGTCTTCAAAGGAGCAAACAGATTGGAATAGTGGTCCAGAACAAAGGTCAAACACGGCTCAACAAGACGCCCGAAAGTACAAGAACAAGCAGCGTGCAGTCCCTCAGCAGGGTTCCCCACCTTTTTGAGCAGGAACCGGTACAGCGTCTCCGCTTTCCCCGTCTCGTGCACCCGCTCAAACACCCGCGCCAAGTTGTACACCGTCGTGACCTTGTCCGCCGGCAGATCCACGTGCTCCACGTCATCCAACGTCAGCGCGCCATCCGGCGCCACCTCGCCGTTCTCGAGGGATCCCTCTTCGACCCCCCGGGCCGCTTGAGCGTTGAGCAGATCGAACCAAGGCCCCGGACCGAGAGACTCGGTGTACGCGCCTAGAGCGAGGGCGTGTTCCCCTTTCTCGAAGTAGAGCACGCCCATGTTGTTTAGCAGCGCGGGCGGGATGGGGTCGTCGCGCTTGTTCATGAGCGCGACGGCGGTCGTGAAGGCGCGCAGCGCGCCGCTGAAGTCGGACGCAAGGAGCAACTCGCCCAACTCTACCCACGCCTGCAAAATATGACTCTCTCAGTGAACAATAACAAGCGCAAAATATGACAAGAAAACCTCCCTGAGACGGGTGGGCTCAGTATGGGGGATTCAGGTGGGCCGGAGTGCAGAGCAGGTTTGAGGTTTCCGGGATTGATTGTCAAGTGTTAGCATCGTTGATATTGAAAAACAAGGAAATGGCCACCAAGATTCTCCCACGCCTGGCAAAAGCAAACCAAAAAATGTAGATGGTCAGATTGCAAGGACCCACTTCACGCAGAGGCGTAGGATTCCTAAGGCACAACAGATCCCCCACAATGGACAACGAACACGAGTTAACGGACGAAAGAGAGACAAACAACGCCCCACGGAAAAAAGGCCCTACCTGAATGTCTTTTGGATTAATCTCGGTGACCCGCTTGAAATTGGTGAGCGCGCGCGCGGTGTCGCCCTCCAGCTGGTGGATGCTGCCCAGCGCCTTGAGCGCGTCCGGGTTCTCGGGGTACACCGACAGCACCTTCTCGAAGTCGAGCTTTGCTGCCGCGTAGTCCTGCCGGTGCAGGCAGATCTGGGCGTGCCCTGCGGGCGGGAAAAGCGAGAAAGTTTAAAGTGGCGCCAGAATCCGGATGATTCGAAAATTCGCTTCTTGGCCATATTATTTTTCCAGAAATAAAAGGATTACCGTTTGAGGACGCGCACAGGATTGCTGGACGGACGGGTGGGGTTAGCTTGGGATTTAGGGCGGGTTTGGGTACACCGACAGCACTTCTCGAAGTCGGCCGTTGCGGCCGCGTAGTCCTGCCATGCAGGCAGACCTGGGCATGCACTGTGGACGAAGAAGCGTATTCATTCTGGATTTGCGCATCCTTGCAACACCTTTATTCAAGAAACGGACGGTGCGAAAAGGAGCAAGAGCACAACGTGGTCTCGGCGGTGCAGGCCGATCTGCGCACGCCCTGCGGGGGAAGACGCGAGCTAGTTGAATGTTGCCTCTTGGCAACTTTGTTCGTCTCAGGAGGATCCAACGGTGAGAGGAAGAGCACAAGAAAAGGATTGGTCTTTCAATATAGGCAAACGTGGGCGTGCCCCACGAACAGTAGGATACAGAGGTGAGCTTCTTTGATTGTCGCACCCATTGAGAATGTTTCGTAAGCGAGCAGAAAGGTCGAGCAGATAAGAAGCACCGAAGCCTGCTCTCAGCTCCCCACGGTTGCCTCGTTACTGCGGTCAGTCAAACGCAAGTTTCCAGGCTCCAGCGACAAATTGTATCCGAGAATTCGGGTCGTCCAGAACATCCACACAGCCATATCCTGGGAAGCCACCTTCATCGCGTTTAAGCGGCACAAAGTATGCCTCCAGAAGGACCACCACTTCAGGACACAATAAGAAACCCAAGCGGGGGATCCCTCACCATAGTACGGCTGCACGTAGTCCTCCGCGGCCGCCTTCATGCTCGCGCGGTACAGCGCCTGTGCGCGGTCCCACTCGCCCTTGTAGTGGTACGAGCGCGCGACATTGTAGAAGCTCTGGCTCTTGTAGCTGCGCCACGTCACTGCTCATGATGGCCCACTCCATCAGCTGGTCGACGAGGTGGTGAAGAAGTGATGGTTCGGCAGGTGGCTCAGCGCCATTGAGGAGTGGGGGTTACGTCTGGAAGGCGGCCATCATCAGGCATGCCCAGGCGCATCCCCGCCTGGATCTGCAACTCTGCAGAGAAGGGGGGCGAGGGAGGATGCCATCAGCGGGATACAGAAGCACGGAATAGAGAGCACACACAGGCGCGTCCCTCCATGCAGAGCCATAGTACGCCGAGGGCAATGATAGTGAGAGTCGCCGACTGTTGCGGGACCAGCTTCGTTCCATTGCGGATGATGGGTTACCAAGAAGAACCTGAAACCAGGGTCACGTCTGCCAGCTTTAGCGGGTTGCAACCAAAGGCCCTGATGCGCTAAATGCTACGGAAGGATGTTCGAGATGCTGAGTCGCGGAAGGAAAAGAATTTTGTCCGTCCTAAATTGCAAGTACTTTGCCACGACGAGCCGCTCGCTGCTTCTGAGACAAAGGCGGAAGCAGCCAGGCGGCTGTGCTATTCAACAACCAAGATGGAACCATCTCTAAGGCGCTCTGTGACGGCAATGGAGCCAAAACGGGTTGCTTTTCCTCACCTTGTAGTGCGATAACGTTTTGCACTTCTGCTGGTTGAACTTAACAGCTGCGCAATATAGGATGCTTTAGAACACATCTTCCTGTGTTCGAAAGATACTCGTCTGCAGCATCAAGTTCGGGAATCCCACGTTCTCCTGTTTGCTCAACGTGTTGACTGCCAACATAGTAAGCGGACTGCCGAAACTAAAGCCCGGGCGCTTACTATGCTTGGAAACAGGAGATGGAAGAAGGCTGCCGGATGTACTACAGAAAGCAATCCACCTTGCCATTTGCTTCTCTGATTCTCAAAACTTGAGAAGGCCTCTTGCTGCCCAGTTTGTGCCGCCTAAACAGGAACCACGTGGAGTCTGACGATGTAGTACTCGAGTCCCCTGGCCAGCCAAATTGCCTCCAATGCAACCGCAATATCCAGACATCAGAAATCGTAAGGCGAGCTTGAATCGAAGGACTCACCATCCCCAGGAGAGCGGGCACACAGTCGCTCTGCATCACCAGAACGTTCTTGAAACTGACCAGGGACTCTTTCAGCTCCCCCATGGACAACTGCATCTGGCCTGGCAAGGTGAGGCACGAAGCTCTGTGGATGATACAATGGACAATGACGTCAAAGTAGTACATTGAAAAAGGTTCGAAAATTTTGTACTGGACATGATCATAGAATGGTCAGAAACAGCCGCAGAACGACCAACCCTTCCTTGCAGCAAGATTCGATACATTCTGACCAAGCAAACGATCACGTAACGACCAGGGACAGATGTTGAGCTCTTGACCGAGTACAACTGACTTACTGTGATTGGTGCAATATAATCTGATTTCCAAGCCATTCGCCAACAAACTGCTCACCCTTGCCGATCCACGTTGTGACCTTGAACTGGTTGATTCTTGTTCCTTGTTGTACACCTCTGTGGCGCGCTGGTAGAAAACTTTGCAAAACTCGTTCTTCTGCAAGGTCTTGGCCTGCGTCGTGTAGTATGCTGGGGCGTTCAGGATGACAATCAGCTCAAGAATCACCTCCTGGTACCACTCGTCCTCCACTGCAGCAGAAGCGTAGGTCAAAGATGGTTAAACAAAGGAGGAAAAGAGAAGGTACGTTACTCTCAAAATCGCCTTTGAAGTCCTGCCTGCCTGAATTTGTGGTTGCTACGATTGTGCTACTATGATTGTGCTATGATTGTGCTTTGATTGTGCTACCACTGCCATTTTGATGCAGGGGCTACACTAAAAGGTCAACATAAGAGCTGCAAGAAGCGAGACTGCAGCATCTCCTTAAAATAAGTTGGGCTAGAGCAGTAGACCCCGAATGGGTGCTTTGGTGATACATATGAGGGTCTACACAAGTTGTGATGGGTGGCGACAGCTCACGGAGTAGCAACTGCAGGGAGAGTCTGCTAAGGTCAGAAAACAATGAACTGCCCAAAAAAGGTGGTCCAGTGGCGAGGGAACTTACCTTCTGTGGAATCTTCTTCAAGGGTATGGACGCACTGGGCTGTCTTTCACCTGCTTGTAGTACTCCCTCTGTAACCAGACAATGGCGGAGCGCTTGCATCAGAAAGTAACGCTGAAGATGATGGTGCATCCGTTTCAAGGGTTTGATCGTGACCACTGTCACTTCAGTCAACTTGCTAATTCATCAATGAACTCCAATTGGCAAAAAGTCTCTTTGATGAGTCCCACATAGTGCTTCGCGGGCTGCTAGACATTTCATGGCATGATGCTCACAAACATGACACACATGACAGACAGGTGCTTTAGGACAATATAACACATGCCATCATGCTCACGGAAATTGTCAAGCTTTCTAATGCCGTTCTGAGCAAGCTGCCAGGCTGAGCTTCCATTCCCACCAACAGTAAACCTGCAACAATCTCGGAAGATAAAAGACTTACTACAAGCATCGCACTCGAAACCAAATGGGAGGTCAATCCACAATATTGCAGTGGAAAGCCCCTTTTCCCCCTGCCATATACAACCGAGATGCTCCTCTTGAATCCAGAAGTGAACTTGAAAGGCGCCACGCACCGCAACTGCAAGCCACAGGTCGAGTGGCGCCTGCTCTGCCTAAAGGAACTTCCAGAATGTCACTGTCATCCTCCGGCAAGTTGTCCAGCTCCACGTCCACCGGCTCCGCAGAGTTTCTGACAGGAATGTACAAAGAACGAGCGGCAGCGTTTTTCCTGGTGGCAAAGCTTTGATGACAAGGCCAGCAAAAGAAGGACGAAAAAGTCCAGTCACTGTCTGCCCTAGGCCCACTGGACACGAACATGCTGTGAATTGATTCGCTTAGTAAATGCAAGCGCCCGCCACAGCTGCCTGTCAGTGAAGAAGATGACCAAGACACATGGCATGACTGTCGGACACCCAGAGCATCCACCAAACAAAAGCCCTTTGTATGCATTGTCTCCTCAAGCAATCTTGAAAGCGCCTTTGATGTCGTTGGCCGGGCACTCAAGTGGCTGCTTTGTTGCCCGTCTGGGCTGCCGGACCACTGCGCCCACAACCCCATATCTACCGTAGTAAAAATGGTAAGCTAGAGCCTCGAAGTCGCATCTACATTTGGTCGTCTTCCGAATCCACTTGGTCAAAGGCCTGAAATTATGGCAATGCAGGAACTGAGCAGTCAGAGAAAGATGATGCCCACTGCCAGTACTGCAGCAAGAGGCACAAAGTTGACGAATGAAATTTGACACGGACGCCTTTGTCGGACGCCGATAAAGTGCTCGGCTGACACCAAACCGCACAAAAACCCTAAGGTCAGTGGCTTAGCCGTTAGTGGGAACCCTAATCGGAGAGCAGTCATAGGGAAGGGACGCGACCCTAACAAACCGTCACAGGTAGTGGCGTAACCCTAACATACCATCACTGCTTTGTGACCTAACCCTAAGGTCACTCATAGTGCCCGGCTGCTTCTGCGCTTGGCAATATGATGGGTACCGCACGCGATGTGACGGTTGGTACCATCCGCAGCCAATGTGCGCCCAGTACCGTCCGAACAAAATTCTCCCAAACTTTCTTCGTCAACTGGCCGGAGTACTCCGGCCAGTCTCAGAGTCCAGGCTCCAACTAGCGAATCGGCCCATTTGATTGGTCTGACGTGGACCTTAAAGCAAGCCAGGGTGGCCAAAACCTGCTTTGCGATTGGAAGGCTGTCGGCATGCTTATATGGCAAATTGCAATGCTGGCTTATGCTGCAATTGCTAATAAAGTGACGCGTGAAGTTGACAGATTTGTGTGAATCAGAAAAAGTATTGATCAAAAGCAAACTTGAATTGTAGGTAGGTAGGAACTTGCGAACAGGGCGGACAGGGCGTTCAAAGCCAACAGGTCTGGTGCAGCAGTGGAAGGCTTCTCTGTTGTGGAGTTGCATTCTGAGTAAGGCTATCAGCCTAGCAAAGAGTCAAGGGGAGGATGGGGGGCCAGGTCAGCGTCGATAGTAGTAACAGTGACAGTTCAACTAATGCCATCAAGGTGCCGGCACTGACAAGGGACTTGCAGGTAGGGCATGCGTTTAGAGTCATCTGTAATCTTGTAAGGTTGTCTTGCCTTTGAATCAGACAGGTTGAAGGAATCGGAGGTCTGTCACCTCTGGGCAGCTTGTCTTTGCATTTTTGGAGGGGGTGAGCAGCGTCGGCAAGTCAATGTGGAACCCTTTTCCTTGCAGCACAAGCAGAACATTATCTTGTTTGCTCGAGCTGGACGGGATGGCCAGGGAAGCCCTCTATTGTACGGGGTTAGCTTCATCGGCGGGACGAACTGGCTTCATGTGTATGGGCCAGACACGTAAGCTGCATTTCTCTTAAGAGCTGTAGTCTTGATTTTGTTCATTGTGCTGCATATGTCAATGAAAGAGGGATGAATGGTGCAGAAGGCACACCTTTACTGATTGTGCATCTGTGTAGACACTCATCTTCTAAAATCTGTCGAGTGCTCTCCGTTTGAAATGTGAATAAGATTAGAATACTCACAGTTTGCATATTGCAGGTTGGTTGTTGATGAATACAGCATACTGCAAGTGGACAAGGATCCCCAGGATCCTGCTAGCCTTCGATTGTGGTGCCCAGCCATTAGCGTAAGTGAATCATCAGCAACTCAGAATGGATCATGCTTTAAGGGCAGAGTTTGATGTCCATCAGCTTCATCTCAGCATGCTTATCTGCTGACTTGACTTGCCCTCACCCGTGCAGAATGAAGCTCCTTGTCAAGCCATTGTATGCTTTAGTCGGTTTACCAGAATTCTGTATTGATTGCAATAGGCGTGTCTGCATGCAGGGCTCAGCATGTTGGTTGGCGTCTGATTCAAAGAGCCAGCTGTTCTTTACGACGAAAGAGTCTGAGGTAAGGTCCATGCAAGTGAAGCAAGGTCTCTCCAACATCTGCTCATTCAAGGTCGCACTGCACATCTGTATCACTGTCAAGTATGACGCAGTGTATTGTTCTATTGAATCTTTTGATTCTGCTAAAGACTTGTAGTAGCTGTTGGTGTCGAAGAATCTACAAAAGGTGCTTTTGAATCTGTGACATTGCCTGCCTGATTGAATCCACATGCGCGCAACTGGATGGGACCATTTGGCTGGAAACTCGACAAAGTGTATTCGAAGGTTTTCTTTTGCATCATGTCGCCTGCATGATTTGATCTGCATGTGCGAAACAGGACAGTAACTGCTTGGCTAAGGACAGCACGTTTTTTAGGCAGAAGCTTGCTACTTGCATTTCGTGATGCTCTGAAACATGAATCTGCAGGAGACTGTGTGGAGGATGGGGGGCATGTCCATGAAAGCAGCGTCCCTGGTGAATGTGAGGTGAGTGGTGTGACACTGGATGGACTTCATGCGCAGTCGTCCTCGACAAGAAAGGAGTAGCTCAATCTTGTAAATTAACTGCTACCTTTTGGCACAGTTTTCCATTCTGAACGGTCCTGTTAGATCCTTGCAGGAAAGGCGGTCCTTCGTTCATGATCAGAGTGCAGCCAATCCTTCACTCCTGGTATGACCGAGTGGGGCTTCTTTGGGAACCAAAGGACTTAGCGCCGTACTATTTGGCCCCGACTGCTCTTCAGGGACTTTGTCCAGTGTTTGAAAGAAGGTGGGTGCGAGTTCTTTTGTTCTTTTTGGCCTGGTATAGTTTTCTTCTTGTTCTCATGAAGCACAAAGTCCAAGTTGATTCTTCAAGCCACTCGTAACTGATACGAAGACATCTGGGTCTTCTCATCAATGAAATGGCAGCGCTTATGCTCTACTCGACTTTCTCCTTCCCTAAGGCCGCCAGGCCCCTTCGGACACCTTCTTAGACAAGGGCAGCTATACAAGCCCATTGAACCTACGTTTCGGTTCAATGTGCAGGTTGGTCCACTCGGCCCGGCAGCAACGAAAGGCTGCCAAAGAAGGTCCCGATGGAAGCGTACAAATTGGAGGTCAAGCAACACAAACTGTTCGAAGGTTGAAAGACTAACTTCATCCTCCATGTGGCATGTTCTCATCTGCTCGAGTTACTCTATCGAATGAAGGGTCAAGTCGGCTGTCAATGCTTCGCGATCAAATGGCTATCGAACTAGACAGTACGAGCCAGCCACAAGGCAAGTTTACGTAGACAGCCGTCGCACTAGAATACAAAAAGACAGTCGTTGCATCAGTACGCCATGTCGTTGATGCATTCTTCAGGATATCTGGTCACATGACTCTAGATTGGAACTCATCCAGGTTTCAGTAGACACGGTCTTACTGTCAATTACTCGAAACTCTTCCATGTCTATAACTTGTGGGTCTGCATGATCTATCGTGTTAAGATCTAGGATTGATGATGGGTCTGGTTCTCATGCTTCTTCAACAACTATAAAGATGTATGCGCACCATATGGTCCGATACACCGGTGTATGATACATCATGATGTTTTGCCACAAACTTAGAATTGATTCGTCGACATGCACCGTGATCATTGTAACAAACGACTGCATGAGCATACATGAATATACGAATATGGCCGCCAGAGCTGGAAGCATTTTCACGTGACCGGTCCCCAAGATAGCAAAAAACAATTTGTCCGGCCAAAGATGAAGTCACTATATGTTTACACCGCTTTGGAAGAAGACATTTACAAAGTGGCAATATGATCTAGTCGGTCAGTGACATTTCATTGCATTCACGCTACTGCTTGCGTGTATCTTGAAGTTCTCCACACTTGCAAAGTCAACTAGACTTACCAGCTTCTTGTTCGTGAATTCGAAGCACGTAAAAGCTTTCCGAGGATCTTACCCAGAACTAGCTGATGAGAGGAAGGACATGGGCTTCGAATACATCATCGAATGACCAGCTCAGAGTTGCGTACATGACGAAACATCTTCAGATGTTGAGATGTTGATCTCTGACTGCCTTTCACTAACCAACTTGCAATAGTTTTTGGGAAATCGAAAGAACAGATCTTGATTCTAACTTCAGATTAATACTACACTCGTAGGACGTCAGTACTGTTTCGGAAGTGTATCAACTGTCTTACCCGGGAACGACGATAAAGAAGTTCTTTCCTGCGTTTTAGATTGTTCATCCAGGGTCCATCCGGCCATCTAAAAGATCATCGTCTCTTTCCGTATCCAGAACAGAAGAGTACTCTTACCGTCTACCTGCCACAAGAATAGGAGAATTCGACGTGAAGGTTTGCGCAATCTTGAGCCGATTTTGAGGCTGACGCAGGCAGTTTTCTGCCAACTTCATTCGAATTATAGCTCAAATCACAATCGAAGCTGTCGACAGACAATTACGTGTCGGTAAGCAGTCCCTTATCCTTCCCTCTAGTTGCATCAACGATTATATCTTACTCGTACTTTTCAGAAGGTTCTCGGCCTCTATCCAACTCCCTCCAGAAAATGCACTCAGACCTGATCGGACACTTCCCTTCTAATCTGCTGCGCCATCAGCTATTTGTGTATCTATTGTTGGCAAAGTTAGGAAGCTCATTTTAGGAAGTTGAGAGCGCCTCAGACTTTCCACATTTTGCTGAAGGCGCTTAGTGCCTGCAAGCATGTGTATACTACGAAGGTGAATTACTAGATTCTGTTTGTGAGACTTTGTCAAAATATTTCTGAGCATGTAAACTCTGTGACTGCCGATCAGAAGCTCCCGACGAGATTGGATGTTTTCGAGTAACTCAGCAAATCTTGATATATCTTTGAGGGTCGAACTGCAAGAGGACTGCTCAGAGCTTCTGGGGACCAAATCATTCGCAGGCAAGCAACTTGCTATGTGGTCGAGGTACGTACCGTTTTACGTAACCGGGGGCCATCGTAGATCTGTAAGAATGGCGTGGGCCGTTGCTTATGGCAATACCTTGCTTCGCCCGTTCGTGTAGGTCTACGATGGCCCCCGGTTAAGTAAAACGGTACGTACCTTGCTCAAGGCTTCCAGATAGCGGGAATGCTTGCCTGCGGTAATTCTGGATCCTACGAGCGCGAGCTCACAGTCATCTTGCATTTTGACTTGATATCAATCCCGGTATGAATCGAGATTTGCCCAGTCGCTCGATAACATCCGCTTTCATCAGGAGCTTCTGATCTGCGACCGTGGAGGCTGCATGCTTACGACGTCTTCTGATTCAAAATCTCTCGCAGTCAGGGTTTCGAATACTTACCTTCTTGGTATACACATGCTTGCAGGGAGACGCCTTCAGCAAAAGCTCTCAACCTCCTGAAACGAGTTTCCTAACTCCGTCACTCGTTGATAAAACCCTTGATAACAGATGGCGCAGCAGATAGGAAGGAAAGTTTACGTAGTCGGGTCTGAATGCACTTTTTGGAGGGAATTGGATGAAGGCCGAGTCAACTACTGGGGAACGAGGGTAAGATGTCCTTGCTGCAAGAGAGAAGGTCAAGGGACTACTTACAGACACGAAACTGTATACTATCTATAGCTCAACTGTGTCTCGACGTTAATACTTTGCTTTCCCAGCGAATGATTGGCTAAAGAGTATCCTGCGTCAGTCTCAAGTTTGTGCAGACCCTCAGTTCATTTCCTCATGTTCTTGTCGCAGGTAGACGCTGAGGGAAATCTTCTGTTCCTTGAAACGAAGGAAGACGATGCTTTCCTTCAAGAACTGAAGACCGATCTGGAGCGCAGTAATGGAAAGATCTACATTGCTTGTCCTGGGTAAGACAGCTGATCCTGTTCCCAAATAAGTTTGCGATCCCTTTACAGTGGTAAGTAATCTACATTGTGATGCAGAAGGTTCTGCATTTTTCCTGACGACAATGCAAGTTGCTTTCTGAAGTCAGTCAGATATCAAAAACTCAACCTTTCAAAGAAGTTCTTTCGTGTACGCATTATGATTTCGTGATACTTAGACCATGTCTTTACTCTCATCAGGTTCGCCCAGCCAACTGGAAAGATTCTGCATTATTTCACAAACAATCGGCTGGTAAGTCTGATTGACTTTGTAGAATTCAAGACTTCTACAAATCAACAGCAGTAGCGTGAATGCGATCAGATGTCAATCCAAAGACTATGCCACTTTGCAATAAAAAGTCTTCCAAGCAGTGCAAAGCTAAGCATGGTCTTCATTTTATTTGTTTCGATGATTGGCTCCAAATTCGAACCATTTTCACCGATTGCAGTGGCCGGAAGGAGAGGAAGACGACGAGGAGTCTGTCTGTATGGTGTCGTTGTATGCGACAGGCTTCAGGGTTCAGCCTGGAGACCTAAATTGGACGTGGGATTGGGCGGCAGTAGCGGGGAGGCAACTAGAGGTGAGTCACGATGCAAGACTCCAGTACAAATTAACATGATGATGAAGAAATCCCACGTCGACGTTGATAGAGACATGCAATTTGCCTCTGGCGGGCTTTCAATCTTCACCTTTCCGCTGGAGGCTAACGTCAATTCTCAAAGATCGTGGCAGAGAATATCTGCTTCCATTGCATCATGATCATCACAGAAAAGTCAGGTCGTGTATTGATTTATATTGCAAAAGATCCTCATCACAACGTAATAGGCTTTTTCGTTTCATGTACAGGATTTCTTGGAGGTTTTGATCGAGGAGATGAATGGCGCGACGGATCTTGTCCCATCCGTGCTCGCTTACAGCATGGGAACAGTAACGGCAACGGCTTGCCTTGCAGCAGCGGCTGATTTGGCAAGCGAGAAGGAAGCAGTGCTGAGAGCACTAGGGGCTGGGAGAATGGTTTATGTTGCCGGAGTTGTCGGTGCCAGCAAATTGTTTGAAGTTATTGAGAGATGCGCCCTTTCCGAGTCGGTAGTACGCATCATCAGCCTCGCGTCCACCGACGATTTCTTCACGTTCGTAGCAGCGGAGCTTGCAAGATTCATGGGACGCAAGGAATTTTTTACGCTTCATTCAGTGGGATTTGCGGACAACAGCGGTGAGCTGGCAGACCTGCTAGGTAGGAAATGGCAAGCTGGTCACGCTTTCGGTGCTGCCTTCGAGGCGTACGATTGCGCAGCAATAGGGAAGGGCCATGATTATATCAGACTGGCAAGGTTCGGCCAGGTCGTCGCGCCGATTCTCAGAGGTGCGGATTCGGCGGCCATCTCTCTCGTCCTTCCTCGCATCACAAAGAGAAGGCCGTGCCTGACCAGAGAACAGAGGGTTCAGGTTTTGGCTATCCTTGCTGCCCAGGATCTGAGTGGCTATGGAGAAGGCTTTAGGCAAATTGATGAGGTAGGAGGCTCGCAGGAGAGGCAATGGCCTGGACGGTGGTTCTTTTACCACTTATAACGTTGTCCGTGCGAGCGGCACTAGGTACCTCTTTGTTCTACCTGACGCTTTAGCCAAGTACATTTTCTGTCAGTCCTTTCTTCGAGGGCCTCCCTACGTTGCCAAGTGTCTTCAGTATTCACTGACAAAAGCATAATTTGAAGGGGAGGCCGCCTGTAAACCGGATGGAAGTTTCTGAAAAGGCAGTGGCCGATTATGAAAACAGACACTGTAAGAAGTGGTTTTTCTCGAGCTTGATTGGCACCTCCTTTCGACACCTGCACCATTCATATGACATCTCCCAGTACAAGGCATATCGCATCCGCTTCTCTTTGGTAATAGAAATGCTTACAGTCCCTCTGCACTAGCTTTGAATGGTGGGAATGCGCACAATCTCTTGACGGCCTTCCGAATGTCAAGCTCCACGATAAGCGAATCTGCATGCAGCCAAGTGGTCGGATTGTCAAGCCCAAGAGTCTTCCTATCTGTCCACCTCGAGCAATCCTGATTCGGAACGCCTGCGGTTGGTCATGCTTCAAGTCCAAGTACGCTCGTTTGTCCTCCCCACCAATTCGAGAGGTCTCGTGTTCAATGCTGCCTGCGACAAGATAACTTCGTAGCTTGTCGTATTAACGAATTTGGTCCTTGAGATCTCTTGAAAGCGTATCGCATCCATTAACTACGCATGCTCTCAGTGCCACTGAGTCGCATGAGAGCTATAGGCGGCCTGAGCCATGCAAGACGTACCTGAACCATCACAACTGATTCAGGCCTGGCCGGCAAACGGTTCCCATGTGCACTAGCTTGATCATGTTGACATGTCGCATGCATGCCAAAATCAGACTGCATGGATCAGTATCATGCAGAGACCTGAATCATGTCGTACGCTCGATTACGTGTCCATGGCGGCAAGATCTTCTGCGTGCACTAACCAGTTTCAAGTTGTATGATGACATGTTGAAAGCAATTCATCGGGTCCTGGCATCAGTTCGTATGCTTCTATTATCCTCATCCTCGACCTCGATAGCTGGCTTGATAACTATACTGCAAGCCAAGAACGATACGAATGGCAGAGCCAGAAGCATTCTGTATGCGCAATTCACTATGATCGCTGCAAGTGCTTACACGAACGAGAGTCAGCCTTTGGGCTGGGTCAATCTTCCCACCAATCCCAAACCATACAGCGGCTTCCTTTGTAGAAGCACATCCAGCAACGCCCAATGACCCCCTTTCAGGGCCGCTAAGCTGTCCCGTGTGTCCCTCACTGCGCCCCCACATCTGCAAGCTGCTCGACTGTGAACTGCTCATCAGTATGACCAACAACGAGAAGAGACCTACCTATTCTAGTCCTCGTCACTATCATCTGCTCCAATGAGCGCTCGCCGCGCCGCCTCATCATCCCCTTCGTCTTCGTCTTCGTCCTCCTCCATGGGTTCTGTGGGAGCGGTACTTGCCACGTTCGTTTCCTCGACCGGCGCCGGAGGCTCTTCCTCCTCTTCTTCCTCCTCGTCTTCGTCGTTGTCGAGAACCCTTCTCCCTGCGGGCATAAACGGACTATGGATTCACGGTCTCCTTCGCAGACTTCAGCCCACAATAACCAGGCAGAACAGAAGCAGGCAAGCGGTCACTATTACTTCACAGCGTTCGTTCTTCCAGCGCTGAATTGGAAAGCGGTCGAGAGTGCTTTACATACAAGCCGAAACACGTTGCCACAACATTTCGAAGTTAGAAAGGACCCTTTTGGGATGATGACATCAGTGGTGGGCCCTTACCCGGCCTCCTGGTCCTAGCGGGCTGCTTCGCCTCGTCCCCGTCTTCCTCCTCCAACTCATTCCGGTCCGGTTCCGCTTCTGCAAGATCCGCTCCCGCCGGTTCGGCTCCATTCTCTTCCTCTCCATCCTCGTCCTTTTGCCGCTGCAGCCGCCGCTGCCGCTTCCGCTCCTTCTTTTCCTGTTTCCGGCGCTTCCGTTCCTGCTCCTCGGCGTCGGAACCGGAATCCCTGTCTCGCCCTGCAAGGAAAAGCATGAGGGTCAGGAGAGAGGCTGAAACGAGTCCTTCCGATACCTGGAAGAGGCTTTGTAGATTCTAGTTCAGACTCCGCTGTTTGAGCCAGCGAGTAAGAGGTTCTGAGAAGCGGCCCCACGAGTGCCTTCTCGGCGTCTGCAAACCCCCGAACTTGGCTCCCTAGTCGTCGCGAAAGCGACATGTGATATCGATAATGATCGGGGGAGACGGCCAGGTGGGCTGCCGGCTTCGGGGCCGCTGAGAGGCACAATCCTCAACATGCCTCCCGATTCAGCTTTTGTTGGATCAGGGAGCATATTGTTTGTCAAATCTCGAAAGATCTAACAAACACGTTGTCCATCCGTCCGATTAGGCTTCTCTTTCAAACTTTGTTGTTGTTTGTTTATTGTTCTTGCTTGTTTGTTCCCCATTTCCCCGCTGACGAAATGCGGCACTCACTCTCATCCTCTCCCTCGCCGTCCCCTTCGCTCCGGTACTCCGGCTCGCTATGCTTCCCGTTATCACCTTTGAAATCGGACAAATAAACGAGTATTTTCCTTTCACTTATTTTGCTTCTCCCCTAGCGAAATGCAGCACTCACTCTCGTCTTCTTCGTCCTCCCCTTCGCTCCGGTACTCCGGCTCCTCGTCGCTGGCGCCCCCCTCGCCCTCGCTCCGCTCCTCGTCCCCCCGCCGCTTCTTGCTCTTCTTCCGCTCCTTCTTCTCCCGCTTCCGCTTCTCCTTTTTGCCCGCGCGCGGCTCGCCGTCCGGCCCCTCTTCCTCGTCCACGTCGGCGTGCGGGCGGTTCGGCCTGACCTCGGCCTGAAAAAAAGGACGAGTGGCCGTTTACTCCCGTCTCTAGTTCTGGACGTTTAAGCGTTTCCTTATCGATAATATTATTCATGTTTTCCAGGAGAGCGAAACCGTTGTCGGTCTCTTCCTCGTCCACGTCGGCGTGCGGGCGTTTCAGCCTGACTTCGGCCTGCAAATAAGGACGAGAGGTTGTTTACTCCCGTCTCTAGTTCTGGACGTTTAAGCGTTTCCTTTCAAGAATATTAGTCATGTTTTCCAGGAGAGCGAAACCGTTGTCGGTCTCTTCCTCGTCCACGTCGGCGTGCGGCGGTTCGGCCTGACCTCGGCCTGAGAATGAGAACAGTGTCATTCAGTACGGTCTCTAGTTCCTGACGTTCGGTCATAGTTTTTGCAAGTATTACGGCTTTCAGGCCGACTCGTTTTACCAAAAGACAAGACCGTGTTCAACGTGTTGAACGTCCACGCCGGCGTGCAAACCGATTCGCTTCTCGGCCTGCAAATCAGAACAAAGGGGTTTATTCCCATCTCCAGTTCCTGACACTTCACCGTTTAGACATATGTACGACCTCCCCACTTTTTCATATTATTGAGAGAGAAGAGACCGTGCTGGATCCCTTCCTCTTCCACGCTGCTTAGGCCGATTTGGCCTGACCTCGGCCTGCAGATAATGAGAATGGTCGTGTAGTACCGCCTCTAGTTCCTTCATTCATTCCCTTTCTCGCGGGCGTACGGCCTTTTTTTGCCTTATCTCCCAGAAAAACTCCAGGGGAAAGGAGTACAAAAAACATCCACATTGCACGTGGGGGCGCGTGAGACTGACCTCGGCCTGCAACAGAACGAAACGTCGTCTGCTACGGCCTCTTCTTTTCGACATTCGAAAACGTTCTTTCAATAGTACCGCCTCTTCAGGGTAGCGCCATTTTAAGAAAAATAGACCCGATTCTGCCTCTTCTGTCTTCCGTGTTGGAGTGGGGCCGTTAACGGCGGTCGGCGAGTAACAGATTCCCATCGCCTCGAGTCCCCAGTTCTTTCCCTTTTCGCCATGTTCTCCGCTTTTATGTCGTTCCATGATAACTCTTGCATCTTCTCGAGCGTAAACCCAGCACACAATTGTTTGGGGGTTGTTTGGCCGCTGTTCAAAGGCGGAACGATGAGTTTTCCCCTTTTTGCCGCATCGCAGCGACAAAGTATGTTGGAAATAAGAAACTAAGTGCCGTAGTGTCACCGCTAGGTTCCAGAGCTTTACAAGAAGCGCCGGGGACTGAATCCGCAAAAGGGCTTTGCACAGTCATTCCTCGTATCCATCCGTGTGCGCTACGAAGTGTGCAGCCGCGAAACGTCGCCCAGAGAGGGCGCTACTCACCGAAGAGAAAGTATATATATGCGAGAAGAGAGAACAAGAAGATAGATGGTCAGATCAGATGAGGAGTGCAGCCTCGTGAAGGAAGATACCAAAGTCGCATCTCACCATTAGGGCTCGGAATTTCTCCTCGTGCTCCTCCGCTTCCTTGATTGCCTTCTCGCGCCGGCTGCGCTCCTCCTGCGGTCGACAAACAGAAGACCGGCGTCACGCGTTCTGAAGTGTCAACGTATGTAACTTTTTCGGTAAAACAGCAGTGACTCGTGAGCATATCATTAAAAAACGTAAAAGCCATTAGGCTTCAATATTCAATTGACTTAGGCTGACATTGGCCTCAAAACTTGGGTTCACAAAATCAACGGCTATCCTGCGCTTCCGGCTACCTGAACTCCAATCGCAACGCCTCAAGTCTGTCTGGTATGGTAGCTTTTCCAGTGGTAAGAGAATTCCGGTTGTGATGAGACCAGCTCGAGCCGGCCCCTCCTCAACGCGGCTAGTATTTCCGACAAGCTCGGTGACTTGACCATACGCTCAACCCTTAAGGCCAATTATACAACCAGCCCTAAACTGTTGGGCTCCTTCCTCAAGCCGCTTGACCAGAACCATGCCGGAACCCTTCTGATAAACACCAGACCAGGACCGGAGACCCAAAATGCTGTTACGTTGGCGTCGCACCCCTGCAGCACGCCTCTCGAGCCGCTTGACCAGACACCCAATTCAAACCCATGGGTTTTTTATCCTAAAGCTCAGCCTCAAACTCTTCATCGGATGCCACAACCCGTCCAGAACCGTGATTCCAAACTCAACAGCCTAACCGTAAACCCCGGACAGGAGACCCCAAAAGCTCATGGCTTTACCTCACCTCTACGTGGCGCGCATGACTTAAGCTATCAATCCTAAGGTCCAAACCCAACACCTAACCTTAGACCGGAGACCTCAAACCCTCAGTTATCCAACTCACCTCTGCGCGTCGCGCCTCCTCAAGCCTCTTGACCTCGGCCTGTTTCTGCAGGTACAGGTCGTGCGCCTCCTTTTTGACGCGCAGCTGCTGCTCCTCTCGCTCTGCAGCCTCCACATGGGCGCGCGCGCGCTCCAGCGTCGCCTGCGCAGGGGTCGGAATGAGAGTCAGAAATCTAGCTTTCTAGAATTTCTCAAGTATTGTTGACTGCTTGAGTCCAGGCAGGGGTCGGAATGAGAATAAGAAATTTAGCTTTTGAGAATCTCGGAGTTTTGTTGAATGCTTGAGTCTAGGATTTGCAATTTGCACGGCCCTTAGGTGGCTTGCCGGTGATCGCTGATGGGGGCATGAAGAATGAGTTCTCGCTTGTGATGGGTTGACAGCATGAAGATAAGATTCCTCGCTTGGGAACGTTCCATTGTGGAGAAAGGGGACCTCGCTTGCATCGAGGAAGGGGTTTGTGACACGTTTGGGACTTTAATTTAGTACACGATTTAGCCCTTCGGCCTGACAGAGCATAGCCAACCAAAGTAGTCATAGCGAGTGCCCAAGAGCCCTTCAAACTCTGCCCACAAGTAAAGTCTTAGCGTGATGAATGCCGGACAACCCATCAGTCCGCCGAGAGTCGACAAAACAGGACCACCAGCTTCTTTACTAAACCGGCGATTCGTGCTTTTTTCCTGACGGCGTGACGCGCTCACCTTACAAAAGTCGATGTGGCTCGCAACCTTTTTGCGGTCGAGGCCGTGCGTCAGGTGGCCCCCCAAAGCGTTCAGTTGGGAGAAGAGCCGCAGAGCGCTCTTAAGCTCCGCCACCGCTTTCCGCACCTGCGCAATGAGCGTTAGGCGTCTGAGAAGCCATGTATGTTCCGTGCGATGTCTTCCTTCACTCGTGAGTAACTTGTTGTAGGCTAGTACAGCTTCTCCCGATCAACCTGCTAGATTTTATTGTCATCTTACGTAGACTAAACTCACTCAGCAACGGCCTGACTAAGATACACTAAGAATTCACTTTAACTGGCAGGTTGCTCGAAAGAAGCTCCAGTCGTACCAAATGCCTGCCTCAATTTCAGAAGTAGTCCGTGGTTGGCATCTGTAACTGAACGTCTGCCTCAATAGATCCCCGGTCGGCGTCTGTAGCTGGCGGACGAAAATTAAGCCACCAAGCAGTGGAGCTCAAAGTTGCTTTTTCAGAGACCGGTCAGAGTCTTACTCATGGGGATAGAACCCGTCGAAAACTTCGTGACCTGGCGTCGACCACATGCAGGAGCCTTCCTAAGAGACCTGATTCTGTAGGGTCGTCAAAACCTGGCGAAAGCCAGGTCCCAAATTCCTGCAAAATATCTGATTCTTGGTGGTGCGAGGAAGAGAAGGCGGCTCTGTATCCCACCGAGACCTCACCTCGTCCGCCGTCCGCTTCTTCTTTTGCAGCGCAGTGACGGCGAACTTCTGCATGGTGACCGCCGTGTTGAAGCGCAGCGCGTAGTTGGTCGGACTCTGGTGCATCGCGCGCAGCAGCACGCGCTTGCACTCCTGGAGCGCCTGCATAAACCAAACCATTTTGCAATTCTTCCCTCTTTTCATAATCGATTTTAGTCTGCCAGTTATCGATCCCTCACATGCGATGAAACAAGAGCCCGAAGAGGGAAAAGCGGGGGGGCTCGGGGGGGGCTGCCGCCCCCCCGGTTTTCAAGGTTCAAAAAGGGTCGGAAAGTATGTACCGGTCATGAATTACTCTATGCAAATCTCCTGAAGATAAGGCGACGCTGGACCGGAAAAGTAAAGCGAAAACCCCGTAAGAGCCTTTCCGAAAGACTACGTTTTGCCCATGCACCGCCTCCTCATGATGTGCAAGGTCTGCCTTTCCAAACCATTCCCCCGAGCAAATAGCCGGAATAACCGCGGCAATCCTCACCGAAAAGAGACTGCTGGACGCCCTGCCAAACCGGTAGCTGTGCTGAGGCACCCACCGCATGCAAAAGAGCGTTCACCACATCACTCGATTTCAGTTTCTCCTTTTTCAGCTGGAAAGCAACCGCCAGCGCTGCGCGTACCTGCTGGTCCTCCATATCGTAGTGCGCCCTTGCGATGCACAGCATGAGGAACGAGTCGGTGTTGTGGAACTGCCGCTTTAGGGCCTGCTGGTACTGCACGAGGAAAAGACCGAGGTCAAAAAGAAGAAACGAAAACAAAAATGGAGGAGGAATAGACCGAGGTCTGAAATAAAGAAAAGGAAAAAAGAAAAGAGAAAAAAAGAAAGAGAAAAAAGAAAAGAGAAAAAAAGGGGGAAAAAAGCAAAGAAAAGAAAAAACTGCAGGAGGAAAACGGCCTAAGCAAAGTATCAGTGGACAAAGACGGAGGATCCATGAGCCGATGATGTCGCGTCGAACTCTTTGACTTCTCTATGGGGTGCCAGGTCGCGTAGTTGTCCAGAACCTGTGACGGAACTAGGGTAATGTGAACAGGTCCCAGTCACCGAGGAAAGGAAGCGCTGCCAAGCTCCGACCCAAACCGTGAACAGAAGAGGATACAGGACGAGCTTTGCTTTTCAGAGGCCAACCTTACACCTGCAGATCGCATTCGGATCAATGCAGAACTGCTGAACATAGAAACGTATTACCCGAGAAGCTCGAGGGACTTGAGAATGCAAGTAAGCGATGTTGAATTCAGACACTCTCAAAAGACAAGGGTTTTGACCTCCTTCTCACCAGCTCCACGGAGTTCTGGGAAACTCCCTCTCTTAAGCATCAGATATAACCTTACCCTGACCTTCAGACTCCACGTAATTTAGGAGACAAAACTCCTCAACATCACGACATCTTCAGATTTGTCCTATCTCTCTTTCCCGCCCGCCTCAACAGCTTGACTGCGTTGAGTGTCCTGACGCCAGCAGGAACGTAGGCTGAGCCATACCCACATTGAATCGACAACACAAACACGCAACTCGCCTCAGCTCTTGATCATCCGAACAATGTTATCACAACCCTCTCCTCAAACGCGCTCACCAGCATGCCGGCGTTCTGTAAGTATCCCCGCGCCAGCAGCACGTGTAACCGGTTTAACCACCCGGTTTAACTACCCGGTTTAACCACCCGGTTTAGGAAAGCAGGAGACTGACACAGACCCGTATGAATCAGAGAAGTACTCTATCGACCCTCCCTAGAAACTACCTCACCAGCTTGACGGCGTTCTGGAAGCGCCCCTGCGCTAGCAAGACGTGCCCCGAGTTCACCCTCATGAGAAGCACAATGAAACTGACATCACGTAAAGCCTCCTGAGCCTCATTCTTGCGCATTTCCCCCCGAATCTCCTCACCAGCTTGACGGCGTTCTAGAAATCCTTTAAAGCCAGCAGGCCCTTTGCCGATTTGACCCCGATCTGGAAGACTGAGAGAAGAACGATTTCTCAAACGCGTCTCAGGCCTTGGTCACCAGGAAAACAATTGTCTCGACCCTCCTCCAAACCTCCTCACCAGCTTGACGGCGAGCAGGCACTTTGCCGAATCGACCCAAAATGGGCCTTGATCACCAAGAAAACAAGTCCCCCAAATCCCCCTCCAGATCTATCCCCTCACCAGCTTGACGGCGTTCTGGAAGTGTCCCTGCGCCAGCAGCACGTGCGCCGAGTTGACCCACACGTCCGGCATCTCGAAGGTGCTGTTAGCAGCCGCCGCCTCGCGCACCTGGTCGAACACCTCCTTCGCCTGCTCGAACCGCCCCTGCTCCGCCAGCACACACCCCAGCCCGTGTGCCGCGTACGTGTTGCTCGGCTGCTGCTGCAGAATCTGCAGAAACGGAACAAGGTATTCTTATGAGAGGTGAATTGACATTCGTATTGGATGTCGTGACTCTGGTATTGGAGGCTTGCGCGTTTGGCAACCTAAAAAAACCCCCGCCCGTGCCAGGCATACGTGTTGCTCGGCGGCTCCTGCAGGATCTGGCGGACGGAATGGAAAGTGTGTTAAGTGACGTGTTGAGGCTTCGTGGAAGTTAAAGCAAATGGTACGTGGAGGTTTCGTCTGGAGCGACTTATAAAACCCGCCCTGTGCTCCGCGTACGTGTTGCTCGGTTGTTGCTGCAGGATCTGCCCGGCGCAGAAGGGTCTTTTCAGTACAGCAACTTATTTGAATCCTAGTAAAATTTTGTGGACTTGGTAGTGCTAAACAGGCGTGCGAGTCGGATACGTGTTGCTCGGCTGCTGCTGCAGGATCTGGCAAAACGAAGAGACGAGGTTTGAAGCTCCGTATCTCACTCAAAGATAAGTGGATGATTTGAACCTCGGTGTCTGGAGGCATGCGCTTCCACATTGTTAGGTCCTGAACGTGGGCACCTGATGAATTGACAAAATACTGTTTGGCTACCCCTGAGTCAAAGCTTGTTGACTGAGGGGTCCGGGTTCGTGCAAAGTGCGTGAGGGCAAATATGCGAACACATCCTTCCTCGAATCACAAGAAATCGAAAGTTGGGGAAGTTACGCCTCCAATTTGGAAGTTGTGCGTCAAGTTTTCAGAAAGGTCAGACGTTGATAGACGGAGCTTCAAGTGAGGCGCAAGAAACATGGGACAGGAACCAGTCCCAAGCCTGTGTTTCCACTGCAAAACCAGGGACAAACTGCGCACGTTTTTCGAAGCTGGTGCGCATTTTCCTTGAGTCTACCATCAAGATCACTTGCACTCAGACGGTGTCTGCCTCGGACTTTTGATATATGTCTGGAGAATGGAGTGGGTTACCTTGAGGTACGAGGTCTTGGCCTTGCCAAGGAGCTCCGCCTCGATTTTGGGGTCCTTGTCCTTCTCATCCCGCTCCGCAGCATACAGGTACCAGTTGGCCTGCAAAGGCGTTGTGATTTGCGCTCGAACTTTCTTTTGACGCATTCAAATTCTCAAAGACCCAAGTGATTCGCGTGCAATGAACGAAGGTCGAGTGACGCCTCGAAATCCGAGCCTTTGAAGGAGCTTCTCTTTGGGGTTGCGGTTAGCAATCTTGGGCGTCTGATTCGGTCCAGAAGCTACCGAAAACATCAGGCCGCACCCGAAGGAAACGTGGAGACTGTAAATCTTTCACAGGTCTACCAGACTCAAGGTAGGCGCCCAGACAAGCGTTTTCTGCCACGAAGCATCTTTCTAGCCCCGCAATTTCAGAAGCCCCCTCGCCCCTGAGAGCGCCGCATGGGTAACGTCGCTGCTTCGACTATTTCGCAACTTCAGGCTTTCAGGATCTCAGAGTTTGCCGCTCACCAGCGCAAGCGCCGAGTAGGTGTCGTCATTGTTCTCGGCCGCCTGGATGGCCTTAAACGTCTCCTTGGCCTTCCCCCACTCGCCGCGCTGCAGCTCCAGGCTCCCGCGCATGCACAGCGCGTCGTGGTTGCGGCCGTCCAACTGCACCGCCTCGTCGATCTGCACCGCAAATGAGTGGGAACTCAAACGGCGCCCAACCAGCTACGTTGGATCTGATACTGGATGTATCGTGAAATACTGCTCACGGGCGGTCGTTACGAACGTACGACTGCATTGCGTAAATGAATGTGCACCACAAATAGCGAAGCGCTTTCGAATTCGGTCAAAAATGACAGCTCATGTATCATATGTCTTGCTCGCATTGATTGTTGCGTCCGTCTGGACTGGAGAATCGGTCGATCCTTACACGACTAGAAGAGCTGACACCAGCGCAGCGAGCCTGATATGCTCGCAGCTTGAGATAGAGAAAGCTCGAGTCTGGTTCCTTACCAGCTTCAGAGCGCCGACGTAATCCTTCCGATTTTGGGCGATGGCTGCCAACCGGAGGAGGCAGTCGCTGTACTGGGGAATCTGCAGTAACGAGGGTTGTGATTTAACGGCAGCTCAAAGTGTCTCACAAACGCATAACATGAGGTTGTGTCGCACGTTCTCTATCCCAAGGTTTGCTAAAAGCCACGCGGCTCTCCAACTTCTGACAATCGAATACGGGTTACAGCAGAAGCTCAAGATTTCCAGCCCAGTTCCTATCCTCCAGAACTGCAACCGCGAGCTGCCTCAAGGCCCCAAAGGAGCAAACAGATTGGAATAGGGGTCCAAAACAAAATAGCAAACTCGGCACCACAAGACACCCGAAAGTACAAGAACAAGCAGCGTGCAGTCCCCTAATAGGCCCCCCCCACCTTCTTGAGCAGGAATCGGTACAGCGTCTCTGCTTTCCCTGTCTCGTGCACCCGCTCAAACACTCGCGCCAGGTTATACACCGTCGTGACCTTGTCCGCAGGCAAGTCCACGTGCTCCACGTCGTCCAACGTCAGCGCGCCATCTGGCGCCACCTCGCCGTTCTCGAGGGATCCCTCTTCGACCCCCCGGGCCGCTTGAGCGTTGAGCAGGTCAAACCAAGGGCCTGGGCCGAGAGACTCGGTGTACGCGCCTAGAGCGAGGGCGTGTTCCCCTTTCTCGAAGTAGAGCACGCCCATGTTGTTGAGAAGCGCGGGGGGAATGGGGTCGTCGCGCTTGTTCATGAGCGCGACGGCGGTCGTGAAGGCGCGCAGCGCGCCGCTGAAGTCGGACGCCAGAAGCAGCTCGCCCAGCTCCACCCACGCCTGCAAAGAAAGACGAGTATGTAAACATGATCATTACAAGCGAAGGATATGATAAGAAAGCCTCCCTGGGACGGGCGGGGTAGTATGGGGGTTTCAGATGAGCCTGAAGTGCAGAGCGGGCAGAATCCCAAGTTTGAGTGTCAAGTCGTAACTCCGTTCATGGTGAAACGCGAGGAGCGGCTCGCCCAGAATCATCCACGCCTGGCAAATAGAAATCAATGAACGTGGAGGGTCATATTGCAAGGACCCACTTCACGCAGAGGCGTAGTATTCCTAAAGCACAACAGAAACACCACGATGGACAACGAACAATAGTTACCGGACGGAAGAAAGACAGAGAACGCCCCACGGGAAAAGGCCGTACCTGAATGTCTTTCGGGTTGATCTCGGTGACCCGCTTGAAGTTGGTGAGCGCACGCGCGGTGTCGCCCTCTAGCTGGTAGATGCTGCCCAGCGCCTTGAGCGCGTCCGGGTTCTCGGGGTACACCAACAACACCTTCTCGAAGTCGACCTTCGCGGCCGCGTAGTCCTGCCGGTGCATGCAGATCTGGGCATGACCTGCGGGAGGGGGATAGAGTGTATTTACAAAGGCGAGAGGATGCGAACGATTCAGCATTTTGTTTCTTGGCAGAATGCTTCCCCAAAGAGCCCGATTGTGCAAGGACGAGCACAACGAAAAGCGTAGGATCGCCAATAAAGGCAGACCGGGCGTGTCCTATACGGAGTAGAATGCAACTGTGGGCTTCTTTGTTTTGTCGAACCCATCAAGCACGTTTCACATTCACACAAAGGAGCAAGGAAGCCGAGCAGATGTCGAGCACAGAGGCATGTTGCCATCCTCGTGGCTGCACTCTGCCGACGCAACACTCCAAGCTGAATCTGCTCCACAAACAGATTAACTCCAAGAAGCTGCATCATGCAGGACACCCAAGCAGCACGTCCCCGGCGGCCGCCTTCAATGTGAAGAAGCACACTCAAAGGAACAGAAGCTACACCCAAAGTATCCAAAAGAACTACGATGTCAAGACCAAAGATCCATGAGATTCACACGGGGGATCCCTCACCGTAGTACGGCTGCACGTAGTCCTCCGCGGCCGCCTTCATGCTCGCGCGGTACAGCGCCTGCGCGCGGTCCCACTCGCCCTTGTAGTGGTACGAGCGCGCGACGTTGTAGAAGCTCTCGCTCTTGAGCTGCGCCACGTCGCTGCTCACAGGCAGATCGCCACATTTTCAGAACGGCAGAGCACGCGTGAATTGATTGGCTGTAACTCAAGGAGGCAGTCTGCAGTGTTCAGCCCCGATCGAAGCAGGGCAACCGAACGTTTGGTGTCGAGGCCTTTGAGGCGCGATCGGACGATCCAGAAGCTACAAAAGGGGTGTTACACCCCCGAACTTCTAAGGGGCCTGTCTCGAATGCGGCAATCTACCTGCTCATGATGGCCCACTCCATCAGCTGGTCGACCAGGTGGTGCTGCCCCGTGAAGAAGTAGTGGTTCGCCAGGTGGTTCAGCGCCATCGACGAGTGGGGGTACGTCTGGAAGGCGGCCATCATCAGGCGCATGCCCGCCTGGATCTGCAGCTCTGTAGAGGAGGCGGGGAGGGACAGTAAAGTCAAGCAGGGGTCCGCTGTATGCAAGAGTCGCATCTCTTCGTACAAAGGAGAGGAAAAGGTCGCGTTCCCTGATCTGGTTTCTCTGAACGGACCTTCGCCTGGCTGATGTGAGGGACAATTCCACCTTCCAGCCCGTCTCGTGTAGCAACGGTCACGCTTTCTCAGGGACAGAGGCAATGCGGACATGCAACTGCGGTCCATTGAAACGCATCTCCACAAGCAACTTAATCCAACTAAACCCGATGCACACTGCAAAGGTCTGACACAAGGGATCCATAAGTATCAGGCCGGACAGAGCACATGACTACCAGAAACGCAGTGGTTGAATGCGAGCAGAATCACCAAAGCACGACATCAGCAGACCGCAAAGGCCAACCGATAAGACACCAGGCTTGCGAAACAGAGGCCCGCGTACTGGTCGATCATAGCGAGCATGCTGGCAGCAGCCACATGTGCCACAGAAGAAGTTCTCGCGGACCAGACAAAGCACGTGGATACCAAACCAAAGGGTTCTGTGATACGAGCAAGTTCTAACGAGTACGAACCAGCAGACCGGAGAGGGCCCAAAAAAGGAAAACAAAAACAGAGACTTACCGTCCCCCGAGTTGAGGTCAATCATGGCGAGCGCGACGAGCGCGTCGACGTTCTCGGGGTCCAGCTGCAGGACGCGGTTGAAGGCCTGGCGCGCCTTGTCCATGTTGTTGAGCATGAAGTGGCACGCGCCGAGGCCCAGCCGCAGCACGGGGGGGCCCTGCGGATGCAGCACCATCGCTCGCTGCGCAGAGTGAGGAAAGATGGAGTCAAGCGAAGCAAAATACATTCCTGACAAAGTGTCTGTGCTTCGGACAGTGGTGATCAAGGGAAGGTAAGTGACATCGGGCTGTTTGACATGGCACGCAGCTGTAGCACAGGGGACCTACAAGGTGCTTGTTGCGCAGGGTGTGAGAGGACTTAATCAGACCGGTCAAGAAATCCCACCGCATGGCTGGTCACGTTTTCGTAACGGAGTGGTTCCCGACGACAAGTGGTATCAAACGTAAGTCCCTCTGCTTAATTTACAGGGCCAAAGCATCAAATGCGCACTAGATGTGCCGCTTTGATTAGTCCGAAGCTAAGATGCCGCCGAACAACTTGGCGACTTGCGCCCTGCAGTGCAGGTACTCTGTTACGGATTGGACTCGCACCTTCAATTTTTTTTAACAAGCACGGAATGGGGAGGCAGCCCTGAAACCAGTCGACCAGAACGGAACGATTATTTCATGTCGCAAGGAACGTAAGTGGGGACAGCTGGCCAGTCGTACCTTGTAGTGCGACAGCGCTTCCTTGTACTTCTGCTGGTTGAACTTCACAGCTGCCTGCAAAGACACGGGCATATTGAGCAACGTCTTTTAGTTCAAATAGTCGCGTGTCTACGACGCAGACGATGAACTTTCACAAATTCTGTCTGCTTCGAGCCATATTCAGACTCCGCGCATTGACCGGCAACTTACTGAACTACCGTTTTACCATTCGCCTCCCTTGACCCGTTATTTGAAGGCTGTCTTTTCCTTTGATTGGTGGCGCATAAAGGGGACATGTTGTTTAATGTCCGTAACACTCGAGTCCCCTGAGAAATTGTTTTTCGTCCCATGAGGCTGGATAGCATGACCTCAAGGGAACCGCAAGACAAGCTCGGGAGAGAACGCTCACCATTCCCAAGAGAGCGGGCACGCAGTCGCTCTGCATAACCAGCGCGTTCTTGAAGCTCACTAGCGACTGCTCCAGCTCCCCGGTGGACAACAGCATCTGGCCTGTCAAGGTGAGGACCGGACCGTACATAAAGTGGTCCTTCGTACCGGATTATCAGGAGGAAGCTTTGAAGCTGCGGGAATTGTGTCAGGCTTTGCTAAGCATGCAGACGGTGACAAGAGCATGTTGGGAGGGCATAGAGGAGTCGCAGATCGGCCAAAAATTTCTCACAGCAAACATCAATAGGTTTGAAAGCCATAATAATCAATCACGTCCACCACGGACAGGACTTCGAGCTCCTGACCAAACAATTGAAAAGCATCGGGCCATCTTAACTTCATTGTGAAGCCAATCGCCAACGATACTGCCTCTCTTAGGACCTGCTCACCCTTGCCAATCCACGTCGTAACCTCGGACTGGTTGATCCTGGTGGCCTTATTATACAGCTCCGTGGCGCGCTGGTAAAAGTCCTTGCGGATTTCGTTCTTTTGCGAGATCTTGGCCTGCGTCGTGTAGTAGGCTGCGAGCGCGTTCAGGATGGCAATCCGCTCGTGGATCACCTCGTGGTAGTACTCGTCCACCACTGCAAGAGAAGAAGGTCTTTAGCAACTTGATCAAGCGATGCAGTCTTACTTTCCCCATTGCTTTGTGAGGTTCCCCCCAATTGTGTAAGTCGTGACCGCTCTGCAGCTGCCTCATGAATGGACTCGTCAAAGGGGGTGCATGACGCTTGATGTTAGTCGGTGATATCACAGGACACAGGACATCTGAAAAGATGAGGGCATCGCCAAGCCCTCTTGCAAAGCAAGGGCTGCAAGAGGCCAAGATCTAACGATCTTCAATAGTCCAGCTCGTCTAAAAATGAAAAAGAACCGGTTGGGTGTCTGTAACTCCAACACGGGGGACTACGCAAGCAATCTAGGCGACAGATGTGAGGACACCTTGAAGACATGTCAGTTGAAAAAAAGAGTCCGCCAAAGTCTGGTCTATGTGACTTTGAGACTTCTGGTTGTAAATGAGTACATAGATCCTCACCATCTGTGGAGCCTTCTTCAAGGATGTGGACGCACTGGGCCGCCTTCCCCTGCTTGTAGTACTCTCTCTGAAAGCAGACAGCGGTGATGCACTCATGTCAGCAACGAATGCTAAAAAGTGGTGGTGCAAAAGTTCTCTCATCTCGAGGGTCACTTCAACCAAGATGCTATCATATCGATATCTCCTCTTCATTGCAAGACCTCTTCGTTTTGATCCTCTACGGTGTTTTGGCAGGATGCTGGCCTTTTGAACACAGGATACTGGGGAACTTTGACGGAATGGGCAATTGGTCTGGCGACCTACTTTCAAGGTGTGCCACCATGTTTGAATGGGTGTCAAGCTTTTGAAAGCTTATTAGTGAGCTGCTTGGTGTCTGCTGAGCTCCTATAAGACACCGGACCTGCGGCATCCTGTTGAAATGAGAAGTTGCGGCAAGCATCGCACTTGTAATTGTGGAGAGACTATCGATTGCACATCAGTTGCAACATAAAGTAAGTTTTCCCCCAACCATATGCACAAGATGGACTTTGCAAACCTCAACTTAATTGAGAGGCGCCACTTACTGCGATTGCGAGCCAAAGGTCGAGCGGCGCCTGCTCCGCCTTGAGAATCTCCAGAATGTCGTTGTCATCCTCGGGCAGGTTGTCCAGCTCCACCTCCACCTGCTCCTCAGAGTTTCTGATAGGAATGTACAGAGAACGAGCGGCCGCCATCTCACGGGTGGCAAACTTTATAATGGCGAAAGCCAGCAGAAGTAGGACACGACTATTCAGTCAGAGTCTGCAGTAGGCCTCATGCCAATCAGCATGCTGTGCGCTGATCCACTCGCTCAATGTAAGCGTCCGCCACAAGCTGCGTGTTACTGAACGAATTGTCGCATCGCCAGCGGACCAAGAGCATCAACCGGAATCACAACCTTCTTCTATGCGTGGTCTTCTCAAGCAATCTGAGCGTCTTTCATGGGCGCCCACTTCGTGCTGAGTGCTCTTCTCAGGACCCACCGAGATTGAGCTAAGTCAGACCGTCTGCACTGAATAACCATGAATCCTACTCCGGATTTTGCCAACTCCGGATTTTCGACACACAATCATCGATGAGGACTCCAAGCCCCGGTCCCTCCCCGCCCTTCACCACCCATCTGAGTGGGCCTCACCCGGGCTAAATTGAAGCACACATGCGGCCCCGGCAAGTTGAAAGGTGGCCGGAGTAGTCAGGCCGGAGTGGGGCCGGTCGAAGTCTGGCCGGGGCTTGGTCTTCGGAGTCGGGTTACACCTTTAGGTATAAGACAGAAACTTAAACGGGATAGCGTAGTCAGCAGCCGGTGAAATGGGGCGGGGGTGTCTTGAGACTTGCAGAGGGGTCCGACCCTTGGGGAAGCGTTGCTTCCAGGAGCTCGGGGCTCCCCTCCCGAGACCAAACGGTGACCTAACCCATTTAAAAGAATAGGTTAGGCCAAAAAGTGCCCGAGTCGTCCCCTTGCGACAGCCCGGTAGCAGCAACTTTTCGCGCGTCCTCGCAGGGTCCATTGATGCAAAAATCCGGAGTTGGCAAAATCCGGTGTTGAATTCATGGGTATTGCACTGGCACTGTGGCAGTCTGAGTGCGCTTGGCCCGGCCCCCATCATGCTGCGCTGGGATTTGCCATTGGGGGTATCTAGGGCCGCTCTAGTTGTTTGTAACATTCTATATCGAGCATCTGAAGTCCATCCTACGGTCATAATGGACCGAGAGGTTAACTTTAAATGCCACGTACTAAAGTTGACAAGTCAGCCAAGTCCACTTCTCAAGCTTGCCAAGTTGATCGACAATGCGAGGATCGAGGAGCAAAGCTTCATGCAATTGGCCCAGGGAAAGTTCGCCAATGAATGATGGCCGACGCTGTTCTGTGGCGATCCCTTGACATTCTGCCTGGACATCTGCAAGGGTGTTGCTTCGCAGAGTCTGTGCATTGGCGCCGCTATTGACGAGTTGAGGGAAGCAACAGGTGTCCTCCTTCCGTTTACAGTGCTAGCTCGCAGTTTGGGCGGAACTAGGAGCACAATGCAGGATGCCCAGCCTTTGAATAGTCAAAGATTGAGCACGCCCAACCCTGTGAGGATGGAAGGAAATGTACAGGATGGAAAGGTTCGATCAGGTGGGAACAGCTATGCTAGTACTCCCGCGTCGAAGAAGAAAGTAGATGAAGGGATCTGGGCCAGCCTCAGCAAGACGGCAAAGAGTCTCTTCTCAGAAGAAGACGACTTGCCAAGGGTTGATGAAGTCCGCGTAGATCAGCAGCAGGCGCCCGCGACGAAGCAAACAGTGAGTTGCCGGTGTGACCCTCATGACAGGAATGTCTTTCAGCTTGAATGCAACCTGTTTAATTGTCCGTTTTTAGTGGCCCTTTAGAGTGGCCCTTTAGAGACAAACATGCAGTGAGTAAGGGCGACCTGGACTAGGGAGCAAGGTGCATTTGTCATAGATCATGCTCATCATACCAGGTGAAGTTCAGGCTTTCAAGCATGATCGTCGCGTTGAGTTATCAAAGCTCCTCGATGCCCTTGTCTTGTCTGAGCTCACAACCACCCGGCCCCGTCAGCTCCTCAAAACGGCCCTGTAGTAGTAGGTACAACGACTAAGCTCAGATAGAGTGAAGCTGTTGTGCACCACCAGGAGTAACAGCTCTTTGACAGGAGCTTCATGCACTTATGCGTACGTCAGGGAGAGCCGTGGACTTCACCGCTTGGAGATCAGTTTATGCGGGCATTGTTCTGACCCTTAAGCCAAAGGTTCTCTAACCGTGTGTCAATGGCAGACCAAGCGCCGCTGGTCTATTGTTGGCTCCCTGCGTGACCTTGTTGCCTGACAGTATTACATGGTGCTTTCTTGGCAGGGTGAAAGCAAGGCATTTGGCATCCAGAAGAGCCTGGACGCGATCACAAACTCCCTCTCATTCATTGGGGACAAGGTCGGCACCGCCATCGAGGAGAGCCTCGACGTCATCTCCACCAAGGCGGTCGACTTCATCGAAGGGCCACCGCCGAGCCTTAACCATGACCTCAAGCGGTCTCCTTCAATTGGAGTGGACGGAAGCCCTGTGACTAACCAGCTAAAAGCATCTCGAGATGTGAGGATGCCATCGAACATTCTGAGTATGCAAGAAGGACTCTGTGTGCTCTGACGGTTAGCTTTTACTTACATCAGTGTTCAACTGCAGTGTCCCCTGAAAAACCGTCTTCACAAAGCATATGCGCTCTGTTCAACTCACACTCGTTTTTGTTACACAACGCAGTGTATTCGTAGCTTCTTCCAAAGCTGTAGCCAAGAGATGGTCATCACATTAACTCCGATAACTTGTCAAAGAGCTTTGACCCTCCGCACCAACTCTGACCAGATTTTTATGGACTTTGATCGGGAGCGATTCAGGTTCTCCAATGAGGAGCCCCTTCCAGACAGTCTGTGACGAAAAGGTGCTCTTCTGTCCAGGTGGCCACTGCGATGGTGACCAAGGTGCGGCAATATCAGCGCCAGGTGGAAGCCCAGAAGGCGCAGCTCGACTTCGCCACCAAGCGCTGCTCGCAACTAGAGGAGGAGAACAAAGTCCTACGAGACGGCCTGGAGGTGCAGGGCAAGATGGACGACGACCCCCTGGTGCGTCAGCAACTAGAGGCGCTGCTTGCTGAGAAGGCACGGCTGGCTAGGGAGAACATGCAGCTGCAACGAGAGAATGAGCACCTGTTTGAGTTGCTAGCGTACAGCACGCAGGGCAACCGGTCACCGTCAGTGTCGGCGGGCGTAGGGGCGTTTGAGTGGGAAGAGGAAGACGGAGCTGTGGGGACCGAACGGGGAGAGCGGGAATTGGATGGTGTGCCGGAAGAGAACGAGGTTTCGTCCCGAGATACTGGAGGTGATTTTGCAGAGGCGTTGCCGACCGGTGCAGATTCGATTCATGCAAAAGACAGAGACGGTGACGAAGGGGGAGTTTCGGAAGATCGTGAGGGGGATCAGAGTCGAGTTGGCAAATCACCGGGATCAGAAGGATTAACGAGCAAAGGCCAGGAGTTGAAAGTTGACACGCAAGGAGTGAAGGTCGTTTCAGAAGTTGCAGATAAATCTGGGGAAACGAACACAGGATGACCCTTTCAGAAGGGGCCTGCAATTCTGATTGCTGAACCGTTGCGCGCATCTTTGCAATCATGAGCCATCGTTTCAGATATCTATAGTTTGGGGTTACCAGCAGACCTGTGGCCGTTGAAGCTGCAACCCAGGCACTGCTGTCACCCTCGGTAAGTCTAGCTTCGGAGTATATACCGCTTGGCTAGATTTCTCATATCCATGCCTGGCGCGACCAACATGCAGATTTGCGCAGCACTTATAAGATGGAGTGCAAATCGGTCTCATGTTCGGATTTGTTTTGCGGCCTCAAATTTTGGTTTAGAACCACGCGATGCAATGGAATGCACGGCCGCGGGAGCTTGACTGTCTCCCGGTTGCCGCGTCCGGGGAGAGATTGTCTTGCAAACCTGAGTCTCTTCGAAAGCTGACCTTACGAAGTATCTGATTGTATATCGAAGGGTGTACGGAACGCGGGAGAAGTTCACATGCATGTTGAGAAGAGCGTGCAAGGCACCTACACGTGTACCTGGTAAGGTACCTGGAAATGCAGCATACATACTCATGGAAGCTCCAGTCCATCCTGTGTACAGATATTGACAATGTATCTGAAAGTCGTGATCATGTTGGTGAATTACTGTCTCAAGTTTACACGCAATTCAACGACAGCATGAGCCGGCTGACTCCAGACAATGATGGTTTGTAACATGATGAACGTGCTATCTATGCGCCCTGTAGTCCTGTAGAATCGGCCGATTCCGCTGGGAAACGGCAGTGACGAGGTTTCAACTGGAACGTTGGTAAGGACATGGCAGCCACTCGCTTGCATTCGCTTGATCCTACTCTGGTCTCGTCTGTCGGGATCTGCCGCCTCGCGCCATGGCAGCGGGCAGGCAATCGGAGCCATTCTGCTTTGTATACCAGGTAATAAAGGACCATAAAAAAATGATACAAAACTCGAAAGAGAGTGCCCATACTAACTGCTATCAGCCCAGAATTCTTACCTCAGCCGCCGGCCCACGACAAGATACAGGGGCCGAAGCTGTGGGTGTTGCACACGTCATCAATACACTTGTTCCGTGCAGCTGCAATCAACGTCACTCAAAGTGCTCCCTTGACCCCTGGTTTCCTCCGAACATTTCCTCAAGTAAAAAGGAGATAGCTAAATCTTTCCTGTAAATGTGTCCTCAATGAAGAAGGAGATAGCTAGATACATCTCTAAGGGCCTCCTTGCTGCAGACACAGGCAAAAAGAGATCAAGGCCCCGGGAGAATCGTGTCCAAAGTCCCTTGACAGTCAAATGCTACAAGATCCATACAATAAGAAGAACTCATTTCATCCAGAGCTGACCTGTCAATTGATTTAACGAAGAAACAAGCAATGATGACAGGGGTGGTATTTAGCAACGGTTCTGGTTGCTGATCGGGAATATGTTAGTGCGCATGTTGCTCCTCGGGATTCTGCAATAGCCTTGCAGTTGTAAGCTGTACTCTATTGGTTCCACGCGTAGTGAAAAAGAACAGAAAGCTCAAGTTTGGGAGCCTGGGTAACCTCCGTTGCCTGCAGTAATCATATAATCACCTTTTCTGCGATGATGAGTTGTTGACTTACGCAAGGGCCTCTTCTGCTCCAGTTCCCTGCAGATCTTCTTAAGCCGCTGGACTTCTCGGTATGCCAGGGCTACCCCCTTCTCCAAGTCCTCCGACTGCTCGCCTGTCAAGAGAGCTCACCACATCGGAGAGATGCTCATACAAAGTATGCGGATTACTTAAGATTCCAAAAACATCTTCCTGTTCATATATCGTGACGTACTAGCCGCTCGAAAGAGCCCCAAAGAAGCACGACAGGGCGCTTTGACATGCAGAACTGCAGCTACAGAAGCTCCAGGTCCCTGTAAGTTTCAGTGCACTGATTACACTACACGAGCTCTGCACAACGTTTCCACAAGGCTTCAGCCTTTATTCTTTCAATCATGAGGGCAAGAGGAGCTGCCATGAGCCACCAACTCAAACGAAGTCCGCAAGGCCAAGCCTACTGAAACATTCTGTCAGGTTACTCACCATCTCTTTCTGCGCGCTGCTGCATCTGGATTAATTGGTTCCAGTGGATAACCTCATCCACGTAGATGCGCATGTACTTACGAAAGCTCGAGTACTTCTTCCACAGCCTTATAAGCATCGTAGGACTACCTGCTGATTCCGCTTGAGGGTTACTCAAAAGGAAGGTCGGCCGGTGATCCAGGCAAACACTGGGAAGGATTGACAATAAAAAGACAGAAAGCTGCCACGTTCGCTTCGTCTGGTTTGAAGCAACTGCAAAAGTCCTAGGTCTAAGACACCTGCAGTGTGGAGACCTTGAGATGCCGCGCTCGCGGCGCCGCCATCGCGGCGGCCGCTCTCGCGCTGGGAAAAGTTTGCCCGGGTTTGAGGGGGTTTGGGCGCCACCCAGTTACCAGTTCGTTTTGAGTGCGCGGCCGCGCGTACGTACCGTTTGAACCGTCCGAGTTGGGCGGGCGTGGCCACCCGAGCCCCTTCATCCTCCTTGAATTCGAGAGAAAGCTGCGAGCTGGCGCGTTGGCATGGACCTTCAAGCTAGCCAACTTGCTGCTCCGTACATCAAGCTTTGGAAATTGTTGATCGAAGAAGCTCAGGGTCGGAGGAAAGAGTGCCACGTAACGTCCTCACGGTCAGCTCCTAGTTGGTTTCCTCTCCCCTTCCGGGCCTATAACCTTCTGACGACATGAGGTCCTCATCAAAACCCGCTCGGAAACGTAAGCTGTACAGCCAGAGGCCGCCGCTCATAAAAATGACAATCTGGTATGCCACATGACATGCTAGATGCAATCCTTACAATGATGACGCAGCTTGTATCCTGTTGCGAACCTCGAATAGATCTGCAGAACTGTCGTCCGTACTTTGACCTATTCACCATCAGTGACATCCTTGCTAGTTTTTGCAAGGTTCTTGCTGTTCAAGCCTGTATGTTGACCTAGAACGACGTTCTCAGTTTGTTGCCCAGTTCGGATCAGGTTCGAACTCAATTCGCACCGGCTTCAGTACGTTTTCGGACATGTCACTTGTCCGAACCGAGTGCGAAGCTTTCAGACCCGCTTCGGACTGGGGAAAAGGGGTTCGGATCCGGTTCGGACCGTGTTCGGACAAAACGCTTTCTCGCAGTGAATATGTCATGTACGCGAGCAATGTCGGAGTTGACTGAGTTAGGTAGATCTATGCCGGTGTGGTCAGACAGCCTGGTCATCATTGAATTGTTAGGCAAGTGCAATGCTGGAACAACTTGTTAATTGTCCAGGGAAATCTTGCACTGACGTTCGCTGCCTCCTGAGTGTTCGTTGTCCTTCGAACACATCCTCTGCTCTTATCTTGTCTGCAGAAATACGTTCACATGTCTAAGTAGACTGCTCACATACGCGTCTGAGCCTTCGGATGCTTGGTCTCTGGTTTGGATGAAACTGCGCCGGGCTCCTAGGCCAAGACTCTGGGGCATTGCAATTACTACAAAAACGTCTTTGATAACTTGCAGACAGTCGTCTGCTGACTCGGACCTTGCCAGTGGCAGATCACAGTACGCTGCACCCTCCGAATAGCTTCTTCGAACGTTCTGCAAGCGAAGCAATTGTTGAATTTCAATCTCGCTGTCGACAGCTGTAGAACGGTTAGGAGCATGAAGCTCTAGCTACGCTGGTGTACAAGAGTGGGAACCAAACCATGTTATTTTTGGTTGAAAACTTAGATCCCATCTAGACTTGCGAATCGCAGGTACACGTTTTCAGCTCGCAGGTACCACCGCAACCAGGCAACAACAGGATTGTTTTTGTCGCTGACAATTCACTCATCCTCGATTGGACTCCGCTTCCTTTCGGTTGCAGGCGACGAAGGGAAGGCTCGCCTGAAACAAGGCCTGCAGCTTGCAGACGTCGTCCGCCTCCAGAAAACCGCCCTCCCGGAGCGCGCACAGAAACTCGATCAGATCCGGCGACAGCTGCTTGGCTGAGCAGACCCAGTCGACGATCTTCGAGCAGCTTTGCGGCGACAACACGTTTGCGAGCCACTTTGGCCTCGGGGACAGGCGCAGAAAGCTTGTCATTAGGGGCGCCGCTTCGAGCGGCAGCGTCCCAGCGGAATCGCTCGCAGCGGAAACGGAAGCGACGAACTCTTGCGCGAGGAACCGGTTCCAAGGGCTGTGGGTCGCCACTTCGCTCACCCCGGGAGGCAGGCTTCCGGCTTGGCAGAGCCCGGCGAGGCAGCGGAATCCGTTCCGTCGCAGGAGCCCGCCGTCGGAGGACAGCAGGTTATGCAAAAGGAACGCGAGCACGCGCAAATGAGGCCCCGTGAGGGCTCCGCTTGGAGACGGGGTTCCGTGCCGCTCCTTATCCGTTCCGCACTGGACCCCGGAATCCCCCATTTGCGAGATGAGCGCGACGAGGCACGACGATGCAACAGCGCGCGCTGCACTGGGCCCCGACTGCAGGATCTGGAGCAGCTCCCCGAAGCTCACAGCGGATGGTTCCGGAGCGGAAGCAGCCAGACGGAACGACGGAACTTCGAGGGCACTTCTGTACAGCCATAAGTGATGGAACGTCAGGGCTGCCAGAAGGAGCTTGTCCCGGGCGCTGCTTTGCGCGCGCGCGCCCTTGGACTGCGAGCGCGCAGACTCGAGGATGACGTTCTCGCAGAACTGCCTGAGCTCCGCGTTGCCCAGGAGCGCGGCCGCGGGCTCGCGGAGCGCGGGGGTTTGGAGGAGGCCGTCGAAGAGGACGCGGTTTAGGAGGTTCAAGCCGGCAAGCAGGAGAGGAAGCGATGCGGGCGACGCCGGCTGCCGCGTCTCGTCTAGGAAAATCTTACACACCTGTGATCAAAGAAGCGGTTGAGAGTAAGAATCTGCAGAAGGAACGGGTACCTCAAAACCCTGTACAGAAGTGCGAGCAGGTTTCGCCCTTCTGAACAATCTAAAGTCGCAGGTGGTCATCGGAGATCGCAAATGGTCTTTTGTATCAGGCATGTTTCGTGCACTACCTTCCCTTCCAGGGGTTCTACAATTCAGTAGTCATCAAAGGTGCAGGTGCAGGCTCGGGACCATATTCGACGAAAAATCGGCGGAAATTACCTGCTGAGAGAGATGTCCCCATTCTCCTGCTTCGTGTGCGGCTACCCTTGCGAGGTTGGGAAGAAGTGCGCCAATCAGGTCGAAGGTTCCAGTGAGGATGGAGACCGGTACATTTCTCACACGAAGAAGGAGAAGCTTCCTTATCTGCAGAAGATTGATTTCGTAAATGGTGTAACCAGCTTCGCTGGATACAAATCATAGAGATCAAAGCCTTCGACTGTGAGAAAGGGCTGCGAGGATGTTATTTCATTTCTGAGGTGGATCAGCAATTCAAAAGCTCTGATCTCTGCGAAAGTTACAGATGATTTGATGAGATTTGACTCCGTCAATCTGGTCAGATCAAGAATCGTTCGACGGGTTATTGAGCCTGCTTTTGAAAAGCTTCCGCACAGGATATCTTCAAAGCTTCTGCTGATCGCGCACCTTCTCGATCAGTCCCCCTCGCACGAGCGCCGTCCCCGCTTCTCCGGAACCGCTCGCAATCTGCTTCATGCTTTGGAAAAGCCTCCCCATCGGCTCAAATGCACAACTCGACGTCAGCCTCTCGACGACGCTCGACACGAACAACGGCGCTTCCCTTGTCTTGGCAAGCACCTCCGCCGCAAGCCCCAGGACTCCTGTTCCCGCATCGGGTGCTTCGATCAGCCAGCGCTCGATCTGGCTGGTGCAGAAGTCCCGGAGCCGCTCTTGTTGGAAAAGCCACGCGATAACGGGGAGTGGCAGCTCGTGCGCCGCGGCCGGCAGCGCGCCCCGCGCGTCTAGGAGGTCCACGAGCGCGCGCTCAGCGCGCGGGTTCCAGCGGACGCCTCCCGCGCTAGAGGCTTCGCGGGTGGTTGAATAGAGAAAGAGGAGGTGCTTGATGGTGGAGTCCGACACGCCCGGGGTGGTCTGCCAAGCAGGCGACAGCAGCAGGCGCTCGATGCTCGCCAGGAGCTGCACCTCGTCGACAATCCTGCAATCGAATGCATCCGTCAGATCTTGCAAGATTCTTACAACAACTAAGTTCACTATCAGGAATGCCTGGAACGGCTACATAAAAGCTCCTGAAATCTTTGAAAGCCCTGACGGGGTTTCAAGGTTGCTACCACAGGAAGCTTGACAGGAGGAAAGGGGTGAATCTGGGATACGTTGAGTTCTTCTGTGCCGTGCGTACCGCAGATATGACCATAATACTCGGTGCGAGAAGAGAGCCTGTTTCTGCAACTCACCGGTTCTCCTGATACAGTGCTCCACAGTGAAGGAGTGCCAGTACCGCTTCTTGTAGCGCAATGTCCTCTCTCGTCCCGCCAGTAGAATTTTCTAGAGCGGCCAGCATACCCTCAGCGTTGTGCGGCAGGCTGACGATCACCTTGTTGATCAGCTCGCCGGCCTCTGAGCCAGACACGTGTCCCACGAGGACTGCCAAGAAGCGAAAAATGGCTCCGCGGAGCGTGGCTTCCGAAGTCATCCTTGCGAGAAGCTCGAAGTCGAGGCGGATCCACATGGTCGCCGCCAGCTTCTGCGCGAGAAGCTGCGCGCACTCTACTGGAAGCTGCAACGCAGCCGATAGGGCCTCGTGCGCGGCAATATGGACGTTCGAATTTAGCGCATCTTCCTGGCAGCTTATGTAAGCGGGTACAAGGTAAACGTCGCAGTGATTTATCAGCAAAGCTGCAACATCAGCTTCCCCTTCTCCAATCCCGCCGCTGTTTAGGGAAAGGACGACGCCGATCGCTTTTGCTAGCAGATTGGCTGCCACGCGGATGTAGTCCTCTGCTTCGCTCCTGCCGTCAACGGCACTGAGAATGCTCAGAGCAACCGTCAGCGCCTCTGCCGTCTTCTCTGACGTCAGCAGACTGGACCGCCACGTCAGCACGCTCGCGAGCGAGCCGCAAGTGCAGGCAAAGACGGCGGGGTTGAGAGGTTCGTTGTGCGACGAGGTCGCTTGGATCCCGTCCAAATGTTGCTCGAGAACCGAAGCAAGAGCGCAGACTAGCTGCTCGGAGCTGGCTGTCGGCAGGCTGCCTGGGTTAGTCTCTACGGCCGTGCTGAGCAGCGCGCACACGTCAGCTTGAAGAGCGGCGAAGCTGGTTTCCACGGCGCTCGCCAGCGCGTGCACGACTGCCTCGAAGCCGAACACGAAGTGCCTGCGGAACGGGTCTCCCGCACGGGAGAGCGCGTTGAGGGCCTGGATGGCGGCCGCGAGGATCGCGTCTTCGGAAACGGCTTGCGCACCTGCGCATCAAGGGGTTCGGGTTGAGGAACAGGTCACTCTCCAGACGTGAAGGGAGAGATGAACATTCAAGTGAGAGAGAGAAGATGCTTCTCGTGCACTGCGCATATTTGAAGTAATAGCGTCTCGAAAGGAATGTTCTTGTAGAAACATAGGACAAGGTACGAAGTCGCTGCTGAGGAAGATCGACGTTTCGAAGAGCCAGGAAGAACGAGGAAAGTCTGCATGGGTATGCACAGTACCTGGTCTTGTGGTTCGAAGCACTTCGTAAACGAACCTGTAGATGAAGAACGTTGAGGCTTGGGTCAGAACTCTTCGAAGACTTGCGGTGACAATCAAAAACTCGGATTCACGAAGTAATCAGAGACATTCAAAAGAGCAGCCAAACACGTCCAATATTAAAAGCAGGATCTCAAAGTCAGATATCTGTCACTTACATGTCGACGTCCGCTTCTACCAGCGGTGCGATGTCTGCCTCTGTGACGAGAGAAGGGTCGCAAGCGAGAAGGGTGGTCAACTGGCAGGCGAGCAGCTGTGCGTGCACGTCAGCGGAAAGCAGCGAAGCCTTCAGTGCCTCCGTCAGCAGCTTGATATCCTGGCCGCTTCGATGAATCGCATGTCCGCCACGCTTGTCGAAGGATGTCAGACTGAGGAGGCCGCACCTTGCCAGCGTGTTGAGGAGTGCTGCACATAGCTTGGAAGCTTTAGGCACGTTCATTTGTCAAATACACTGAAAACTTTCAATAGGCTTCGAGCTTTCAACAGAGAGCATTTGATGGGAGTTCGGCCGTCTGAGTCTGCAGCCTGCTTGAAGAGTGACGCAAGGCAATTCAATTGAAGTTTCGTATATCTTTCCCACATCGAAGCTACAAAGTTGATGAGAGCTTCTTTCAGTATCCTTACCCAGGCTGTTAATGCGCAGATCATCTTCCGTGGATTGGGAAGCTACCAGCAGCGTCTGTTCCACCATGGTGCAGAGTATCTGGGGCAGTTGATGAAGAAACTCCACGCCATCAGGCACGGAGGCGAGCTTGAACAGGAGAAACAGGGCATCCGCTTGGACCCTTTCACTGGGAGAAAACAAAATGTCGAAACGGTTTTTTGTCGTGGTGGTTTTACCATAAGGTGCGAGGCCAAAGCTTCGGCGACAAAAGTCGCAGATTCTGGTATATCTAACAGAAAGGACTTAGCGGTGTAGGGATGAGGGAAGAGCCAACAGAGATGGTCAACGTGTGGAGAAATCTTGAATTCTTCGTAAGGCAAGTGCTCAGCACACAATACTGAACGGCAGAAGTCATAATGAATCCACGCACTTTACCTCGCTAGAACAAGAAAGGAGCAAAGAATGGCGCAGTGCTTGCTTGGTCATCTTACCTTGGATGCTGCAAACTTCGTACAATATTTGAAAGGCAGCTGGGTGCTTTGAGCGGTTGAGGAAGTATTCCTGCCTGTTTGCAAAAGAGGTCCACCAGTTTCCCGAGGATGTGCAACTGCAAGGTACCAAGTTCTAATCAGTAATCTGCATCAATCTTGGAAATCTCGTATTCAGTTGTCTTGAGCAGATCTCAGTGCACCTGAGGCTTTTTTGCTGTGGCTTTTGCGTTGAAATAAAGTCATCCGAGACCTTCGTCGACAATTTGATCAAAAATGAATTGAAGCAACAGCCTTGAAGAGCTCCCACTGAATCAGGCAGTTGTACATCGAGCGGTTCAGTCTCCACAAGTGACACGAAGCTTACCAAATAAGAACAGGTCGTACTGCCATCGTTCTCGCATTCAAGCTCACAGCAAACGCTGAACACCAACAGGTCCAGAAATGGTCGACTTCGTTTGCTTAAGCAGATGCAGATGCTACAGATCCCCATTGAGAGCTCTTCATCCTCGCCAGTCGCTAGCGCTTCAATGATTGGACGGACGAACAGGGCGCGGTAATTTAGCAGTGCCGAAGCAAATTGAAGATCTCCCTCTATAACCTGAGACACGCAGCTCACAGCAAACACCTTCTGAGTTAACAGAGCTCTCTGATCAGCAATGACCGAAGTGAAGCAACTCAAGCAAATGCTGCCAGACCCTGCCTCGATTCTGAGAACCTGTGAATCAGCATGGCCCTCAGTCCAATGCAACGGAAATTGCAGATGGTAGTTCATGCTGACTTTTAGCGTACAGCCGTTTAGGCCATTTTTAGCTATTGTTCTAAATCAAGAAATGATTCGAGCTGTTTTGCCGCTTCGGAATGCCCATCTTACAAATTGCACCTGGCACCTATACTTCGAGATCAATGCTGGCTCCTCAGAACACGACGTTTGCATTTCGAAGGCGTGAATATTATGATGGTAATTCCCTAGTATAAGTCGCAGCCATCGCTGATAATCGCCAACGAGGAGCATTCTATGGAGCCTGTGGAGCACCTAATGCGAACGAAGGGGCTTAGGTAATCAAGCTAGCAATGGCGATTGTTGCAAACTTTCAGCAAATTTTGCAGTGCACCAGTTGCTTCAATGCGCTGTCAACAACTAGATGTGGATATTCTTCCGTCTTGAGTTCCAGTTGGCGCTGTCACCGTGAATCGACTGGGCGTCACAGACAACGGTGCTGTTGACGGTTTTCCTTTTAGCCAGCTGTTAATGATGCGTTTCCATACTATTAGAGCCTCAGACTCTTCCCTGGTAATGGTATAACCAGCTTCTGACAAGAACCGGCAGTACCGAACGCTCAGGTCGTTCCACGTCGCCGTCTTCTCGTGTGTGTTCAGCTAGAGCTCGAGCAGGCACACACACACACGATGAGTTGGGCTGGAAAAGCTGCGTTCCTTCCGAAATTTCCATTTCCTCCTGGTAGGTTCACTGTTGATAGGTTGATCAGTGCTGGCACCATTGTTCGTCGCAAAGCAATTCTGAGCAGCTTGCTCGCATTGCTGCTTTTGTTAGGGGACAGCAAAGTGGGCAGCTTGTTTAGGGGCCTGCTGCATTGGGGGCTGCCAAAGTGCATAACTGTCCATGGCGTCGGTTGGGCATGCGAAGGCAGCTGGTTTTGTTAGCCAGCTTGCCCCTTTTTCCAACAGGGGTGCAGGTCAAAGCCATCTTGCCAGCAGCAGCCTGCTGTTTCCGCTCCTGATCAGAGAACGCAGCTGTGGCTGCCCTCTGCAGATCTCCCTAACCAGCAGAAAGCCTTCTTTTAGCATCTTCCAACAAGTATCTTACAACTTTGATGCTCGTGACAGAAACCACAGACGTCCAGCCCCGGCGCCGTCGCCAGGTTTCAACAGGTCCAAGCAGCGGACACAAGTTTCCAGAGGCAGACGAAGAGTTACAGCGGCTGCCGGCAGCTCCGACACCTCTCCTCCCTCTACCCAGAGCTCTGACTCTCCCTCACATCCCCAACCTTTTGGAGACTCCTCAGCAGCAGCTATCCCTCGATCGGTGCCTTGGCCGGATCCGAGCCGACCAAGAATATGCATCGTCGGAGGCGGGTTTGGGGGCCTGTACACTGCGCTCAGGCTGGACTCGCTGACGTGGCCTGGCGACAAGCGGCCGCAGATCATGCTGGTGGACCAGTCGGAGCGCTTTGTGTTCAAGCCCATGCTCTACGAGCTTCTTAATAGAGGTGATTACAGCGGCATTGATTTGCAGTCAGTGCTACTACCTTGCTTCTGTTTGTTCGACGATCATTCTGTGCTGCAACTCCAGCTTACGAGTTGTCTCAACAACAGCGCTCGGTCACACCACTTTTCAGCTCAATGATTGAGTGGAAACATGTTCCCAAAATCTGGAGGAGGACAATCTGTCTGCAAGGAAGAGCAGGGGGGTCGCACTTGCAGTTGGGCCATTTCACCTGTCTGGTCGTGGGCTACCGGAGCTTCATCCAACCCCACCGCTTATGTTTGGACCCTGCGAAAGTGAACTTAACCTTGTTTTCGTTGCAGAGACTGACCCTTGGGAGATTTGACCGTGCGAAATTGATATATCTTTGTTTTACTTGCAGAGGCTGACCCCTGGGAGATTGCCCCACCCTTCAGGGAGCTTCTGTCCAGGACAAACGTCCGCTTCCTGAAGGGCAAAGTCAAAAGCGTAGCTCCATACGATAGGGAAGGGGAGGTCATGCCTGCCGTAGGCCCAGGGGGAGTGGTCCGGCTAGTGAGTGGGGAGGAGATTGCATATGATTGGTGAGTGTTAATTCTGTCAGGCAGTCAGTGGTGAATGGAAGCAGCATTCTTGTGTGCTTTACTGATTTGTCTGAGATTGGCACCTAGTCGTTTTTCAGGCTCGCTTGTTATAAAGATGCCCTTCCAGTTTTTCGAGCAGTCTTGAAGATGCACGACTCTCCAAAAGGTGTCTCACAGCTTGCAAGGCGGTATTTCGATACAGTCCAGGCCTTCGTCCTTCTCCAGACTTCTCGTCAACATTAGCGCACCTGCAGTAGTAGGATCACATGAGAGCTCCATTTAAGCGCGAAGCCATCGACTTAAGGAGAGGCTGGCCGTCACCTTCCGCATTTCAAGACCCTCTCCGGTCTCTCGCCTCGGCAGTTTCCTGAAATGTTAACCCCTCTTTGTCCATCTTTTTGAAAACGCCTAGTCGCAATCCTGCAGGCTCGTGTTGGCCCTTGGGGCAGAAATGAAGATGAGCTTTGTGCCCGGTGCCAAAGAGAACGCCCTGCCATTTTCGACCTTGGAAGATGCGCAGGTAAGCAAACTCCGTCTATACTGAGCCCTAAACCACCTGCGAACCATCTGCTTGGCACTCGTGCCAGCCGAAGCATCAGCGTTCGGGTGGGATCGGTGTTTCGGGGGGTCAGGGCCTGTGTACTAGGTCGGTGTAATGCTGCGAAGCTGCCAGCTCCGCAAGGATCCCTTTCGAGAGCGTTTTCCCAACTTTCTCTCGGTCAACTCGACAGAACAGCTCACGCACGTTACTACTCTGGCGGTCTCAAAGCGGAACTCGGTTTTATCGCTGCTTCATCTGTCCAGCCCGACCATGTCTTTACTCGCTTTCTCGAGCCCAGTACGCTTGCTTTAGGTCATTTGCGGCCTGTATCATCTTAACCGCCTCTTCACTCTTTGCAGCGGGTAGACAAGCAACTGTCAAGGTTAGAGGCTGACCTGCGCAAGCAGCGGAGTCAACGGCAAGCCCCGCAGCCGTTGCGCATATCAATCATTGGTGGAGGGTACACTGGCGTCGAGCTTGCATCTACAGTGGCAGAGCGGTTTGGCTCCCAAGCAAGGGTCCAGATCATTGAGCCGTCTGAAACCATTGTGGCCAGCGGGGTGCAGGGCAACAGGGAAGCGGCAAAAAAGGTGAGGCAAACTTTTTACGTGCTTCTTTGTTCATTTTAGTTCATCTTTTTTGACTGCTTTGTCAGGACCAACAGTGATGAAGGTCGTTGAAGGTCGTTACTCCTTGGAAACTATTGACGTCCGGGCGAGGTTACTTTTTGGGGCATCTGTGTGCATCGACAACCTTCTCTCCGAAGCTTGGTCGTTTTGGCATTTCGATTCTCGGATGAGGGAGATGCGGAATGCAATAATCCGAACCGGACACGCCCCAAAATACAAACGCCGCCCTTTTCCCTTGTTGTGCAGGTCCTTCAGGATCGGAACGTGGAGCTTGCGCTAGGCTACCGTGTTACGACAATTCGGGAAGCCCCCGGGCGAACGGCCGAGTCGACAAGGGCGTATCTGGAGGTTGAACACGTGGCAAGCGGTGTTGGCAAGCCGACCGAGATGGAGGCGGATCTGGTACTCTGGACGGTGAGGAGCTTGGCCTCTCGGGCGATAAAGATGTTGCTTTAGGTCCTCGCCTTCAGACTCAAATGTGGGAAGCTGAACGACGCAGAGTTGGTCGGAGTACGTTTGACCCTGTTTTTGTCTCTCTCAGGAAGAAAGGAATTCTGCGTTTGTTGTCGTGCCTTGCAATACACAGACTACGTGTCGTTTTCGAGGAACTGCTGTGGTATACGCCTCCAGCTGGGTGCAAGGCTGTGCGATCCGACATAGAGCTTCTCCCTATTGCGCTTTCCCTTGACCTCGAATGCACGTCATCTTGAACTTGCTCTTTCATATCTCTTCTGGTGGTGCAAGCCGGATCTCGAATGCAAGTCCTCTTAAAGTTTTTCTTCAAACCCGATCAGGTGGGAACCAAGGCTGTTGCCCCCGAGGGCGACGCAAGCCACCAGCCGTTTCCGCTCAACAGCCGAGGCCAGACCGAGACAGACGAGACGCTCCGGGTGAAGGGCCACCCCCGGGTGTTCGCACTGGGGGACGCGGCCGGGGTGGCCAGCAAGCAGGGCGTAACGCTCGCCCCGACGGCCCAGGTGGCGTTTCAGGCGGCGGATTACGTCGGGTGGAACATTTGGGCCGCGATCAACGGTCGGCCGCTGCTGCCCTTCAGGTGAGTATGGATCTCGCACTGGGAACAGTTGGCTGGCTTCGGGAGAATAGTCCTCTGAAGCTGGGGGCTTGCGTCGTGAGAAAGGTATGGGACTCTGTGGCTAGAGAACGATGCCGCACTGTGCTACGTGTCCAAGACAGGGGTGTTACGATCCTTGACGGGGAAATCATGCGCAGGCAAGGTTCGTGTTCCGCAAAAAATAAAAGGACAAAGCAGGAGTGTGACGGTCAACGTTCAGTGTTATCAAAGTTCTTCCTTACGAAGTAGAACTGCCTTTGTGCGAGGTTAATATTTTGTGTGATGTCTGTCGAGGATTTAGCCGCTCGATCTGATTCACTGTGAGCAAAGCCCGGAGCTGTCTTCGGCATCCGTTCTGGGAAGCGTCGTCGTAAGCCGCGTTGTCTTTCGCTATGTGCGCTTTGTATCGGAATGACGACAGCGGTTATCAAAATCACTCGTTAGCTGTGAGAGAAGCTGGACTTGCATTGCAAGACACGCTTTACTATGAGCCGATTCACGAAGTCTTGACTGAGTAGTCGTCAAATCAAAAGCTCCACCCTGGCGCTATCATCATTCCGATCGCCTTTTTGCTACGCTCCTATTCTCTTTCGCCCGATGTTGACCTCAACGGCTGCTGTATGTTGGTTACTTTGTTGTGGATGCCAGGCGTTCCGAGCAGGACGGTAGCATTCACGGCATACATCACTGCTTTTCCAGAGCCCAGTCGCTCTTATCGTGTCTGCGAACACAACCCGTTTACGAACTTTCGGAACGTGCAGTTTGCAAATCTCGTAGTCAATCAAATCTGCGGACTTTTATTCGCACAAGCCCGCTCGACTTGGGGCAACGAAGGTGCTTTTTGCTGGCATCTAATAAAGAATCTTGCTTGCAGGTACCAGCACTTGGGGGAGATGATGACCCTCGGAGCCAAGGACGGAACCGTGACGTTGAACCTACCCGGCGGGCTGACGTTGGAGGGACCGTTAGGGAGCATAGGTGAGAAGCTTGAGGCGCCACATTTTCTGACCATCGGTGGCGACTCCATCGCTTTGCTGACCGGTAGGATCGTGACCCAAGGTAAAATAAAAACGTGGCTGATTTGAGTGCTAAGATAGTGCTATGACAAATGGTCTTGGCTAAGCGTACGGTGGTAGTCGAGGATTCCAGATTTCCTGTCCAATGTGAAGCGGCGTCACGTCGAGGAAACGCATTTTGGATTCAGGTCCCATTGTCAGGTGAAGCGGTCGGTGCAGCATGACGTTCTCCTACTCGGTTGCCATCTCGAGAAGGACACCAGCCCTACTTCAGGAAGCGTGTCGTCGTAGCATGCTGGCAGGATCTCAAAGACGTGTCTCTTTCTACCTGCAGCGAGAAAAATAGCCTACGCTTATAGAATGCCAACGACGGAGCACAAGATCCGGGTAGGCCTCAGCTGGGCGACCCGGGCAGCCTTCGAAACGGCCTCGAGCATCCTGCCCTCACTCGCTACGATGTTTCGCTAGAGGTCAAGGTCTTCTCGTCCTCACCTACTGCAGGCCAACGGCCTATGCTTCGGATGGATGGACGTGGTTGAGGCTAGCAAAGCAGCATCGATTGATTTGGCTTTGTAAAACATCTGTACTTGGTCCAGTTGCATAGATCTGATTGCACAAGTAACGAAGTATTAGAATCTTGTCGCTGACAAGATGTTGGTTGTTTCGAGTAGATGTTGGTCGTTTCTTAGAGGGCCTTGTAGAAATGCATTTCAAAGCATGTTTTCAATGGTCGGAACATACATGTTAACTGAAGCTCAGCATGGTACGTGGGAATCTAACATGGATGACTTGTGCTTGCTTGGCCAGGAATCTGGAGAAGAAAGTTGAAAGTTCGAGTTTGTCACGCGTGAGCCGGTAAAATATAATGCATCAAGTACGTTCAAAAGCCTGAACACTTGCCTCATGCTAGTGCGCTGACTCGTTAAGTTGCGCAATTGGTCCGTTTCACTGATGCCATTGATTGTGTTGTATCCGTTGAATCGTCGTTCCTGCTCTCTACGACGCCTAGTGACACATTCTTGCATGGTTCTCGCACATTGTTTCAGAAAGGCCTCCACTGTAGTGAGCCCGTGAGGTTTGAAATTTGGACCCCTTCTGGACTACTGGTATTAGATTACCAGTCGGCCATAACATTAGGTAATGCAGTCCCCGACCCTTCTGGAACCCAAGTCTGTTACAGCCTGGAGATTTAAAAACCCTGGCGGAAGGTTTTGAACTTTAACATGACTGTTAGGCCCAGGGTTATGTTTTCATGTCCCCGGTTTTCGATACCGGGATGCGGCCCGTTTACCCGATAGACAATCTAGGCCCGGCCGCTTTCATCTCGATTTTATCTGGAACCAGAGCGAGGAACTGCGGCCGGAAAGCCATATGCCCGGTTCAACCGCTGGGTCAGTGGCATTAACCCAGTGGCTTTAACCCCTTTCTGCTGACCCCTGGTCAGAGGGATCCTCTACAGGTGATGGAGAATGACACCGGTCTCAATACCGGTACTTCCCGCCTTGCGCAAATCAGAAGGTGTACTCACGTGGGCTAACACGTGATTTCGCCGCAGAGTGCTCTCAGCCGCTGAGATTTCCCTGCGTGAGAGTCTGATTGGTCGAGCAAATGGAATCTTTTTGCAGCCGAGCCAGCTGTCAGGCTGAGCGCACCTCTGCGGTGGCCTCTGCGGCATTCTGCCGAAAAGCCCGCAGTACCAGCCAAAATTCACGTTCCCCCGCGTCGCAACGATATTTGGCCCCAGATCCTTCAACCGGGCGCTCACGAACAGCCTGTCGTGCCCGTTTGCCTCGCGGAGGTCACCCGGTGCTTGGCACTTGTGTCAAACGTATCGACACCCCATGGGGAGTTCACTCGCGGGAGGGATTACTCAATCTGCGACAGTTGCCACACCGAACAGGAGCACAAAGAACGCTTAGCGGATATACCGCTTAATTAAGGCTCGGTACCTTGGATAAATGTTTATAAGGGGCCGCCCCATGTGGTTGTCCAGCTGGACTAAAGCTCGATCAGCTTCAACTTTCAAGTCGCATCTAGCTGGCCCATGCAAGCACTGCGTTGCATTGCAACCCCTCTCAGCTGTCCTATCTTTTGAGCGCACAGCAAAGTTTAGAGACGTCCTTCATCAAGAACTCCCTGCGCCTTGCCGCCCCTGCAAGCTGAAGCCTTCTAGGAAGCTCATCCTGCGCTTTGTACGCGCCTCAAGGCCTGCCCTGCGCCTCGCCTTCTCCAAGGCCATCCCAAAAACACGCGGCTCAAAGAGAGCATGTCTCTGGTGTGCTTCCCTTTTAAAGAAGAAGATGTCTCCATAGTCGTCAGGAACGTTGAATACGCCGCCCAACACCCCCGCGTCCATGCCGTCCTCTGCGTAGGGTACAGTAAGGGAGAGACATGGCACGCCATTGCCAACTCCAGGGCAGGCATTGAGGCGAGGACTGGGAAGCGCGTCATCCTCCTGCTGCAGAAGCGGATCGGCCTCAGCCTCAGGGGCGGCAAGGGCGATGGCATGAACACGGCCCTGCTCTATTTTGCCGAGAACAAGGAGTACTCTCGGCTCCACTTCTATGATGCCGACATCGTGTCCTTCTCAGGGGACTGGATCACCAAGGCGGAGCAGTCAGGCGACCTCGACTATGACCTCGTGCGCCACTACTTCCCCCGCTCGTCGACGGATGCCATGATCACATGGCTCGTCACCAAGATCGGCTTCTCTCTCATCTGGCCTAACACCTACCTCCCCCATGTGGAACAGCCCCTCGGGGGGGAGCTCATGCTCACCCGCAGAGCAGTGGAGGTCCTGGTTAAGGACCAGCGGGTGATGCAGCAGAGCGATTGGGGGATTGACACCCTGTACACCTTTGTGACTGCCCAGGCAGGGCTCAGGGTCTCGGAGGTGTATGTCCCCGAGGGCAAGGTCCACGCTCTGTATGGGGGTCTGCGTGACCTGCGCACCATGCTGGTGGAGTGCTTCAGCGCGCTGCAGTCGCTGCAGAGGGAGCAGATCCACCCCCTGGCAGGGCTGCACAGGATGGAGCCTCCCAAGGCTGTCCCGACAGTGAGTGCTCATCTAACATACTCCAAAGTCTGCATACACTTTGTTTCAATGAGTGAATTTGGTGCATCCACAGTATCTTTCTGACTTTCAAGACCAGGCCATTTTGTGAGGCATCTTTGATGGTCAGAAGGTAGTGGGAACTGGACAGAGATGCCTTTTGAAGCCTGGCGGTGTTTGTTCCTTGTTGCATTCCACACCTCCTTGGAGCCTTTTGGCACCTCTCTACCATGGCTTTTACTCCCTGGTCTGTATGCAGAGTGTGAGATTTGAAGATATCGAATGCACAAGTAATAGGTGTTTGTTGCACAGGACATCTCCTCCCCATCAGTGGATCGCTTTCTTTGAAAACAAGTCGGTGGAATTGCTCCCTCACATAGGACAACATGTACAAGGAGCTCAGGGTGTGATTGTTGTGTTTGCTGCTCAGTTAACCTGAGGTAGTTATATGTGTGACACCTGGTGGTGAGGATGTTGGCAGCTAAGGCTTCCAGATCTAGCTTTAGCAGCTAGTGGACCTCCTTCTGTCAAGCGTTCACAAGCTCAAGACCGTGATGGCATCGTTGGATTCAGCTTTTGGGTGTGCTTGTTCCGTCAGGTTTTACAGAGTCATGCTTTATCCTGCTGTTAGAGAGTCTACAAATCTTGTGCTCAATCTCTTAAACACTGCTTTCATTCAGTTTCTTGCATTTCACCAGTCAGGGATCGCTCAAACATCCACCTGAATCCTGCTTGTTTGCTCTGCCTGTGCTTCATCGTTCTTGATTCGAACACTTTGCCACCCCTTCTGTCTGAGTCATTCGAAGTTGCCTGCACCCCTCGTTCCTTCCAGGAAGTTGACAAAGATTGCCTTTCTTGGCTCTATCGCACTTCACCAGTAGTCAGGATTCCTTCTGAATCTTCTGCAGGCGGTGCGCGAGAAGCTCGGGTACGACATCGAGAAGACGCTCAAGCTGCTGCGCGACAACTGGACCCCCCGCCAGAGGGAGCTCCTGCACAAGCACTTTGACAGCGCGCTCGCCAAGGGCCTCGAGAACAGCAGCGAGTGGCCCTGCTGGAGCTTTGCAGACGAGGAGGCCTGGGTCAAGGCGTACCCACGCTTCTTGGAGCACTTTGAGAAGGTAAGGGGCTGGGGGGAGTGCCAAGGGCAGGGGGGTTGCTGTGAACTTGTTGAAGGTGCACTGTGTGCTGGATCGTTTTCACAATGAGCGGATCTAATCAGAGGCGGTGGGGAGACTGTTTCGAAGTTCTACATTGGCGCCCCATGAGGATATGGCGCAAGATTGCTGTTCTTGAGATCTCTGAGTCTAAGAGCATGCGTTCAGTGTGTGGAAGTTTTGATGAGTGAGTCTTGCCTGGTCTAGCCGCTTCCTGATTGCCCTCTGTTTGATGGCAAGGAGCGCCTCATATACAAAGGTTGGTATAGATGGATAAGCAACCAGAGACATGGGCAGAAGTTCCACACAGTGAAGACTGAGCGCTTGCCTGAGAAAGCCAGGACAAAGGGCATCATGTTGCAGTAATCCTCTTCTGTTGCTGTCGAGATCAGTTGGTGGTTTTCAAGATTGAGAAGCAAGGGCACTCCCCCAGTTGGCGCTTGTGTGGAAGAGAGAGCGGTGATGTCTTTAGCGTCTCTGTTGTACTTGCAGTTGTTAGATTTTGAATCTCCTTTCGTGGGTCTGCTGTTCTGTACAAGAACCTTCCAGCTGGCGCCTCCAATAAGCGCACCCAGTCACAGAGCCCCGAGCAGACCGCGAAAGACCAGTCGATTGGTCTTTAACTGGTCTTTATTCCTTGAGTGAGGGCTCTCACGAATCCCCCTTTCCTGAATCTTCCCATCATTTAGGCCCCCATTCAGGACTCTTAGTATCTCATTCAAAGACCACACTAGCCGATCTCATAGCATTGTACTCATTTGTCTCCTGCGTCGTTCAGGGTGATGACGACTGGGAGGAGCTGCTCTTCAAGATATGGGTGGCGCGCGTGCTCAACCACACCCTCAAGAACGTGGTGCGCGGGTACGACATCGCGCTCGGGACACTGCGCGACCTGGTCAGGGACACCCAGCACAAGTCAGCCCTCCAGGTGAGCCCAAATTTAAAGCCCCATTATTCCAGATTTGGCCTGATTCGAATATGGCTGGTAATCCTTGAATATATTTTTCAGCCCGGGGACTCAAAGAAAAAGGCCACGCTCGGAAAAAAAGAGAGGATATAAGAAAAAATGGCCCAAGCAGCACAGCAAAAAGGCTTACCCAACTTTTGGGTGGTCCCTTGGGTGGACCTTGACAGGAAGTCGGAATTTGAAAACATGACAGGTTTGGTCTTGCTTGTGGATTGTGACACCTCGGAGGTTGTAGTCACCTGTTTCGCTCGTTAGGTGTTCGTGTCTGGGTAGGGAAGACGCTCACTGGAGCTTGGAACAGGCTTCTTTCCATTAAGAAGCCAAAGACTCGTGCAGAGCCATTTCGCGTTCCTGATCTGATCAAAACACAGAGGGAATCTTCACTTATGGTCCATGGAGGAAGAGAGTACTGTCATGCGGCCATTGTGTGAACAGGCAGACTCCTTCACCTTTTTCGGTGTCTCTTTTGGTCTCGTCGCTTAGCGAAGATCTTGTCGCCTGCCGTGTGAACAGGCAGACTCCTTTACCTTTTTCGGTGTCTCTTTTCGGCTCAATTGCTCAGCGAAGATCTTGTCGCCTGCAGATCAAGAACGCCAAGCGGGCTGCCGACATCGCTGAGAAGCACCCCCTGGCCGCCGGCCACTCTGCAGCCTCCATCAACGGGAGGGCCAACAAGAAGGCCAAGTTCGGCGTGGAGACGGAGGTGTTGTGCGCCGTCGCCCAGCAGTAGGCTTAATAGATTGACACCAAAACGTCCTGCTTTGACGTGTCAGCCGCTAAGGCGTCCAGTCAAATCGTCTAGGTCAGGGAGCATTTTGGTGAAGTCCTGCCGAGCCCGGGGAGGTCTCCCCGGGCGTGTATATAGAATCTTGGAGCTGTGGCGGCTCGAGAGTGGGAGGCTTCGCGCCCCCCCTTTTGGTGAGAGAGTAACGTCTTCCGCGGGAGGCCTCTTGCAGCCTCCGAATGCCCAGGATGATGGACGAATCCTGCGCGCTTCCAGTAGGGGACTAGCCCGAGCACTATGCTTAGGAACTCCTAGCCCCGCTGTTAAATACCGGTGTGTAGAATGGCTGGAGCCTTATTTAGGGAGAGGCCGAGGTCAGCTGTTAGATAAAAGCTGGCCAGGCTGCTCGCTGGTGGATGGGCGGCCCGAAAGGGCGACCATCGAGAGTCTGCTCGAGGAGTGTCCAGTTTAGACTCGTTACTTGTCGGAAGTGTGGTTAAGGTACAGAGTAGATAGGAGCCGGGCTCATGCGAGCCTAAGTTTCGCCGCTAGGCTTCCATGATGCTTTTGAAGCTTAAAGAAGGTACGTACGTAAATAAACCTTAATGTAAGTCTCCTTGCTACAATGTGTACTAACTTTAGGATCCAGATGTAAGCTTGCTTAGCTTCTTGTTGCTCTCATGTTTCAAGTCTGCAATCTGATGACGACCGTATCTCACATCTAGCCACAACATATGCAGGCATGCATGACCAAACCGCTTCGCAATTCGGATTTCAACCCATTGGCAGACCGTCGATCACTTGTGCAGTCTGTTGCATTAGGTCATGCTTACATGCGAATTGCACGAAAGCACTTAACTCCTTCAGGATTGAGTACACACCAAGTATGCCGGCAGTGCGATCAGACCCTAATCCACGTACTTGAATGACTAGCTGCATTTTCTATCAACCTTTTGATTGTGCAATGCTGGGCATGTGGCAGACCAGTGTGCCTGGAAGATAGAAGTACCGTACATGCAATCCTTCGATCCGTTGCATGCGCTTCTGATTACCGTCATGCAGACATCCAGATCTACACAATCTTTGGTAATGCAAAATGTCATTCGGTATGGAAGATTGGCGTAAAATAGTGCATGGCGATGCTTCGCGCCGAAAGGCATCACAAGTTAGCAAATGAATGCGAAACTGTTGATCTCAGGAACCTGAAATTTGATTCACGTCCTTGCGGTTGCGTCTGATGCCGGGAAGCTATTTACACGCTCGTGTCCATGGAACATCTGCAAACTGTGTACATTGCCAACGTACCGCCAGTGCCACGGCTCGTACGCAACACCATACGGGTTGTCGCGCGGGAAAGACATCTCAAAGTGGAACCTGCATCGAAGAGAGTAAGATGCAACCATGTTCTGTTTGCTGCTCAACCATTCAGAACAAACTAGTGCAGGAGATACTTAACTTCAGACGGTGCCAGCTCGGACAGGTACACATTTCGGTGCTTGAATGAAAGCTCATGAGAGTGTCGCACGGCCGTTGAGTGGACTTACTTGGCACCGTTTCGTTGAAGCCACTCAAAGGCCGAAGTCTGATCAAACGCTGCACGACGAGGACGGAAAAACATGAAGGGTGTGCGGCCTGTCGAGCAGCATTTTAACTGATCTACCGTTTGGACCAAAAGTCTCGCTGTCTTTCTCAGTGATACGTCCCTGACAGATTGCCCACTTTTCGGAAACCCCTGAACACTTGCAAACGAAGGCTAGTAAGGCGAGGAACCCAACGCCTAAATCTAAGCTAAGGTTTGTTTTTTAATTCACTATTCTTACTTGACCTCGTGAACAAAAGAAGCAAGCTGGACTGTCCATTAGCGAAACGAAAGCTCCAATGCCTGGAGGCGGGGCACCAAATATTGCCTTTCCATCTCACTTACAGCCCAAATGGCCGAGTCCTAGCGGAACGGTGAGGACACGGAAAAGCAAACGAAAAGGGGCAACAACTCACTAAACTCGAGGTCTGTGTTGGCCGCTTTTGCATCCCCGATGTCCAGGGCGTAACCGGTGTGGTGTTCACTATACCCGGGCGGTGCGGACACCTGGACAGAATTTCACCAATTTCATTGTCAGTGGTTGCTTCTAGATGTCGTACTCGGACATTTGTCAAAGCCTCCGCTGAGCTCCAGAATCTTTGTGGGATTGTTCGTGAAAGGAACCGGCCATCAAGCAAGTCGCACACTTCGGCGGCCATCGCATGAACCTTCCGTACGAGCCAACGGCTTCGAATTGGCTATTATAACATAGGCGCATCAACTCGAATATCGAACAATGGAAAGGGAGTCGCAGCTCAGTGGTGCATCAATCAGCAGCTTTAGAAACGGTTGCAGAAGCCCAAAGGAAGCACGGCAGCTTTCGCAGCAATAACGACACGCGGACCCCGGTAAGGCGCCCGTTCGAAGTCGTTTTGAAAGTGCAAAAGTGGATCTCAAAAATCATCCCCCACCTTGGCCCTTTCTTTCGCGGACTGGTTCCGTTCCGCCTTGATCCCGAAAAAGACGTCTTTTTGATCCTCAATCGACCGGAACCTGGGAGGAGGAGCGAAGCAAATTCGTGATACTAAAGCCATCCTGGCCAGACTGCAACCCGGAAATATCACTTTCAACGGCCATTCAGCACCGTCAAGGAGGAGCAAGAGTGGGTCGGAGAGACGGACGGCTGCAACACCAGTTCGTCGGCAGTCGCGGCTTGCGCCAACAATAGTCTCTCAAAGGATAAAAGCCCGTCCGTTTCCAGATATACGAACCCCAGATTTATTCATCCCTACCACTTTCAGAAAGCCCTCGACTACGATCTCCTGAGCGCCACTTCTTCTTGTACCGGCAACCCAATTCAGTCGATCCCATTGTCTGATTGACAGGACTTGAACCGTCAGAAGTGCCATATTGGGATATTTTGGGGGCAGCGTGTATTCGAATCAGTGTGAGAATGTGAAGACAAGAGAGAACGAGGTAGAGCGCAGTCGAGGATGTCCGACACGAGACAAGAGCACAAATGACCTCTGATGAACGGACTTCGACCATGCCAAGTGCAGACGCGTTTCGCCACCCCCGCATGAGACTGCAAGGCGACATTGAAATATGGTGCGCAGCTCACCCCGAGATGGGCAGCAGCTGGACCCCCTCTTTCCAGGCGGCCTGCTGCATCGCGAAGAAGGAGTAGGCGGCCGCCGACCGGAGCTTCACCCTGCGGCGAGAGGTTTTCCAGCGTGACTTTATGTCCTATTCACGCCTATTCCGTACTTCTCTTCCCTTCGTTTTAGATCATCCTCTCATTGTGGTCCAATTCTACCCGCCACCTTATCCCGTCTCTCTACTTTTGTTGTCCTTGTTTTGAGCTGCAACAGTTCACGTTTGGCTTTGGCGGGCTAACGCCCCGTTCGGACAGGATCGGAGTATGCACAGAGCAAGCGTCACGCAGACTTCAACGTCGGGCTGTGCGGCTGTGTTTGATGAAGCAAGCAGGGCGAAATCAGATTACGGACTTCTAACATCCGGGGATAAAGCCAGGGAAAGTTGACGCATGACGGGTCTTTCCTTTCTTGAGACTCGGGAGTGGCAGGGAGGCATCCCAGAGCGTAAGGGTGTACGAAAGTAGGGAGGCAACGAAGATCGAGAGCTGTACGAAAGCTTGGATTGAGGCTTCACAAGGTCAGCCAGTCTATTTTTGTCGATCGAGTCACTTCAGGAATGCGATCGAAAGACAAAAAAGATGACGCTGAGAGACGCACTTCGAAGGACGCTCAGGGGACTTAACGAAACCTTGTTTGTCATCAACACTCGAATGGTGGGTACAAACTTGAGACGATTCCGTGGGGCTCGTCTCCTTTCCTTCTAGATCTACTTCGAAGGGAGATTTGCAGCTGGTCCCTGATTCATTACTACTTTACAGGTAGCGCGATCAAACCACAGTAGATGCAAGGGTCTACCGGATACTTGTAGATCATCAGGAAGAGTGAAAGCTCAAATAATATTCAAGGACCATCCTACTTACGTGCCATCTCGGAGCAGCTTCACAAGGTCGTCCTTTGGCGCTTCCTCCGTCCGAAAGTGACCGAGGAGCTGCAGAATGAAGGCAAACGCTTCAACACGACTCTGATCGGTGGCCCCAAAACCAACATGGAAACTTGGCTCGAAGGGGTCTTTTAAGAGCAAGTGACGCCTGGGACCTAGGATGAGAGTCGGGGGGCCTCGTATTGCGACAAAAGGGGAGCCTCAAAGAATGGGCATTTACCCTTTATTTTCCATCGTCAATCGTCCTCAACAGTTGAAAATTTGGAGGCCTGTGTAAAGGACTTTCATCAGCCGCTATCGATTCTCTTTAAGTATCGTAGTCTTACAATGTATTTGCCCACGCAAGCCTTAGCATTGATTCGAATCACAACACCGAACATTACAGGCAGGCATGGAGTGCGCCTTCGATGACAAAGAAAGAAAAGAAAGAGCGCGCTTGCTGCACCTGCTCCCGGAAGCCATCCTCTGCCTGCGCCTTTTTCAACTGCTCTGCCCAGAGCCCCTTCTGCGGCCGGGAGTCTAACTCAACAGTGGCAATAGGTGGCTCATGTATATCACCTGCAAAGCATAGTTACATTGATTCTCTCAACTCCGATGACATACATAGAGACAAAGTGTCTTTGTAGACTCCAGACAGCAGTGAGAGAACGTGACTCTACACACGATTCCGCTTCTCAGAACTTATGCAACAGGAGGCAATCAGGAAAAGCTTCTGTCTGCTTGGAAGCATGTCTCCCAAGTCTGCAGGAAAGAAGTTTCAAACGGTCAAAAGCGACTGACATGGTGCGTACTTGGAGTCTGTGTAAATGCACTCACCACCACCCAGTTTGGCAACGCGCCAGGAGAACGCGCATAAGGCCAACCCCGCAAGTACCCAGGCAGCCGCTACCCAGGGTGGCTGAGCCGCCTTCTGCTTCTGTTTTCTGAGCCGGTCCTCTGGTCGTATCCGCACAGCTTGTTGGATGGACTGTGAAACATAAGCGAGAAAGACTTCAGTCAACGCTTGGTTCAGAAGCACAGGCTGGACTTGGTGAAGAGGAGGCAAATGAGTTATCATCATAACAACCTCCTTGCTGTCATGCCTGGGAGATTGTAGATCATCTTGTCCAGGTCTACTGGATGGCTCTCCAGGATTCAAGATCCTTGGATGGTCCTTCGAGTAGGCTGGAGACTCTCTTGAAAAGGCAGCCAGGATCTCGTCTTGCGAAAATGGGGGAAGAGGAGGTACGAGCTCACCTCAGGATCAATAGCCACCTTCACATTCCTCTCAAATGAGAGAAACTCCCTGGTGTCTGGCAGCACTGGCCCTGCAGACCGTTCCACTGAATCCCTCCTCCATTCAGCCCCTGTGCGTTCACCGTCAATCTCCCTTTTCAAGGAGTCTTCTTCTGAGGGTCTCTGAGCAGTTGACTTCCTGTAAGCGCCAGCATCGGGGAGGGGATTGCTTCTATCGGCACTGAAGGCCGCTGTTCGCACTGTGGGCCGAGTGCATCTTAATTGCTGAAATGCTCTTTGATATCCCGAAAAGCATATGTCCTGGGTGCTGAACTGTCTACTCCTGTTTCTTAGCAGTTTTGAACTGTGCAACCACTTCAGCCCACCTCTTGGGAGCAGGCTTCTTGGTGACAACAGATCTAGGAATAAATTGGACTTGAGTGGAGTCGTCTGCAACAGCAACTTGGAGGGTGCTTGGGAAGGAGAGCTTTTGCAAAACAAGCGCTGCAAGCTTCTAGATGCGGGCGAGGCAGTGGTGGTAGCCATTGGCTCCAAAGACTGTCATCAGAGTACCATCAGAGAAAGTACTCTGCACAGACTATTGATTGCAGGATTCTGTTAGAAACACCGTGGCACCACTGATGGAAAGCTTGAAAGCGGGCACTTCTTTGCTACTTCCTCTCAGCTGACAAATACCATCGGCGCTGCATCCAGGGTCCAAAGCCAGGACCTGTGCCTCCTGTGCTTTTGCAGCACCCTTCCCACTCTCATTCAAAAGCAACTACCTACTGTAAGAATATAAGTGATTCCCTGTATCTCCATCCTCAAACGAAAACCTCTTTGCTGCTGAAATGCTTGCTCCTTCTGCTGTACCACTGCCACCAGTGCTGGCCAAAGCGAGATTTGAAGTTGCACACGCCTGATCGAAGCCTGAGATAACCACTTTTTCTAACCACTGCCGCCAAAAACACCCACACACCTTGTAGGAGTCTTGGCGTTGAGGGTTTTTGGAAAACCCGTCCGGTCAAAAGCAAACCACAGGGCCCTGTTGCTGAAGAAGTCGCAGCTTTCATCTTGAAGTTGAAGAGTCTCCTGATTACCTGCGTACATGCTAATTGTAGCTTTGATCATTGACGTTTGTTGACGTTCTCCAAACGTTCAGGCTGCAAAAGCGCTGCTTCTATTCATTGGAATTACAGTTAATACAGATTGCTAGCTAGAAGGTACTGTACCTTGAATCATCTGTAGAGTAGGCTTCCAAGGACTTTCGTGCACTTGATCCAACTGGGGCTGCGTGCGATTGAATTCTGCCCCCTAAGAAGCGGCCTCGCACCGCTTCTTGATCAGTGGTGCTGTGTACCTCAAAGGAAGCCCCAATCGCGCTCGACGACAAGCATCGCAGAGGGGAACAATGCCGGGCCCGGTAAGTAGTTCCGTCTTGCTGCTCGCCTGGCCCTTGAGGTAAACATTCCCTCTTCCGGGACCTTGGGATGTACATACAGTATACTCTACAATCATAGTAAGCTATCATGCAAGTTGTCATTGGCAAAATCATTGAGTATGTCGCCTTATTCATCTCAAGCATAATGCGTCGAACGCAGGGTTTTTCCCAATTGAAAACGACCTCGGTCCCTTCGATGTCACTTGAAGACTCGCTCAAGCAACCCAGAAATCCATGAATCTTGGAAGTGTCATATGATTCTTGTGTAGGAAGGCAATGTGGTTTGACAGCACCTCCTACAACAGCTATTCCTCTGAATGTGGCTTCAACTTTCCTTGGGTGTTAGAATACAAAGCAGACAAGCTGACAAATCGACCCTTTTGAACAAACATCATCATGAAGAAATAATAGGCCCTCTTAGCATTGATTTCGGAGCAATTTCCTTGCATTTGCAGGGTTGTGTCAAGGTGACCTCCGTCTCTCTTCAAGCTACGGAAAGCTTGATTGCAGAATTCTTCAGTTTCTCTGGCGACATAGAGAGCGTCAGACTTTCCAAGTAAGTGCCAACTTAGCGTCTTTTCCTGCTTACAATTTGGCTGACTTAAGTTGGCCTCAAGTCAGCAACTTTGTCTCCCAGTGATTGAACACAATGACGAAAGATCGTTAAGGAGAGGAAAACCAGTGTGCATCTGTGCAAGTTCTGTCAAAACCCCAATAGAGCACCCTCTTTCTAGAGCACCTACAAGGGCTGCCTAACTGCAATAAAATGCACTGAATTCTTACATGTGCCTTGCCTATGCAACAGGGACACGGAGGACACTCAACAGGCGCTTGTCATCTTCAAAGATGCGAAGTCGGTAGAGACAGCCCTTTTGCTCACGGGTGCTGTGATTGTTGACAAGCCGGTCGACATAGAGGCGGTCGACCTGCCTGCGGATTATCCTGTGGGGAAAGCGCCGGCCGCTGCTACACCGGACAGCCACGAAGCTGGGACCAAACCTCAATCTGAAGCGGTGAGCACCTCCGCTTCAAGCTGCGATGGTACTTCAGGAATTGTAGAAGGCATATCAATACTTTCCTTGGAAAGCTGTGCCTGTTGGCAGTGGCCTTTCTAATCAGCATACAATGCTTGAAAGATGAACCATGCAATTGAGATCTGTCAAGGTTTTGGCAGATTTGACTGCTAGTGCTACTTGTCTGATAGTACACATGAACGAGGTTTTCACCCACTGTTGGTCTTTGCCTGCCCCTAATTATTGAGGTTGCCATTTGCAGGCGGTGCGAGAAGATGACAAGTCGCAAGGCATCATCTCGACAATGCTTGCCCGTGGATACATACTGGCAGCGGATACAATGAACAAAGCGAGGGCGGTGGATGAGAAGTACCAGGTTGGTGGACATTGCTCGTCCATCTGCTACTTCAGCGGTTGTAAAGGAGCACGTGCTTTACTATGCAGACACTCGATCAAAACCATCTCCCCCAAATCGCTGTATTACGACGACGTTATCCACTTGATTGAGTTCGTTGATGCAACTTTTCTCATAGGCCCGTCTGACCACACAGGTGGTTAAACGATGCGCTCAGATGAAACTGACCTTTGCACAACCTGGGGTTTTTGATCTTATTCTAGTCCCTATATGAAGAACAGCTTCAGACAAGTTACGTTGCTTTAGCGCCGGTCGCAAGCAGATCGGCCTAACGAATCATAAGAGGACCAGTCCTTTTGCCACAGATGTAGGATCAATCTGTCAGATCATTGTAGTGTCACCAACCTCATCAGTGACTTCCTCGCAGGGCTCAAGCACCGTCAAGGCGAAGGCAACTGCCGTGGACACAAAGCTAGGCATCTCCGACAAGACCACGGCAGCCTCAACGACTGTAAACAAGTCCCTCAAAAGCTTTGACGAGAAGTACAAGGTGGGGAGCCACTTTTTCAGAGGTTCTGTCACAGTGCAGCTTCACCTATCACGAGGTTCTGCACTCTTTGTCCTGCTTGAAGGTGGACGCTGTTCCTGCGGTTGTTTGTGCCCTCGTTTGTGTTGTGCCCTCGTTTGTGTTGTCCTCCTGGACATCCATCATATGTACCTCAGCGCCCCCGCTTTTCAACGCGCAGATCTCAGAAACGACAAAGAGCGCGATCGGTACCGTCGAGGCCAAGATTAACGATGCTGGGAAGGCCATGATGAAGAACAAGACCGTCGCGGGGGGGGTGGGCTGGTTCCAGAGCTCCATGAAGAAGGTCGGGGAGGCCGCGAGCAAGGTGTCGTCAAAGACCTCGGAGAAGATTGCCGCCTACCGGGCAAAGGAAGGAGGGGGCGCGAAGGGCGATGAGGCGCCTGGTTTTCATCCCACGCCCCGGCAGCAGGCTGCCCCCGCTGCTGTGCTCTTGAGCGACGCTGCGGTGGAGAGTAGGCATTCCCCCAGTGCCGATGCTGCAGCCAAGTCGCTAGGCTCGACGCACTTGGACGACGACGTTCCGGAGTACCCGGTTGTTCAGAAGAATTCTTAAAGGTTCGTCGCGGACGGTATAGCTGATAGTTTGGTCGGTTTTTGTGATACATAGACACTGACAACACGACAAGTACCTCGAAGATGAGGGACAGGACAGAAGCCTGGCATCTTGTACAGTTAGAGGATAAGTTATCACGATTGTAAATGATTCTCGAATAGCCTCTGACCCGACTGAGGTGTTGGCACCTGGCTAGGAAGCCTTTCAGCATTCAGTTGAAGTATTAGAATAATCGGTCCTCGTTGAAGTGGTCGGCCCTCAAGTTATAATTCAAAGCTAGGTATTCAATGTCAAGTCACTGGCTTTGGTTGGTGCTTGCATACAGCCTGCTTGATGATTGGGAGAAATGACCTCAAAACGTAGGTGAGGAAGTCCGACCGCACCAGATTCGGTGTCCTGCTTAGACTTATCCCCCTAAATAAACCGTGTTTGTTCATGAAAACCTGTTTCCTGCATGTAAAGCGATGTGAACACGATCAAGCATGCTAATCCTACGCACAGTGCCTGTCAAAGTTGTCGGAGTATGTACATGCAAGTGCATGCTGCGATGCATCTATGACAAACATGTCCTCGCAGTTTGTCTCTGCAAATATGGTGCGTGGCTTGTCAATACTTGGCGTATCGATTCAGTGCGTGCATAATTAGTTTTGGCATTGTTTTATAGTTTGAGTGCTTATTTGCGAGCTCTCCCGACATGCAAGCGCTACAGCTGGTGCAGCGCGGGCCATGTCACGAAAGTATCAAGTGAATGTATGCAAGCTCGTGCATGCATGATTGAACAATTGCAGACAATTGCAGGTGCAATTGCAGGCAAACTTAACGACTGTGCATGCAGCATCTAAGGCACGTGCAGGCACCTCAAGAAAAAGGCTTTAACACGATAACGAGTTTCAAACCAAGCATACTCTGACTGCAGCAATCGGACGGATTTACTGGATTGGCTGGCAAAGAATTGGGACACAAAAGAGCCAGCAATAGCTGGCTTCAGCAATTGCGATGCGTCAAGTTAAATCAGTCAACAACACTCTATACACGAAATTCTACTTTTTACAGCCTAAGCGGTGCACCAACTAGATCCGGCTCAGCCTGGGCCCCGCCGATACTTATTTGGCCAGATCTCGCTCAAGTAGTGCTCAAAGTTGTCGTCCGAGCACACGAGCATCGTGTGCAGCTTGAGCCCCTCGCTCTCGTTCGGCTTGGCGATCACGATCCCCTCGCGCAGCACTTTCTCGCACCGGGGCCGCAGCTTCTTCTCCAAACTAAAGCTCAAGAACAGCGGGTACGCAAGGACGTCGTTCACGCTCCACCCGAGCTCGTTGATCACGAACTCCACCTTCTCCAGCATCGGCCGCTTCGTCATCGACATCAGCGCCGGCCACTTTATCAACAAGTCGAAGGTATCCCCGACCTCCAACCCGAACGTCGCGAACACCATCTCGACTTGCTTCACCGCTTGCTCCACGTCCGCGTACAGCGCGTGCGGCGACGACTTGATCAGATCCAGCGCCGCCTCGACCGTTGCGCACTTTCGGAACAGGAACTCGACCTTCTTCGCGAGCGTTTCCAGGGTCATCGTCAGCAGCGTCGCGTCCTTTTCCAGCAGCGCCTGCACCTCCTCGTGCGACAGCCCGACGCTGTGCAGATATTCGATCACTTCGCGCCCCCGCCCTTCTAGATCGCACGTGAGCACCCGCGGATTCTTAACCACCATCTTTCCCACGTCTAGCCCCAGCCCCTTCAGGCACCGCACGCTCGGCTCGAGCCGTGCCGCCACGCTCGTGAGCAGAATCTGCGGGCTGCGCCTGACCACGTTCCCGAGCTGGTCAGCCGGAACCCCCGCGGTTAGCAGATAACCCACGTTCCCCTCGAGCTCGTGCACGGGGCGCTTGAGAGTCCGTTTCTGCGCCAGGAGAAGCGCCACAGCCTGCTTGGGCTTCAACCCCTGCAGGCCCTCGAGGAACGAGAGGCGCTGCGCGACTGCGTCGTACCCCCCCGAAATCTCATTCTTTACGACGTACAACGCCAGCGCGCGCGCTTGGGCAACGAGAAGCCCGTCTCGCAGCAGCCGCTTCTCTATCCTAGAGGCGGGAGAGGACAAGGTAGTTCAATTGGGAAGGCCAGAAGTAGTGTTATTCTGCGTTGGGCTGGAGCAACCAGAGACAGGAACAGGGGGTAAGAAAGCCTGCCAACGGGTTGAGGGCCGGAGTGAGGCTCTCCAACCAACCGGAAGACGCGGGGCTGGGCTTCCTGTCCAACAAAAAGTGAGGAAGGGCAGCTGACGCTAGCCCTTCTGTGAGGGGGATCGAAAGATACCGAGCACAAGACACACGGCAAAAAGATGGAAACTTTGCAGGTTCTAATTATTGGGGGACCTCAGGAAGAGAGCATCCTCACGTTCGGGTTTTACAAAAGTTGGTCCGAACATGGCCCATTAGCAACGTCTGAACGGACTGAAGGTACGAACGTGTTTGTCAATGATGATGACCGAAGACTGAGCGACCGCTTGCGGAAGAGACATAGCTTTTGCAATCCTGGAACCACACTGCTACATTACAGAAAACAAATTCTGAGCACCTCTTCGCACTCCAAAGCGTAAGCGGCGACCATGAAATCCCGGAGACATCTTCTTCGTGAGACCACAACAGACACACCTGATTTAAAGTGACGACAGACCAACCTTCAGAATCAACTTGTCGGACTGCCGAGCCAATCTCTTGTTTGCCAGCACTAAAGTGTTAATTGTCCTACACTCAGAAGTCGCCAGGCACACCGGGCCACTTCAGATGTGCCTCCAAGCACTGGCTGACATGAGCCTCACCTTACTGCCGTGTCCACGTCGTTTTTCTTCAATGAATCATACGTTATATGCTCCCCCGCCGCCTCCGCCGCCGCCTTCCGCGACTCCTCTTCCTCCTCGCTGTCATCCGAAGGCTCAGTCTCAAACCCACCGCCCCTGACACTCTTGTCTGAGACACCACCGACATACTGCCCCTTTCTACCGCTCATGCTAGCGTCGCTGCGAAGTGCACTCCCTGCTCTTCCGCTGGTGCTAGGCCCATCCGACGAAGCATTCAACTTTGCTGCCAGCCCCCGCTTGCGCAATGCCATCACCTGGGAATCAATGCTGCTTTCCTCCCCCTCTCCTCCCCCGGATGCTCCAGCACGGCGCTCAAAGCTTTCGGACGTTCTTGGCCTCTTCTCGGAACTCTCATTCGAAACCCTGCGGTGCTCAGAACTTATTGACAATTCGAAGCGGCGCTCCGCCTGGTCGTCCGGCCCCTGCGTCCTGCCGGTCGCTTCCCGGACAAGCCGCTGTTTCGGAGACGGAAGCCATCCTCTGAGCTCCACCACCTTTTTGACAGCCGGACTCCTTGCCCCCTGCTGATGAACTTTCTCACTACGCTTCACAAGTACCGGCCCTATTTCCCGCCACATTCCCTCCTGCTTCTCGCTTTGCTCACATCCTAGATTGTGCAACCTCGACCTGTCAACGCCTCCCGCGAAAGCCAACTGCGGCCTGGCGCCTGCCGCCCGCTTAGGGGCCCCCTTAGGTGGAACTGTTGGAACTGTTGGAACGTGCTGCTCTCGCCCCCCTCTCCCATCTTTCGAATCGGGCCCCCGCACAGCTGCTCGCTCCTCGTCTGTGCTCGCAGGCCTGTCTAGGACACCTCCCGCTGAACTCCTCCTGGAAACAGCGGTCCTTCTGCCATCGGCGCCACACTCCCTGCTCTCAACTGGCGAGTGCCACCTGGCAGGCCCTGCTGGCTTTCCCAGCCCCGACTGAGCAGAGATGGGGACGCTACCTTGCAGTCTTCGCACGGCAGCCTGTGTACTGAACAATCTCAGAAAACAAGAGCTCCTATCCAGTGCCCTCTGCCCCTGGAAATTTTGGAAAGGCGCGGCTCCTCTAGATCTGACCTGAACCCTAAAATCGGTGGCGTTGCTGCTGAAGTCTTGCGGCAATGCCAAGCTGGCTTGCGGCAGCTTCGGAGTGGACAACATCTTCGTTCCTGATTAGCGAAGGCTTGGCAGACAGCAGGAAAGCCTGTACACAGATGAAAAGGCAGCATTGACTCAACTGGACTGTAGAGAAAGAATACCCAATCTGTAGAAACCATCCATACAAGCGCCGCCCTTTCTCCAGTTCTTGATATATGAAGCAAATTGCAAATGCAATTGAAACCCTTGTGTAGAGAGTTGCACAGCTTCAACCAGTATCACCAGCAACGTTGGTAATGGTCATCAATGGCGTACACCTGTAGACGTGTCAAAGAAACACAAGGATGGTGCACATCAATATCCATACGCACAGCATTGCCACTAGAGACAATACGCAAGCTTCAGACCACTTCAACCACAACAACACCTGATTGAAAAGCAAGAAAACATCTTAACTGGCTCACCTCTTGTAGTGACGGCTATCAGCGCTAACGGCGCCCCTGCTCAGTTTTGCGACAGACGCCCCCTCAAGAAACTTCCATTAGCTTCCGCCCTCATTTGAGAATGTATGTGGTGACCCCCTCTCACCAATCTGGCAGAAAAGCAGCGAGTGCCGCAATTCTAAAAGAGACAGCACCTCGGAGCGCCCCTGTGGACCCTTTTAAAGACCTTCTGAGGGATTCAGCACTGAGCGGCTTTGTCCCAGCTACTGGCGCAGCGGCAAATGCTAGCAGGTCTGTGCTTGAAAAGTGCCAACTTTGTAAAATTAGCGCGCCACTTTCGCACGCCCACAAGTTCCACCTCGCGCGATTCAAGTCTTGGCACTTCGCTACGCACTTTCCTTGCTGCTGAAGTTGCTCGACAACTGCGCGCCGTTTCCTTCTCCTTGTGCGCGTTCTTCGTTCTTGCACTTTTCGAGCTCCTGATCAACCTGAATGACTCAATGAGTTCTGTCAAAGATATTTTGCATTGCATAGCCAGCGCTTTATGGGCGCAAGCTGTTCAGAGCTGGAAGGGGGAAAGTCGACAGGATTGCAGCAGCAAAGCCACTCGGCTTGACCTGCTAGCTGGTGAAGGCTGCTGATATCAACAGCACGAGGTTTCTGCGGCCCATCGAGCTGCCGCTAGCATTGTGTCCCCCAGCTCATGTAAGCCACTTGTGCAATTGCAGCACAGGTTCCAATTCGCCTTTTTCACATACGGATATCTATTATACAGTCTCTCCTTTAGAGGCTTTGCATAGAGCAGGAACTCCTGCTAAGATACTTGATTCTCTAAGATGGCGCTCTCCGTAGGCCAGCGCATGACAGCATCGCATGCTCTGAAGCAATTCCCGACTGCAAGGAACCAGCGGGTGACGAGGAGGCAATGCTCGGCTGCACAGCATTCCACCAAACAGTGGTGCTTCAGCAATCTCGCGAAGACTTCCAGCTTGCCATCATCATCAAAGTTTCAGTGCTCAAGAGCAACACCTCGCTGCCCCTTCCGTCAAAGCACTTGTGAAAAGCAAAGGTGGTCAAGTCGCGGCTGTCGCAAGTGGACTGGGTTGCCACGTGCCTCTATGGACGACTTTGATTTCAGTGGGGGGCCAATTGAGGAAGTTCGCCCTACTTTCACAAGAGACGCTTATGAGATCCCCCCACCTGACCCTCCAAAATACATTGACAACCCTCCCCGGAAGAGAAGAGGTCGGCCGAAGGCCACCCCCGCCCAGGCAAGTGACTTCTTAGAGCCAGTGACTGGTAGAACGTGGTTACTTTGCATCAGAATATGACATCCTGTGCGAGAACAAGGTTTTCATCGATAAGGTATTTGTCAGACACGTTGAGTCAAGCACATCACTTTGAATATGCGGCCTAGCTGCTGACACCAGATTTCTGGACGCGCTAATCGATCGTGCTTGTGCCGTCTCTGACATCACTGGCGAATCTTACCCTCTTTTCTCATTGTTGACGGGGCTTGACTTCATCAGAACTTCGAAACTTTTGCTGGCAGCCCCCAAGCCACAACATAGCGGGGCTACGTTTTGATCACTTATGTCTGATTGATTTGCTTTGCAGGCTCTTGCGGGGTCCCTGATTGCAGGCGGCTGCTCTGTAGCGCTCTTCTACTATGTTCGTGACCTGTACTTCAACCTGGCAATGAACCCGCCCGTTCATTACGCGCCTCTCCACCTGGAGGGGGATGTCAATGCTCTAATCTGCACCTTTGTAAGTCACCTCGCATGGCATTAACGCAGATCTCATCAGCTCCACTCTGGCACAAGGACTGGCGAAGTTTCTGGTCTCTCAAAGAAACCTGTTGGCTTTACCTCTTGCATTGCTTGTCTCTTGCTTGTCTCGTACTTGCTTGTTCTTTCTTGGATTGCACTCGCTATGATGGAATACTAAAAGAATAGGACTTTGTATCGATGCGGCAGGTGCCTAAACTCCCAGGATCGGACATTTTCTGCCGATGATACCCGTTTTCGTGGTCTCTTCTAGGTTGCTGGTTTCGGGGGCTTTGCTGTCCTCATTTTCGGCGTGAATTCTGTGGGGCTGGCCCTTCTAGCTGTGAAAGGCCTTGCAAATCCTTCACGAGATGCTCCCAAGTCGGAGTAGGGCGCATTGAACGTTCAAGGCTTTGATTTGTACAAAATTCATGGTGTTAGCACCTGTCGGGAGCTCGAAAAGGATGCGAGATGCTTCTTGTGTTCCTTGAGAAGGCCCACGCTCTCGTGCCGCTTTCGCATGGCAGGTAGATTAGAGTTCTAGTGGTGTTGTATAGAGTAGCCGATTTTAGATTCTGTAGAAACTGCTTTAGAAACCGGAAGTGGTGCAGTCTACAACTACTGTACAGTGCCCATTGCTTACGTATCAGCGGCCGGGCCGAAGCTAGTCAGAACCTCATAAAGTAGGAGCTTGGTTTCTTCTGCTTTACCACGCTGACACAATCAGAGTTCAGATCAGCAGGATGCCACCTTTCAAGACAACCGTACACAGCTTCTTTCAATCATGTTTGAAGTTGCCGGCACAAATATCATGTTCCTAGTGGTAAGAGGCTTTATGCGGCCACTCAGGACAATTTGAATTGCACACAGCGGCCCAGAGCCGCTGCATGGAGCGTGCCGAGCCGCTGCATGGAGCGTGCCTAGCCGCTGCGTGGAGCGTCCCTAGCATCCAGCCTTGACCGTAAGCTTGCATGAATAACAGGGCACATGCATGTGATGTCGCGCGAACTCAATTCGTAATGTGCATCTAGGCTGTCTACATGCGATCATTTGAGTACAGATGTGATGTATGTATGTATATCGATTGTTGTGTGGGAACCGTAGTGGACGGTGTAAGCGATAGATTGTATGTATTGGGCGGCCGAACGAATGCAGGACATTGGCGCATGCATGAACATCCTCGTCATAAGGGGGCTCATTGATTGGCACGAGCCGTCCTCGAGTATAGGGCGCATGTCCCGGAGTCCAACATCGGCTCGCTAGTTTGCGTCTTAAGGGCTATATTTTTGGGCGGTTGACTGTATCTGCGGCAGATTCAGCACGACATTGACTTAAGCATTACGCGTGTTCAAAGCGGTTGATCGATCAGTACAGATGTTCACTAAATCAGCCCACGTCGTCCTATTTTGTGGGGTATTTGTATGCTTTTCGCAATCAAACAAAACTTAAAGTACTCTTATATTCGTTCCTTTTGCTGGAAGGTAAAGTCCGTGCCACTATGCGATCTGCGCCGGCTGCCAGGCGCCCAAGAGCTCTACCATGCACCAGTGATCAGCCGTACATACACTCGAGGCGGCAGTCGGCGCTTGATTTGTCAAAGCGGCAAGAGTTGACAAGCTGAGACCAACTTTTAGTCCTCTCCCTCCTCGACTTCGTGTCTCCAAATTTAAGCGTTTACACGGACCCTTTCCGTCATCCCAGGTATGCGGGCTTGAACCTCTTGTTCTTTCGGAGGTCGCAGGTGCCCATGGGACACATGAGCTTGTGCTGCTTCCGGCCGCGAGTTTTGCCCATTTTGGCCTCCTCTGTCGCGATATACTTCTCGCAGCATTTCTCGCAGATGACCGCGTGCCCGCAGTCGAACTGGAACCGCTTGACGCTGTCGCTCCACTCCTCGGAGCACACGATGCACTCGGGCGCCTGCACACGAAAGCTTCGTCGGTCGGGCGACATTGATAGGATGCTCTGGCCCATAATTATGGATGGTATGGGCCATTAAGGGCAGGTTGACCGTTGGAGAGTGCTATGTTCGATAACCAGAGTCGGGCGGTCGCCAGCCTTATAACAAGGTCAAAGATGAGCCTTGAATCTGGTGATCGGCCTAGTTAGCAGCCAAAACTCCTATGTCAAACGCGCGGGGTCTACCTCGGGATCCCTGTCGTTTAAAACGTGCCAACGTCCCGGCCTCAGCAGCTCTCAAAGGAGCGCGGTCCGCTTTCATACCTTCCCTACCTTTCCGAAAAATGTTGTCTACTGATCATGTGCGCACGTCGCAGACCATGATCAAGCTCAATGGTTTGATGATTTCTAGGCTGAAGATCAAACCTCAGCTGGCGTCTCGACTGACGGAAACAACACTCTCGTGGGATATTCAAGGTTTCGTTGGACAAAGCTTGAAAGCACCCGCACTTCTGTTCGAAGCAAATCTCGACATTGGAACAGAAATCAATTCTTCAGAACCAAGACCATGCCTACCTGGAACGCGACCTAGGCTGGGACTATTCTCGGACAACGAAGGCCTAGCAACATCTCGGACCACAGATTCGAGTCGGGTCAGACGGTTAACCTAAGAGACTCCAGACGCGCATCTTCGGTTACTGATCGTGCCCTCCGCTCACCCCTTGCTGGTTCCTCCGGTTGTCTAGTTCGTTCCGCTCCTCCCGAAGCCGCTCGCTCTCCGCGCGCGCGCGCACAGCCTGCTCCGCCACCTCGCGCAGCTTCTGCTCGAATTCCCTCATAACCGCGCGGCGGTTCTCCTCGCGCACCCTGCAAAGAGCCAAGAAGCGGATGCGTTTTCAGACTAGTCAGAAAGTCTTCCGTTGCGAAAACCCTTGCTTGTTGCTAAAGTCACTGCAGTTTGCAAAACTTGGAAATGGATTAATCTGAACCCCCACGTCGCGTAAAGAGCAAAAGCAGGGCAAAAGGCGTAGACAAAAAGACCAATGGATTCCGCCGGAATCTCAGTCCCTGCATTGACAGGGAACCGGAAAGCCAGAAGTATAGCTTGCTCAAAGGGGATTAGCCCTGAGGAGTTCTCGACATACAGATCGAGAGAGATCCACCCCTGCCCATGTAGATTGTACCTCGAAGTCAGCTGATGCTCTTTTAGCGAATACCACCCGCTCTTGAACCGTTCCTTGGTCAACAAAGATTCAACTCAAGGTCCAATTGAAGAAGCCAAGCAAGGAATTTAAAGAGAACCAGCTCGGGAATCGTGTTGAACATCAGCGACGAGCACGGCCCGGAGCCTTACCTTCGCATCTGCACTCTGGTCTGATCAAAGGCGCTCCGCAGGCTGACGAACGAGGCGACTTCCTGGTCGTTGTATGCGATGTCCAGCTTCTGAAAGCTGTCCTCAACTATCTTTGACAGCTGCTCGTGGGCACTGCACGTCACCGAAGGGAGCGGTCGTCGCCATGCATAAAAGCTGGTTTTGCGTTGTGCTTAGGTGCACTCTTTCGCAAGCGGATGTGTTACTGAAGGTTTGCTTAGGGTTTGGGAACATAGTGATGGTGATGAGCAGAATAGTTCTTGAAGCTTTGTCGAATACGGGACAAGACCTTTAGCAGAAGGCAACGAATTCAGTGCTTGCCGATGCGAGCCGCAAGTGCATCTGGTCAACGGATTATGACGTGCGAGCCAGCGGGACAGCGATGACTGGAGGAGTTTAAAAACTGCATCTTCCCTCCAAAATCCATCAGATGAACGTCCCAATAAAACGACTTGAGATCGAAAGGCGCCTCTGCCAGAACAGTCCAGAAATGAGAACATTTGAGCAAGCTGCCCGCTATCCGCTTGCTCACAGACATTCTCATCAAGTGAAAATGCTCTTCGTCTGGCTTAAGCCGAATTCATGCAATGACGCAAAGAAAAGGCTTGTTGAATGACACAACCAGATTCATGCGCATGGCTTAGTTGCCGCGAAGACTTACCTGTCGAAGTCTCCTGCCTCGTCTATCTTGGATTCCTGACCGCCCGGCTGGAGCTCCCGCAGTCGTCGGCTCATGTCGGCGCGATCCGCGTCCGCGGCCGCCTTCGCTTCGAGCGCCTCCTCCGCGAGCGCGCCCTGCAGCTCCTCCACCTGGCGGAGCATCTGGACCCGACAGAGACACGTGGCGCACGTCAATCAGGAGGCCTCGGTGATTTGAAGAAGTTTCGACTGAGAACGACCGTGTTTGTAGCTGCAGAATGCCCGTCAAGACTGCATTTGCATTAACTAAATTCAAACCCAAAAGATGACACTGACCAAGGTTTTTCTATTCTTCCACAGAATCCGCATTCAGCAAGAAACGTTATGTCTCCTACAAGCTTTTAGACGATTGAACTCAGCGCCCGTCCCGTCTATTCGTCCGCCCGTCTAGAATCTAGCGTGTCGTCAAATTTCCACCACAAAGATTTGCTTGTCCTTGTCCATGTATGCTTTCAAACAAGCAGCGGCAGGAGCACAGCATTAAAACGTACCAAACTGGGTTTCGAGCCGTTCAGATCAACATCTAGCCGTTTATAAAATTGGGCTCGACAACTTCAGGATTCGGAATAGGTTGAGCAGCACAAAAGACTTTCATGACATGCTGTTTGAAGTACTCCGCATTCCGGACCCATCAGGAATCTCATCGAAGTAAAATCTTCCCTTCAGATCTAGCAAAACATCTCCAATTTCCGGGGACCCGTTGCTTCCTAACGCCCATAAGGTGTCACCGACTCATCTCACCTCCTGCGCGTGCGCCTGATTTTCCGCTTCCGTTGCCGCACGGATCGCCTCGACCTCCCCTCTGAGCGCCTCGTTCTGCCGCGCCAGGTCCATTTTCTCTCCCTCTAGTTCCCGATTCTTCCCCTCCGCCGCCCGCAGCTCGCTCTGCGCCTTCGCGTGCCGCAGCTCTAGTTCCTGCCGTTGGTCCCTCTCCCGTACAGAATTCTTCAGCAGCGTTTGCAGCTCGATTTCCTCCCACCCGGTCGACTTCGCGCGCGGGTCGAGCGCGCGCATATCGTCGGCCGTCGCGAGGTAACAGAACGCGAGCGGCGAGCCGTCCTCCTCGCGCGGCCGCGCCCCGGCCGCCCGCGCGTGCTCCCACGCGACGCGGCCGCGGCCGCGCTGCTCCTGGCTCTCCGCGAGCTGCTTCGCGCAGAGCAGCCCCCTCTCGGTCGCCTCGAAGAGAATAAAAGCGGTGCCCCGGTGGCCCCCGGCGTTCCAAAGATCCTTCACGTTCCGGTCTTTTACATCGTACCCTTTTGCCCGGAGGGACGCCCCGAGCACTTTCCCCGACACTCCGTTCCACTGCTTCCTCTCCTCGTCGAACTTGGTTCGCAAGTTCTGGGCGATCACGATCGGGGGCTTCACGATCTTTTCCGGGCCAGAGAGCCGCGCCAGCTGCTTCCCGGGCTTCTCTCCCGACAGCCTCGCCTTCAGCTCGTTCAGCGCGCGCGCGTAGGCCACGTGGGCGGCCGCGCGCGCGCCGCTCGTCGTCGTCTCGGCGTGGCGCACGAGCGCGTCGAGGTGCGGGAACGCGCGCCGCGCGCCGCGGCCAGAGGTGCAAACCGCGCACCCGTACGTTCCCCCGGGCGGCTTCGCGTGCCCAGTTCTTGTCGCACACTCCCGCTCCAGCTTTTCCGCCCAGTACTGGTACGAATTACCTTGCCCCGGTGCCTCGTCGTCTTCCACCGAGCCCTCCGAGTTTGAGCTGTCTACGTCTTCCTCAGGAAAGAGAGAAAAGTCGGTGGACGAGTCGGTGACCTGACCGAAGGCTGGTGAGGCGGTTGGCTTTGGAGCCTCCACCTGCATGCTGACGTCATTTGCGCCCTGAAACCTTTCCGGCTGCGAAGAAGCGCCGGGGCAGATACCGTTGCAAGCTAAGCTTTCAGGGCGCGGGCCTCCGATGTCCCCATCGTTCACCCTGCCGGTTCCGATCTTTTCCTGCCCGTTGTTTTCGTTCTTAACCTCGTCCCCGGAGTCCCGCTGGTCTTCTGAGAGTTCTTCTTCACACGTTGGTAGCGGTCTAAAAGGCATTTGCTCCACCTTAATGGCGTGGTCCTCATGTCTGAAAGAAGGGGCTTGCGACTGTTCGGAGAAAGCCTCATCAGGGGCGATATTCAGGTCTAGTTCCATGATCTCGAGAGGCTCCTCGTTCCCGGAACCCTCAGCCGCAGCCACAATCTGACTTCCTGGTTCCAAGAAGAAACCTGAACCTTCCCCCATTCCTCTGCTTTCCCTACGCTTCTGCTTTGATAACGACTTCTGTTATACCCCCTGAACTGAAGATTGTAAGAGCCAATGGAAGACGGGAGCTTCGACAGAGTCTGAAAGAGGCGAATGCAACTTCAGGTCCCAGCTTCATGTCTTTGAAGTTGCTTTCAGTTCTTAACACCGGATGAAAGGAAGGCCTTCAAGTCTCGTGCGCTGGATGACGAGCGTTTCCTTTCCTGTCCACGGAGTAGGCTCCCGTAATGTAACGCTGACAACTTTGCACCGGTTAACCTGATCTCGATAATGCAGCATGCAGGACGTGGCAGCTTCGTCAGTCCGCTTAAGCCGGGCGAAGACCTCAATCTGCCAGCGAAATTTAGATTGCCTTACGATGCATGACTTAAGTACGGAAGGTTTATATATAGCGACATCCTGAGTTATGCAGTGAACCTTCGCCCCGGTAGAACTTAAGCAGCATGAATATCTGGTGTGCGCGCAGTCCAGGTACGATACATGTCCCGATGGACACGTACAACGACAAGAATCGCTGCATGCAACCAGGAATCGTCAGCAACATCGCAGTCGGCCAACAGATGACGTCAACCGAGAAAGCACTCTGCTCGTCTCGCCGGAAAAAGCTACAACGTCCACTCACATTTAAAGACTTGAAGATGTGAATCTTCAGATGCATCCGTCGTCTTCAAGATTGACTGGATTGAAGCTCCCGTCTTGCGCAAATCATCCAAGCAGGTGACGCCAATTGCAGCAGGAGCTGAGACTCTGGTTGCGCCTGAGGGGTAAGGGAAAGAAGCGTCTCTTGAGACTTCGGAAAAGAATTTAAATCGCTTCTGCGGCTGCTTTTTCCGGGCGATTTGAACCGCCTCTTTGAAAGACGTGGAACGCAGCACCGGAGTGGATCAGATGCCGCCCAAAAGGGAACTAGTTTGTGGAGAAGCTTTCGAATTCGTGGACGGCGGCCACCAAGACTCGGGAGACGAGCGCATGAGCGAAGCCAGTGGGGGAACGGAAGTCGACGCTGGCAGCGTGGAAGATGACGTCATCGGAAGTCCCCGCACAGAAGGGCTAGAGCGCAGGCCAATGTTACGCGACGCTTCGTCCCAGCCGGAAGGTTTTCAGGGGGCAAATGACGTCAGCATGCAACTGGAGGAGAAGCTCAGGCTGGAGCAGGAATTTCAGTCAAGAACCGGGCACGCGAAGCCGCCCGGGGGACGGTACTTGTGCGCGGTGTGCACCTCCGGCCGCAGCGCGCGGCGCGCGTACCCGCACCTCGACGCGCTCATCCGCCACGCCGAGACGACGACGAGCGGCGCGTACACAGCTGCCCACTTGGCCTACGCGCGCGCGCTGATTGAGCTGAAGGCAGAGATTTCGGGGGAGAGGCTCGGGGAGAACCTGGCGAGCATTTCAGACCCGTGCTGCCCCCGATCGTGATCGCCCAGAACCTCCGGATCACGTTCGACGAGGAGGGGGAGCAGTGGAACGGAGTGTCGGGAAAATGCTTGGGCGTCGAAGACCGTACGTGAGTGGATATAGGTCAATACTTGGTTTTGATAGCGAAGAACTTGCTTCTCTCGTCGTTCGCATGGGCGGACAGGGTAGGGCTTTTCAGGCCACGGTGAGAGTTCTCGAGACGAGTGAGAAGCTGTTTAATAGGCGGTCTATCAGTCAGGCTTGAAGGGAAAGAGCGAAGACAGTGCATCACATAGAGAATTGGTTTTCTCCCCCCCTTCCTCCCCCCCCTCTCTCCCCCCCGGGGGGGGAGACTACATTCTCCTCCGGTGGGGGAGAAGTCTCCCCCACATGAGGGGCGGAGAACGGTCTCGTCCACCTGACGACTGTGGGGGAGAATGTCTCCCCCAGTCGAGGACGGGGGGAGAATTCCCCCCTCACTTTTCCGAGAGGGGGAGAGTATTCTCCCCCTGATCTCCCCCTGTCCTCCAAACGAAGGCAACTTTCGATCGCTAATCTAACAAGAATCTAAAGAATAACAAATGATCAAAGGATGTATAAGGATCTAGTACTGTCCTCTGACCATCTACTTAGAAGCAACAAATCTGCCTTAAAGTTGCATCGCTCATTCATGTTACACTTGTCTAATTCTTCATCGGCGAATTCTCAGCAAGGCTGTTTCCTTGATGTCAAACGGATCAAAACAGGTGGAAAATACCAAAGGTGCTTCAATATAGTTTCCGAAGAACCTCTGAAGATGAACAACGGACTTACGGAGGCGTAAAGCGCTCTGCAAACCAGGAAATCTCGAAAATGGTTTCTGTGATACTGTATATATGTTTTAAGCTGCCCCTCTGGAGTGCACACATATGAGATAGCACAGGTGGTTAAGGAGGCAGACCTAATAGCAGAAGGACACCGGTTCGAGCCCGGCAGGTGACAAGCGGTAGATTTTTGCAGGAAACCATTTTTTTTTCGGTTTGAGCACTCAGAACCGTTCATGTTGGACTCAACAAGCATACCCCGGTCCGTGTATTTACAATCTCCAAGCACTTTTGAAGAAGCGAAGCATTTCTGGAGTGGGGGAGAATCATGGGGGGAGAATTCTCCTCCACTGGGGTAGAGGGGGTGGAGAGTGACGGTTCTCCTCCCCCCGGGGAGAAGTGGGGGAGACAGGTGGGGAGACATGTCTCCTCCGGTTCTCCCCCTCTTCTCCCCCCCGGGAGGAGACGACCAATCCTCCCTGTGCATCTTGTAAGAGTTTATGGATACGGACAAAAGTCTAGGCGTTCAGAACCTAAGAAGCAGATAGCTAGGACACGTCAACCTCCTGGTTCTTCTCTTTGACTAGGACTGATGGCCATGTACAGTCCCGCAATCTGTTTAAGATGTCCCGTTTACATCTTTGTTTGTATCAGAACCTCCCTTCGAGTTCCTTGAATGTCTTCAAAGAAGTTTGTATGCAAGATCCTAAATGGGGGCCATTTTGACCGTTTCGGACGGCTTCTTCTGTGGCGCGCGTCGGTCCAGTTTTGCGCGCTCGTCCATCTCGGACGTCTTTTGATCGAGGCCGTTAGATGGACGCCACGTGGCACCATCAAACGGCCACAGTCGTTTCTGAGTCTTTGTCTTTCGCCCATAAAGGATGGGGACACGCAGCGCACATATAAGCCAGCATCCGACCTTTTAGTCTTTCAGTGGATCGTTCCGGGGCGCCCCCCGGCCCCAGGGGCAGGACCTCTGTCCAGGGGTGCCCTATTGGGCTCCCCCGGAAACCTCTTTCTCGATAAATCCAGCACAGCCACCTACACTCTCACAAACATTAATCCCATATTTTCCAGTAAGCATTCACTCCACCATTAAACCACCGACCCACTTAAGAATTCCATCGAGCATGCAATCCATCTTATAATCAGACCACAAAGCTACCTTATGTGCAGTCGTCGTCAATTCTACCGCACGAGACCGGAGTCTCTATGGTTGCAATCTACCTTTGAGTCCCTTTGAAAGCAATTGATGCTTTTGGCTGGATGAGTATACCGTCAAGCAAGTGGGATTGTTCAAAGCCAGTATCCAAGTCATAGAGAATTGGGGCTATCAAAAAATCGTGACTAAAAGCTCTCACTTTTGATTGGATTTGTTGTATGCGTGACAAGACGGGACAGAGTCAGGGATCAGGCGCCTCTATGCATGGATCTTAGAAGCTTATTTGAATGTTTTTGAAACGTCGTCAGGATGATGCATCCATGGCTTTCCGGTGGGTTTCCGGTACAAAGAAGGTTCTGAACAAAACAATACCGTGCAATAATTACAGATCTGCATAGCAATGCCTAAACGTACAAGCATCCCTCTCCTAACAATGATCTATGATGGGCTGGAATGGGACGCTTCAAGATATTCACGAAACGACGTCCACATGACGCTGTTGGAGATCATCACGGAAGACGACACGTTTTTGAACAAACGCAAGATTGTTGCACGCCAGGCCCATGCTTGAGAACAAGTTTCAATCTTCGTTCAAAAGCAGACTCACATTTAATATTCGGAGCCTAACTATTGTCGTGTGATGGCAGAAATGATGTTCGTTTGAAGAAGTTGGTGGCAAGGATGTTGGGGTTTGTTTGGAATTGTAAGGCACTCGGAGATGGATGGAGTTTGGTGTGTGTTTGGCTTCAATTTGGTGTTGTTTATTGGGTTTCCGGGGGAGTTCCGTGGAACACCCCTGGACAGAGGTTCCTGCCTCTGGACCGGGGGGCGCCCCAGATCGATCCACTGAAAGAAAGGAGGCAGGATCCTGGCTTATGTAGGCAGAGCGTATTTGAGTCCTTTGTGGGTGTTTAGAATTCTTACACGACTACTTCGCGCCGTTGATCGCGCCACGTGGCCTCCATCTGACGGCTTCGATGCGAGGCTTCGAAGCTGAACATGCCGTGCACGGAGGACCAACGATCAGCGCGCGCCCCGGAAGAATACCGCCAAGAAGCGCGGAGGTCTTCAAAGCGCGGTGCAAACCCGCCGCGAGACTTTTGCTGCAGACGTTCTATCTGGAAGATTGCAAGACGGTCCGAATCTGCAATTGCCCTGAGCTCAAGTCGAGATTCATCTGGCTGTCATTGGCCACGAGTTTGTGCTCAGCGTCCCGAGACCATCTAGGTGGATCACTTTCCGCCGCATGGCCGCGACACGGTTACTTAGTTGCACTGATCTGTAAGCTCTGCGCGCATAATCAGCATGTGCAGTAAGCAATGACACATAAACGCCCCTAGTGCCCACTCACTGGGCCTCTGTGAAGCGTGGACGTAGCACTATATTCGCAAATTTAGACGGTGAAGAATCATGACAAGCCGGCCTTACGAACTGCTGGCTTGAATCTGCGGCAATATTTGACTCGTCTCTAGTTGGAAATCGAGTGAACACGTGAAGGTTTGACGATCAATACAGAGGTGACGTTTGGCGGCCGACACGGCGCTCAATGGAAGTGCACGTGAGTAGCTTTTGGCGACATGTGGAGAGCTTGGCCATCGGGCAGGCTCAGGCTCTGATTTCTGCGCAGGCGTAGTCCGATCGATCCGATGGGCCCGCCACCCGAGGTACCATGTGACAATTAAAGTTGGGGGCTTCCAACAAGATTTCAGCTAATGACTGTCTGTTCATCATTTATGGAACGCGTATCAAAGCCCGGCATTTGGCTCCACGCACACCTCCAACAAAATCGATCCAGAATCAGACCTAGCACATGTATGGCCGCACCCACATGGAGCTTTGAAGCATGATCAACACGTCAACACCAATTACATTACAACACTTTCGGACGGAGACCGCCAAAGATTTCCGTCCGAAGAGTATACAATTCGATCGTCGTCTTGCTAAAGTTGACTCTTGCAGCTTACGTGTAGAACAAGAGCTGTCATCAACATAGACATGCGCGCTGAACACATGTTCCTCAAATCCTCGGTTACTGCAGCAATTGAAGCAGACGTGCGCTGGTCATGTTCGCTTACGTGCGCTGGTCATGCAGCAAGGTGTTACTACGCTCTCAACGTACAGCTCAAGCTAGGGAAATGCCTGTCTCTGCCCGTTCAGATGCACAAGGCACTAGGGCTACTGATCGGTGCATCGCTCCGTTGAAGTTTAAAAAGAATGTACCGCTCCAGAAGTGTCTCTCAAATCTGTACACAATCTTTGCGTGCATTATGATATTTCAAGCTCCATATCAAAGCTCTCGGGATCAGTGCTCGCTGTTCTGTCTATTGCCGCAGATTGCCCCAATCGGACGTATGCATCTTTCGCTTTCGACGTCAAAGATACCCAGTCGCTACCGGATACCTTTGCCGGATCAATAGGAACAGTCCTTCGAAAAGGCTTGGTTCGAGAAGCTCCTCCATAGCTGAATCAGGCCTCGCTCTCGGGCTTTTCCAGCGGAACGAGTTCTTGCTCTTGTTCCCCCTCCCGATCCGTTCCGCTGGCGCCGTCTTCCAGGGGGAACCACCGCTGGGACAGCCCAAAGAGCAGCGCGCCCCCCGCGACCAGCAATCCGCACCCCCGAAACAGAGTCACTGCAAAAAGGGGGAGAAGCATCAGGTTGTCTACGCTGCAGTGTTTCAAGGATAGGGAAAGACAAAAAGGCGACGGCCTCGGCACAGGCTCCGCATGCCTCAAACAGATTCAGCGCTGACGCAAGATTGCATTCAAATCTCGTTCTTCGGCGACGAAAAGAACCACCGCCGTAAGTTGTGTCAGACTTCAAGCGTCAGACCGAGTTTCAAGCAACGGTGGTGCGGAAAACCCGACGAGACGAAGTGAGAACACGTCGAATAGGAATCAACGACGCCGGACGGCGACACGGTGAGGTGATGTAGAGCAACGCGTTTGCCAAGACTCAGTGCTACAACGAGAAGCCCTTTCCGAGGGCGCCATGGCAAGAAAATGAGAAAGTTGAGCATTGCAAATCCTTTTCGCTCGACCTTTAGTCCACCTAGACAACCAAAAGGAAAGGGGAAACGACAGTCGTAAGAGAATTTGGGAAAGGACAAGGGCAGAAGAATCGACAATCGTAAGAAGATTCGGAAAAGGACAGGATACAGGGGTTTTAAGATGGGTTTGGAGAAACACGTGAAAAGGGTAAACGGAAACGGAACGGAAATGGGAGGTCAACATAAGAATCAGGTGTTGCGGGGCGGGGGCGAACTCACCGGACCCGTAGTGCTCGTACACAAACCCTCCCAGCAGCATGCCGAGCCCATCGCCGATGCCGGAGTACGCGCCAGCGAAAAGAGCCTGTGCGAGCAGAGAAGGATGACGTCACGATGACGTGATCAGGAGCGACGTTCAGCGCAACAGCCTGTCCGATTAAGAGGCGCGGCTGCGAGAGAGCTTCTCCCCTTTCAAATCAGGAGGCACGGAGCCGACTGCTGTTGGAGATGAGAACAAGAGTGAAAATGACCAAACCAGCGGCGAGAAGCTTTGCGCGCCGCAATATGCGCCTCAGCGCGCTCGCTCAAGCGGGAACGCCGTACAGCTGAGCGCGGGAAAACAACGGAAAGCCTATCAACCGCCGATTCCATAATTTGAAGTCGTACATTGGCAAAAGCTGCTGACTAAACTCCTCAAGCTTCCTTCATCCCAACTCCTCGGCTTTCCAGGGAGAGATGAATTTCGGACTACCCAAATCTGGCGCTCATCTGGGTGGCAGGTTATCAGACAAACCACTACTCGTCAAAGAAGGGTCCAGCAAGGGTAGTCAGAGCCGACACATGGCGGCCGCCAACCAGACAATTCAACCAGACAATTTCGCCGGGTTTTGCACGCTTCCGCACCGTGGCAGAAAAAAAGTTGCTCTCATCTCGACTTTCAGTAAAGAATCTAAGGATCTCAGGTTTTTGAGGGTGACAATATTTCAAGTAGATAACCATTAACCGCCAACCGTTTGACATAGGATCGACGAAATGTGACACCGGCTAACCTGCATGGTGGCCGCCATCCCCGGGGGCGCGATCCTGCCGGCGTGCACGGTCCCCGCGGTCCAGCCGCAGCCGAACGTGACGCCGTGGAGCAGCTCAATGGGGAGCACCGCCCACGGCTCCACCAGCACCGAATAGTACGCCAGCCTGAGACGATAAAATGGGCGCGAAATGGTTTGATCGGATTGCTCTGAGGCGTTAAAAGAGAGAGGCGTGAGTTTGTCCCCGAACGTGACTCCGTGCAGCAGGTCGATCGGGAGCACCGCCCACGGCTCCACCAGCACCGAATAGTACGCCAGTCTGAGAGAAAAGTGGGCGCAAATTTTTATTCATCCGATTGCTCTGAGGCGTCAAAAGAGAGAGGCGTGAGTTTTGTCGCCGAACGTGACGCCGTGGAGCAGCTCGATTAGGAGCATCCCCACGGTTCCACCAGCACAGAGTAGTACGCCAGCCTGGGGACGAAAAGAACAAGCTTTTGACTGCTTTGAGGCATCGAAATAGAGAGACCGTGTGACTTTTGGGCCTTGAAAACTATGTCTGTGCTGGAAAAAGTGTATGCTGTGCACCTTCGTCGTTGTGCTGAGAGTCTATGGGACCATCGCAGGCCAGTACGTTGGTAGTAGGAAACGCAGGAAACATTCGCGCTTTACTGTCGTCATTTAAATCAGTACTTGGCACAACGAAGGACGTTTCGTGTTGCCCTTTTCAGAATGCTCGACGCACCGAAAAAGCAAGATTCATGTCGCCTTTCTCAAAATGCTCACCACCCTGAACTCTGGCCTCATTTCCAGACGACTGAGAAGTCTGCGGACACGAGATCCTCTGAAAACGTGGACAACCTCCAGCGGTCCCGCTGGCCAATCTCACCTCGCCACGTAGCACCCCAGCACCAGGTACAGCACCCCGAGCACTCCAAGCCGCTTGATCAACCGCCCCGAGAACCACATCATGGGCACCTCGGCGACACACGTCATCGTCAACGTCAGCCCAATCAATGTGGGGGATCCCCCTAACTCGTGCAGCCGCAGTGGCAGGAAACCCTCAATCGTGCCCATGCCCACTCCCATGAGCGAAACAACTAGAAAGAAAGAGCAGACGCTAGGTTTCCGGAAGAGCGCCCCGAGTTTCGATGTCAAGGGGGGGTCCAAAATTGTTTGCGGTTCGGGAGGGGGAACGTCGGAGTCTTTCGATGGGGGCGAGAAGGGGTCGCTGTGAAAGGGTTTGGGGATTGGGGCGGTGCTGTCGTTGGCGGGTGGCCGATCGAACGGCTCTGGTTGTTTGGTCGCAAGGAGCGCTTCCGAGTCGTCGGACTCGAGCCCATCCCTAGTTGCTTCGAAGCTGACGAGGGCCGGGTTCTGTCCGGAGATGGTCCGCAGGAGTGGCGGCTCGGAACGGAAGATGCTTCCGGCGGACGGACTCTGGCTTCCCGGACGGAACCGCTTTCGGGGCGTACTGGGGGAGCCAATTGTTCCGATGCCTGGGCTGTCTGGTGTCAGTATCTCGACGTGTCGTTCTAAGTCAGTTTCGCCGTTTTCGAGCAAGATTTCTTCGCCTAATTGGCTGTACGTTTTGGAGTCGGTGTGCGTGCCTTTGAAGCGGAACTGGGTTGCGACAACCGCGGCGAGTGTCATGACTGCACATGGACAAGAATAGGGCTCAGTACGGCGGTAGCAGGAATTTTAAGTGCAGGTTTCGATTCACCCGCTTTGGGATGCGCCAGAAGATCGAGACCTGCAATCAACTTTTAACCTGCAATTCACTCTTATGGTTATTCGGTGGTAACCCGAATCGACCTTGCGTCTTGGGGAAACAGCAACAAAATTAACGACGAACCCCATGTAGATATAAGCAAGCCGCAAATGAAAGGACAACAAACGCACTCTTTTCACTGGAAGTATGCCAGATCAAGGGCGTCTTCAGCAGGATTTTCTTTGAACAGAATTTTTCTTCCCTACACCCATGGAAGGATTTGAGGGATTACTTTCGTCAGGCCGAGACTAAGCAAGTGACAAGGTGAATTCCTTACTCGATACACGGATCGGAAGATCACCGCAACAAGACATTCGTGAGACTGGATTGCAAAACCGGAGAGAAAGAGAATGATGAACCCGCAAAACCCCACTAAGCTTTCATCATCCCCTTTCCAACCCACCGGAGAAAAAATTTCCTGATAACAAGCTCAAGAGCGCGTTTGGGGGTGGCGACTCACAAACAAGATGGAGGCAAAACGCAAGTTCGATCCTAGTGGCCGTCACAACGGCACCGCAAAGGGGAGCCGCCAGGCCCCAGCCAACTGCCCCCCACAGCCGCTGCTTGCCGTACTCCGTCTTGTCTTCCAAAGCCTCCATCGTAAATGCATCGGCTAGGACGTTCGGCGCACCCCCCAGAGCGTTCGCTATCGCCACGAGAGGGATCATTATTGCAAAGGACGGGGGGTAGATGTAGAGGAAACGGAGAAGGGCGGAGCCTAGGGTGGTCCCAAGTAGGATGGCCTGAGAAAAGAGGGGGAAAAAGACGGGTCTAGAGTCACCAGGTATGGGTGGGACTTCACTGAAACCAGGTGCCGGACAAGGATTAAAACCTTGGATAAAACCAGGTGCTTGAGTAATTCTATTGTTGATCAGGGGCAAAGCACGAAGGAACGTTCGTGACGGGGGGTGAGAGAAAGGAGAGCGGTGCTCTGTTTGGGAAGGCCCAGAGCTTCCGAAAGCAAGCAACATTTGCAAATGGCAATCGAGCACCAAGAGATGCTTTGTGGACAAAGCAAGAGGCAGCCCACTGAAGCGGGGCAGCCAAAGTAGTACACAAGCTTTTAAAAAGAAGGCCAAATATAAGTGCTATAGAAGCAAAGAAACTCAATGGAACCTTTCCTGGCGACATGCGCACCTTTTGAAGGCCCAGTTGGTCGGCCAGAGCGCTCCAGAGGGGGACTGTCGGGATGCCCATGACTGGCTGGAGGAAGCCCAGGAATCCGATCTGAGACTCTGTCAGACCCCGCAGCCGGAAGAACACTGCAAGAAGTGAGTCACTTAAAATGACCACCTTACGTGCATGAGGCAAATATTTTTCCTACCAATGCTAAGACGCCTATGTCTAGTGCGGGGTGGTATTGAAAATCCCTGAGTAGGTTGCGGATCGAGCTATATCTCTTGTTTGACTGTTGGCTCAAGTAATTCCTGGGAGCTGCACAGGGAGCCCTAGGTCACGAATATTGAATAAGATCTGCAGGATTTGCTGACCCCTCTCATGAGCGAACATCGACTCTCCGGCTGACTTAAGAGGAATTCGGTCAAGCTGAGATGTACTCCGCAGCAAGCAAACAACTCTTCATACACCTTAAGTAAGTAACAGGGTGGTGGTTTGAGCGCGGTGGTGGTGTGTGGGGTTGGTGGTGTTGTGTATTGCCCATTGGCAGCCAAGCCGTTCACTCCAATCTCCTTGTCCGCAGGGACTATCAGTATCACCACACTTCAGCCAACTTGAGTTGCGGAGGGCCACAGGATCACAGAACTGTACTTGCCTAGACTGCTTTTGATAAGAAAATGTGGGAACCTTGGACCCACCACCACTTCTCTCGAAATACCTTTCAGCTTTCAGCCATGCGCACTTTAAGCAGCTTCAGAATCAGAGCAGCTTCTGCGATCGCCTTCCAGCTCTGATAAGCAGACAAAAATAATAGCAGATCTTTGAGCACAGACGCACCTGGCAGGAAGGGGCTCATGCAAGCCAGGCCACTGAACAGCGCCAGATAGTAGAGCTTGTAAGGCAGGAGAGTCCCGTTCACTTGCAAATCCATCCATCGCTCTGACCACCACCTCATCGCTGAGTCTGTTTATGTGTGTTGCATGGATATTGTGCTCAGGCAAGGTTCAAGCAATCACACCACGCTGTAAACCTGCAGTATACACGCTTATCCTGAGAGCGCTAAAAATAGATTTGTAGTGGTGCGTTTGGTTGCTTGAGCTGGGGAAATCTGATACAAGGGGCGAGGCTGGTGATCCACCATCTGTTCAGCTGAAGGAAGGACTTTCGAGCTTGCTGGCCGGCCGAGCAGACGCCCTGCCCTCTGTTGAGGACTTGGAAGTTGAACTGAAGTGCTCAGCTCGTGTCAAGGAAGCTGAGGCAGCCGGTAGTGTCAAGTAAAAGTGCGAAAGGTGAGGCTGCAACACAATCACTGAGAGTCAGGAAGAGACTGACACCGGGCAACCTTTGGGGTGAAAACCTTCAGAAAGCAGCTCGAAGAACTCGCACTGCAGTCTGCTGTGCTGCTGCAACAGTCCAATGCCGCAATGCTGCAAGAACCTTGACGCCTTCGAACAGCCTCACAATGTGGCTCTCAAATTGGTTGGATTATTGGTCGAAAACCCATGCCAGTGGAGGGACACCTCGAGTTGCTTCACGGAGCCACGTGGAGGTCTTCTCAGCCAATGCTGATTCACTTTCGCTGATCGCAGCTGAAGAAATGCAATCAGAGGGGCATGCAATCAAGATGCTGAATGTAGTGTTGCGGCCAATGGAAGAGTCAAACACAGAGGCGGCAGACATGCGGAAGGTGAAGATTTTTGTCAAGCGGACCTTTTGTCTTCAGTGCTTCTTGTTCTCTCTGAAGAGAAGAGGAAACTGCATTGAAAGGGGCACTGGGGCGCGTTAATGCAACATATGGGGGTTGGTGAGGGCCCACTTTCAGGAAGAAAAAGCTGTTTGAAGGCAGAAGACATGGGCATACAATACAGCATCATGGCTGTTTTTGGTAGAAAAGCAGCCACTTCATCCTTGCAGACAGCGTGATTGAAGTATCTCCTTGCCTGCTCCCCACCTGGCAGCATTGGGAGAGAAATAAAATGAACACTTGCATCTTAGTCAGTGGCACTTCACGAGTTTTCTCTGAGGGGCAGTTTAACTAGACACCTTCAGTGTGCATCCCAGCAGGGCTTATGGTTTATGGGCCTTTCAGCAGTCACTGAGACTACTTTTGGGGGCACACTGAGGGCTGGCTAGCCAGTGCAGAGATGGGGGCTTCTTTTTGACTCATCCTTGGAGCCTGGGAAATTCACTTTTTGTTTCTTTCATTATGGTCTGCATGAGCCACTGCAGTCAATCTGCTGTGCTTCTGATAGCATAGGGGACAACAACAATCCTTTGGGCCACTGTCTCCTTGCTTGACGAATGTCAGAAGAATACAGCTTCTCTTCCTCCTTGGATCGGCTGAGCTCCACCTGATAATCCTGCAGAAAGCGAGCGTCCTCATAAGTTTTCCTTTTTTGGCCCCCGCAGGTCCCTCTTGAGGAACCAGTGTTGGCCAGTATTGAGGGCGAAAGCAGTTGGCGTACGCATCCCAACGATGGCATACCTGAGGGGAATAGTTGCGGGGCCGAACGCCAGAATCTGGTGGATAAACTTTTGAAGTTTCACGAACAATGGCGGGTTGATGGAGCCTCCAACAGCCCGTTCGCAGTTCTTCAGCGGTGCAGGCTGTCGCAGGTGAGGTCACTCGTGGGGCAAGTCACAAATGTGTCTAAGCTTGCGAAGCGTGAGCACAAGAACAGGCAGAGTTGTTCTCAGTGACACTGTTGGCTCATCTTGCCAAACTGCGTTCTGCCAGAATGATATGGTGCCTTGTGCTTTCGAACTTGAAGTCTTCTGAGATCAGAAGGTTGCGTCAAGAACAAGGCACATGACTTCATATGATGCACATAAGGTTTCAAGTTATTGTCAAGCCTGAAGTCGAGAGCCCCGACAGTCATTGGAAAGTCCTGTAAGTGTACATCATTTTGTATCAGAGATTCAGTTGGGGCAATTGTGCATGCAGGGCTGTGTGCAGCCAGACTGTGACTTGGACTGCGCGCAACTAGGACAGCTTCTTGTGGGCAACCCGGACGAGCGGAGTGAACAGGTGAGCAGTTAGAATCACTCAAGCAGCCATGTTGTCAGCCATTATGGGATGCAGCACAGGGATCACAAACTACAGGCTCTTTGGAAGCTTTTGTGAGTTGCTGACTTTGAATGAGCACAAATGTGTGTATGTGGCTGTCCCTTTAGTCACGTCAGCCACCTTGCTAGCTGTCTCCTCAAACCTGGCGGTAGAAAAGAATGTCTACAAACTCCTTCTCGGTAGCCCGTATGTATCTGCAATCTGCCGCCTACCATCCGAGTATGTGGCCCTGGTCAGTGTAGTCTCCATAAAGTCCAAGCAGGCGAAGTTTTTGCTGATTGTGCTAGGCCGTTCAATCCACGTTTTGGGGTTTCTCGAATGCAGACGCGTAATCATGAGACTTGTAGAACAGTGGGACCCCCATGCAGGGAACCTCCCACTAGGCGGCAACTCCTCGAATGGTCGGATCTCCAGATTCCTAATTGACGTCTGCCGCTGTTTTGTCTTATTCCGGGGGTTCCGTTCTAAACTTCCGGTCTGTGTGCTGCAGCTCAACACCACTTTTGCCTGGGAAGCACAAACAGCCCAAGAAAACGGGGGCCCTGGAGCGGAAGACGGTCCGTCCGAACCTGCGGTGGAGGAAACTCACAAGGCTGACGGGCTTGATGAAGCGGCTGGTGTAGAGGAACGGCTCCTTTCTGAAAGTATGCGGCGAATGTTACTGCTGAGAGCAGAGAGAGAGTGGGGCTTAAAGATCGAAACGGATATAGAGGCGGTGGCGACTGGAGAGGAGAAGCAAGGCTGGAGGAACGGGCAAGCGGAAGAGGCACGGGGGGAACTAGAGGCGGGTCCGACAGAATGCAAAGCGGACGCAGACGGGACGGAAGGGCAAGACGGTCCAAGCGGAGTGGCGCTGACGTCACCTTTTGGGCTGCCCAAGCCAATACCCAGGCAAGGGGGGGAAGGCGAAATTTTTGTCGAGGCGACAGCGGAAGTGGAAAATGGGGATTTTGGGGCTGGAAATAAGGTCGGAGTGGACACGCTTGGACTGCGCAGCCGGGAGATGGATTCTCCTGGTTCAATGTCCAGGCCAAACGTCGAAAGTGGTCCAGTGCTCGGGGCAGAGGCGGTGCATCCACTTGAGCCTCTCAAGACGGAAAGTGGCAAAAAAGTTAGGGCGGAGACGAGGAAGGATGTGCGGCCGCTGTCAGGGCACGCTCCGGGGCCCAGTAGTAACAGGGAAAAGCCAGGTCACATTTTTCCAGGGGGGTCGGTTGCTACTGGGGCCGAAAGCAGGGGGGAGCTGAAGGGTGGGGAAAAGCGTGAGGGCAGCCGAGATGGTGGGACTGATAGTGAGCGAAAGAGGCGGAGGGAAGAGAACTTGCGGCGTCAGAAGGAGGCAAAGTCGGCAAGAGACCCGGAGGAGCGCAGGAAGCGGAGCCGTCACAGGGAAACCGACCGCAAGCGCAGCCGGGACCGAGACGAGGGCCGGGAGAGGAACCGTGAGAGGGACCGAAAGAGGGACCAAGAGAGGGACCGCAAGGGGGACCAGGGTAGGGACCAAGACAAGGACCGAGAGGGGGTCCAGGATTGGGACCGCGAGAGGGACCGAGAGAGAGACCGGGGTAGGGACCGGGACAAGGACCAAGAGGGGGAACGGGGTAGGGACCGGGACAAGGACCGAGATAGGTACCGGAAGCGAGACCCGGATGCACGTAAGGACGGGGGTCGAGACCACGGGGAGGAACGTCGAAAGAGGAAGCACGAGAAAACTGACGAGGAGCGGCGAGACGAGCCACAAAACGAGGAGCGCAAGAAGATCAAGGACTGCGCAGAGAGGCCGTCGTCGCAGGCCGAGCGGGGGCGAAAACTCGAGGACAGAGTCTGTTTCGAGATGTTCTTGAGGCTGCGGTGCTCAAAGCTGAGGTGCCCGTATAGACACCCGGCGAGGTGGGTGTGCTGAGCACGTGGCCAATGGTCTTCCACTAGTTGGCCAGTTGCTAAGCTTTCCTGGCTTTATCGCTGACTCCTGCAGGTCCTCACTTATCTTCATGTGTTCCTAAGTATCTGCAATGGATTCTTTGGTGATAGAAACAGTCGTCCCGAAAAAGACGCTTTGCATCGCTGAGTGTCGGAGGAAGCTTCATCCGCAGATTTGATGGTGTACGAACATGCCTCATCGGACACGTGCGCTTTTCTACAGGCCGCCGCAGATCGCTGCGAAATACCTTTGTCTTGATTATGTTGCCGGAAAGTGCGAAGGGCGAGCCGAAGACTGTCTGCGGTACCATTGGACGCGATCAGAGGTGCGTTGCCTTGCTTCCTCGGAAGCAGAGACTTTGCAATCACCCAAGAATGTCCCTTGAACTGCAATTCTCCAAATGTTGGTGCCCATCTTTTTGCGAGTTGCTGCACTAGTTACTGGGACCGTCCCGAAGCCTGACTCGAACTTCTGTACCGCATCTCAAATCCCGTTCGCTTGTGGTGTAAACGGCACCCATTTCAACAGCAAGATCCGGCGGCCCAGATACACGAATTGAAACCCAGGAGACGCGATTCGAAAAAGATTCAAAAAAGCTCTGATTTTGACATCTATTGCTGCAGGAGGTGGAGTACTTGAGGACCGGGAATTCACCCGGTAATGCGATCCGGTATGTGCGGCTGTCTGCGCGCTCCCGATCAGAGAGCGCGTCCCTCTCTCCAAACTGCGCCCCCCCAGAACGCGAAACTGTCTTTCAGTCACCCCCGCCTTCCCCTACGCCTGAGATCCCGGCGGCTGTCGAGGACCTGGATGCGCCAGACTATGGAGTGGCCGGTGAACTAGTCGGCTTGGGCGTTGCCGACGTGTCATCTGACGGACTGGAGGTAGCGTCAACTCCTTGGCGGTCTGCCCAGTCACCACAAGAGAGTTTGTCAAGAGCGACGAAGCCTGGCAGCGCAACGGAGGGGCCGGAGGGCTTACGTGTACCTCTCAAGCGATTGTCGTCGTCTGGCAGTCGGTTGGTGGCCCTGGCCGACCAAAGCATTGACACCGCGGCTGGCGGGGCCAGGTTGGAGTTAAGCGAGAAGGCCCCTAGTGTCAACGAGGGGGGCGAGCGGCCCGCGGGGCGGGCCTGGCTGAAGGGGCTGCTGGCAAAGAGTGCGTTAGAGGTAGCTGTGGGGCGATTGCTCGAAAAGGACGCTGTAGTTGGAGGGCATGGGGCGGTGCAGAGTGGCGGCAATGGAGCGCAGGGCTTTGCGAAGATCGCTGGCGAGCAAGAGGATGGGGGGAAGGCGCAACCTGCTGGGGCGGTCTGGGGAGTGTCGAGCACTCAAGATGATTTGCTGAGGGAGCAGGTTGACACTGCGAATTCGAAGGGTGATGCGACTGGCGTGACGAGGGCTGTCAGCAGGACGCACGAGAGGAAGATCGGGCTGACCAGACAAAGCGAGGATTACGAAGGGATTGAATTCAGCGGAAAGAAACGGGACGAAGATAGCGGCGGAAGTGAACGGAAGGCGGAGCCCGCGCCGCAAGGTGGTGCAGTTTCGCCGGAATCTAGTCAGCAGTTCGCAGAGACAGGCGGGGCCCCGCCACAGCCAGGGGGGATGACGCACGAGCAGGTAAGCATCGGCTGATTGAGCGTTGAGCGGAAGTTGGGAACTGAATGATTAACACCGGTTGCGAGTCGGCTGGTTCGAGTTCTCGTGACCTCTCTTGAGCAGCAGACGTGTACTGCAGTGTGTGTCAGATTGCTCGCGCTAGACCTAATGTGCCAGGTTGCGGCGCTAGGACAGACATAAAGCAGTGCTCACCTTCAATAGACCGCTTGGACTATCCCACAGCCCAGCTAGATACTGGGTTATGAACTAGTTTCAAGTCGCTGAGCCTTTACCTTCTAAGCTTTATTTGTAGTCCCGCCTCTGACGCCGGTCCACATTCCTGCATGCGATTTCCAACATCTCCATGTTGCATGAAGGCTACATCAGTTTCCCCAAAGCTTCGAAAAACCCCTTAACCACTTCGTCTGGTGTCCAGGTAGAGGAGGCGGCCGCGTGGCGGTACCAAGCAGCGGACGGCACTGAGGCGGGGCCGTTTATGCTGCAGCACCTGCGCATCTGGCTCGAGCGGGGCCACCTGTACCCCCACCTCGAGGTCAGCCCACACTCCTGCCCCTTGAACGCAGGGACTATTGTTCCGACGAGGTGTTCCATCTCTCGAAAGACGGCGGAGGATGGATTACATCGTCGACATCCAAGCTCAAAATGCAGTGCAGACTAGCGCTGCAGCATCTTGTCCCCCCGAGGGGCCGGAGACAAGCGAGGCGGATGAGTCGACACCTGGCATGCCCATCGCGTCACCTCTTGCGGTGTGGTGAAACTGCAGTCCGTGTCGGTTGCTTCGAGAGGAGGCTTGCCGACGAAGGACTTGCATCCGTGTCTGCGTTTTCGCTCGATTACTGGTCCTCCGCTCAGAACATCAGTCCTTGTAGAGTTTGTTTTGCTTCAGGTTTTCCAGCCTTGCAGCGTGATGCTGGACTTAAAACCTGTGCGACTTCTCATAAGCCCGTGTGATATCGTTCTTGCAGATGCATCATGCAGACGGCTGGCTGCCCCCATGCCCCCTGCACTCCCTGATCCTCGCCGCCGACTCAGGCCAGTTGCTCACACTGCTCAATCAGCGCGGCTCTTCCCTCCCCACAATCCCGCCTGCTCATCCCCCCGGTTTCGATGCGGCGCCCCAAGACGCCGTAGTACAGAAAGACGAAGCTGCAGCGCGGGACCCGGCTTCTCCGCCCAGTGTGGCAGGACCGGGCTTGAGCAATTTCGTCGCTCCGCCGATGTCTAAGCCCGTTGATCTTCACCCGCCCCAAGCTGGTGTGAACAGGGGAATCGTTAGCCGGGCAAGTGCCACGTCAGCAGCGGAAACGTCGGGCGATCCAGCAGGAGAGTCTTTGCAAGAACGGGCTGACACGATTGGAGGGGTCAAGCCTCTCTGGAGGGTAAGGCGGGCCGCGAGCTTAGGACGCGAGACGGGATCGGAAACGCGGTCGCGAGTGGAGGGAAAGCGGAGTCGAGAGGTGGCGATTTGGAAAGGGGAAGTGCGGGAGATACTGACAGAGCCGAAAAGGCAACAGGTGATGGGCTTGGGGTGCTCGATGTATGGAGAGACCTGCAAGAACCAACGAAACGGAACGGGGGAGGGTGAGAGTTCTGCGGTGGAAGTGGCTGCTGACGTCACCACATTAGACCGAGTTCTTAAGCGTGCACCACGGGCGATTCCCGTGCGGAGGGGTGTAGCGGTGAGGTTGACATGGCGTGCGCTTTTCCAGAGGCGGATACTGAGTTGCCGGGCATGAAGCCGAAAGGGATTAAGCTTCTATCAGAGCTCGGCGACTTTACGAAGGATAAGGGGCCCGCACAAGGTGCGGAGGGAGCACTGGGAGCAAGCGCAGAGCGAGCAGCGCTAGGTTCTGTGAGCCTGGTGCTGCGGGAAGTTGAAAACATGCCAGAAGAAACGGATCTGGGCCGAGGCTTGGTAAGTAGGTCGGCGCCTATAACAGAGGTGTTCCGTAAGAGACGAGCGGGGAGCTTCGTTCCGGAGGGTTCTCTTTCCGGCGCCGTCGCGGCAGCCTTTGCGGCAGTCTTTGCGGCAACGGTCCCGAGGAAGGCGGGTGCGACACCGGAAGCCAAGGGGGGCCAAACGGAAGCAGAGGCGAGCATCCCAAAAGTCGGCTTGCCAGCTAGTCCATCTCAGCGGAAGGAATCCGCAGACGGCGGTTCTGCCAAGCGGTCGACGGTGGCAGGCTGCTTAGCGGCAGGAAAAGCGGGCGACGGATATGAGGCAGGCGAAGACAAGATCTCCGAGACCGGTTGAGAAAGCACTGCGTTTGGTTGAAGTGGGAGTGGGACGACCGCAAATGATGACTGTGGGGCTGTTTGAAAATGAGGCTGGGGCTTCCGAAGTGGCCCCGTATCTGACTCGGCCGGGCCTTCAGGTGTCTCCGGAAACGGCGAGGGAAACAACAAGCAAAACCGCTGAAAAGGGGGAAAGCGGGCTGGAGTTTGTATCACGGGCGGTCTTTGGAAGTGCTTCCACGATTGCAGCCAGCGAAGGGGCTTCGAAAGGCGAGATCGGGGTCGAGCAAGAAGGCGGAGCGCGGGGCGGGGAAACTGAAGGGCTGTCGGACTGCTATGACCCTCTGGCGCCTTACCTGAGACATGTCTGCAAACAGTTGCCCAGCGAAAGCACTGCGGACTGGCAGAGTGGCAGGCAAGCTATCTCACCTTCTGTACACGACGGTTGCTTTTGAGTCACAAGCTTATTGGAAGGGCCGACAGTAGCCCAACGGCTTTGGGCTGGCCTGCAGTCCTGATCGCTCTTCTCGATGCAGTAAAATCTCCTCGTTCACATTGGTTGTGCCACACTTACTGAACGCGTCAACCCACATGAGGGCAGCATATAGACGCTTTTGGGAACCACAGTGCTGCACAAGGCCTTCGAAAGTAAAGTCTGTCATTCAATGTAGGACATGTTGGCTCAACATAACAATCGAAACGAGGGCAGCGTAGCGAGGGTCTTCGAAACTATGAAGTCGATCGAGGCCTTGAATATATTTGAGAAAGCCTGCTGGAAGCACTTGCCTTGAGCGGCGCTGTGCTCATGTAAAGATATCTCGTTTGCAGTCCGGAGGCCAAGCCATCGAGCATCGAGCCGGCGCAGGAAAAGCCGGATTGCTGCCTAGAAAGTGCGTCCATTTCGAAATTGCGCCACGATCTCGAAGCCGCCAAAGCGCAGCTTGAAAGGTGGGGCCAAAACCATTGACGGAACGACCTGTCATCCCTTCTTCTCATCGTGAACGGTGGCCGAGCATCAGTGCTGGTGCCTTTTTATTGCGCTGCCAAAGAACCTGCTTCGGAACCCTTCCGCGTTCCCTTTACAGATTGTTGTCTTCGACGTTCCACTGGTCCGGTTGCAATATACCAGAATACGCCGTCATGGTCCCGGAAGACCATCAAGATGGGCGAGCGGCCAGAATCTCGAATTTTCAATGGTCTTCCTGTGCATTCACGTGTCTCCGTTTTTGTCTATCTACGAGTCTTCTATTCAACTCAATCCACGTCCGTTACTGGTACAGGGAGCAAGAGCAAGCCCAGCGCAGCTTGGACGAAAAGACACGCGAGCTGCGAGAACAGATTGCGGCAGAGAGAGCAGCCATTGAGAAAGACAAGGAGCGCCTGCGGGAGAGGTGGGAAGAACTAGAGCAAAAGGAGCGAAACGGCGGCGGGGTGAGCGGCCTTCTTCCGTGTAAAGAACGCTTAAGTTCAGGTCTCATATTGGACGCGTTGCATGTCTCGCGGACTACGAACGCGAAGACCGAGGCGGTGTCGAATATAGTGAAGACCACAGTTTTGGAGATGTCCGCTAGTTATTGGAACTCACTGCCCTATAGGTTACATGGACGCTTCCTGCAGCGCTCTAGCAAGCATCCCAGAGCTCGCGTTTTCGATCACTTTCTTCGCTCCTATTGCATCTTCTTCCTTCCATCTTGCTCTATCTGTTCCGCCTTCTGCATCACCACATAACGAGCGACGTTGATCCAACCTCGCCGTAGTATACCTCTTCATCTCGATACCAGAATTCAGGTTCGCTGGATCATCCTCTGATAGGCCTGGCAATCTTCCCGGATCGACGTTACTTTACCGCAATTCACACACTTTCTCTTTTGGGTGCAGGTCGGGGAGTGCATCAGTTGCATGGACGATTGGAGCGAGACCACGGTCCGCCATCACTTTGCCTGCGGCCACGCACTCCTGTGCCGCAAGTGCTCCGTAAAGTGGTTGAGTGGTCAGGCCAAGCCGCCGTACAAGTGTTCCGTGGGTTGCAACCTCAAGAAAAGCAAAGCCGTCAAACCCGTCTACCTTGGTTGATAAGTGTTTGCACCTGGTACGTTCGTTTATGAGCTGTGAGTCTTTTCATCTTCAAAGGTGCATTACCACGACAGCTTTGTTTAAGAAAAAGCCTGCCAAATTACCTAGATGGTAAAAGGGGCGTAGTTGATTGCAGACAGGTATTCTGGGCAGGCCACAGCGGTGGACAGCTCTTTCGTGGATCCTGAAATGGCTCTGCCATCAGAGTACAGTACTTTTCAGAAACAGTAGGGCTGTGCTTCCTAGCTTTCATCAGGTTGGATTCCATAGTGAATCAAATAGAAGCATATAGGAGAAGACAGCAGGCCGTTTGAGATTGACGGAAAACACGAAGCTTCCAGAGTTGGCCATGCGTTCACTATTGCCCCATGTATGTCGCATACACTTGTATGGCGCAGCATTCACTTCAACCATGCATGAGCAGATTAGACCCTACGCACATATGGCAGACATGTTACGTTCCTAATTGTGTCTTCGCAATTTAATTTGTTGATCGCTGTTGAGTCGGTGGCCGGGCGGCCATATGTGCACAAGCTGCACTGACAACCCGCTTGTATACATGCTTGGCACGCTTGGACGGATATCGCGGTTGCACGTGACCATGTGCCATGTGCCATCGCGATTGACATGTGTAATTCATCGATCATGCAGCTACCCGACACCCTACACCCTAAAACTCCTGCAGGATATTGGGTCGCGCGTAGGTGTGCATGCAGATTCATTGGCTTATATAAATGCGAGGGTCGTATGTAGCAGCATGGGCTTGCCAACGAGAATTACGCACATGCTAGTTTAATTCTGAATTTTCATGAGTTTTCATGAATTCTCAACGAGGCCTTTGTCATGAACTAGAAGGCCTACATTATGCACGCCCGTAGGTATTTGGATCTGTATTGCAAACCCGTGACGAGTTACAAACTTATGCATGCCAGGCTACATGCTGTGAAGGTCGAGCGAACGCCGCACATCTCACTTGCAATGCAAAAAATACTCGTCGATAGACAGTCGGGCTTTTCAGACGGTATGAACGGAGCCATCTTGCACGTGCATGGTTGGCTAGTCGATGAAGCTTCGGTACATTGTTCCGACTCCCCGCCCACTGATAAAAATCGATTACCCTTCTCGGAATGTACAGCCGACCTGAGCTGCTTTTGCTACACATCTAGTTCACGACTATCCTCAAGTTGTCTCAACACAATCTAGACGGTCACGGGCTCCGCCTTGGCAATGACCGGCTCAGCCTGTGAAAAGAGAGTCCAATCTTGTTATAAACGCATCATTCACCTGCGTGTGCAGGGACAACGCATGCCCTTCCAATTCAGCATGGCCCTCATTTCCAACTGCAAGGGTCTCTTCCATCTGTTCTAGACATGCTTGCGCCTCCAATCCCGACACCCCCGCCTCGTCTTCTTGGGCGTCAGCTTCATTAGAAGCAGTCGATTCCTCGACTTCGCTCGGACTTATTTTTCCGTAAGGGATCGATTCGGCGGCAATTGACACCGGCTCCTTCCTTGGCGGATCGTTATCTGAATTGTCAATGGACTTGAGTGGGGACTGGCCACTTGGGGCAGCGTCCGGCTGTTCCAGTGGGGGTGCGACCTGCCCCAAAGAGGACGTCCCGGTCAGCACCGCACCCCGCACTGGAACAGCCGGCTCCTCCGCTGTCCCTCAGACTGAACACTTCAACCCTGCACTCCCCACCTCAAAAAGCCTTCACTTTTTGAGTCCCAAGTCCCACCGTCGACCCAACTATCCAAGATCGGAAATGCCTCAGAACGACAGCGGTGAACCATAGGAATTTAGGGAAATACGGATGGCTCCGCTCACCTGCTCGACGTGGGCAGACTTGAAGAGCTCGTCCAGGACCTCGGAGAGCGTGGGATGCGCGTGCACCGCAAATTTGAGGTCCTGCAAAAGATGAGACTTCAACTTAGGATAGTGAACGCCGGCCTGGGACTGGTGGGTTCAGTCAAGAGATTAGGGTGGGTGCGGGTGCAGAGCAGGTAACCTCAACAACGTTTCCACATTGGTTAAAAGAATCTTATTCCTGAAGCTTGCTACTAGACTGAAGAGTGACTCCCACAGACAGCGTGCGCCGTCGAGCTTGCTCAATCTTCCTCTCCCATTTTAATCATGTCTGTCTCGAACTGGCCGCAAACATTGCGCACTGCCCAACCCCCGCCTTGAAGTGGAATGAATCAAGTACGTGTTGAATCTGCTCGTCGCACTAGCATTAGGATGAGCACGCAAACCCTTGACTGCGGGAACGACAATCGGCCACAGAAATCTATACTTACCTGGACAGTCAGCCCCGTCGCAATGGCGTTGGATGCTTCGTGGATAAGGTCCGCAGCATGCAGGCCCTGCACAGCATTACTTATGAAGTAAGGACTTCTTCTGCACCTCGACGATGGGTGAAAACAAATGACACACGAGCAGGCGCAGGAACATGGTTGGCAGAATGCTATACGCAGATCTTACCGCCCGAGTAAATGAGCTCATGGTAGCACACTTGCAGTGATAAACTCAGCGCTTTGCACAGTAAGTCGTTCCGTTTTTGAGCCGAATAATATACACGCAAGCAGGAAGCACAGAAGGAACGCGGAGTGATAAGCGCACGATGTCGGCAATCCAGAAGCCGTCTGTTCGATGCAGCCTATCGAATCTGCGCTGCGATCTTTTAGTCAAACCTCGCTCTCTTTACTCCGTTGCCTCAAGAATGTTGAGACACCCGTCCGAACAATGCTTGGGAAGCACCTGGCAGGAAATGAGAAATGCAGCGGATGGGTAAGAAGGGTTTGCTTACGATGATGTGGACTCCCAAGATTTCGCCCGTGTCCTTCCGGTAGATGACCTGCACCAAAGACGTGCCACGTCAGCACCTTTGAGGCAAAAGACGAGCGACGAACACCTTCGCGAAAAGCCATCGCATCCTGGGATTCGTTACACGGCGACACAAGCAGCCTTGCCCTCGTTTCAGGCCACGTTCCATTGCATTTGGCGTCTATTTCCCGGTTTCGGGTCCGACCTCGGCCACAGCCACGGACTCCCCAAGTAGGAAGACGACACTCGCCTTCCCTGCAGGGGAGTACGGATGTCGGGTCTGTTGCCCGTCACAAACTCTCGGCACAAACCTCCGGTCGCCTTTTGAAACATTCCGGCGGAATGAGCGGAAGACACCAGATCGGCTCCTCACCTTGGCCATGCCGTCGCCCTCGTTCTCTGCGAGCGCCTTTGAGTTGGCCTTGAAGCTCGTCTTGGCCACCTTGTACTCGAAGCCCTCCTCCTCAGCCTTCTTCTGCACCTGGGGCTGCACGCAACAAGGTTCACGACAGAATTAGAACAACGGTCGAGGAATCTAAGCCCACCGTTGTTCAATGGACCCCACGTCGTGTCGCTCTTAACTACAAGGATTTTCATTAATTACGAATACCTTTCTTCCAGAGGCGCCTGATGCGTACCCAGGAGGTCAGACATACGAAGCGGACGCGATTTCTTCTCCTAGATTTCGATGCGGTGCGAACAGCCGGCTAAAGTTCGGCTGTTTTCGTAGCGAAGAGGATATGCAGTTTGCAGCCAAAGTGTCACTGCGAAACGGGGGTCTTCATGGCCCCTCAACAAAGATTCCCAAAACTTGTCAACATTCTACTCTGTCCTGACTTAGCTTAAGAAGCTAATGGTGTTTATACAGGCAAGCAGCTTCGGATTTGACCATCGAGGCTGCATCGCTTTGAACTGTCGGAGGACTTGCGAGAAAGTTACCTCGGTCAGACCCGCAAAGCTGATCTCTGGATGCGTGAAGCAAGCGGCAGGGACACTGAGGTGGTTCAGCACGTTGTCGTTGCCCGCAATGTTCTCAACGGCTGCAAGCAACAACCTCAAGATGAGCCAGCATTCTTTTCGCGTTTACAACAGGGTGCATTTGCAGCTTGGACCACAATCAGACCGCAGACTTCGTTCCTGCCCCATCCCTACGATATAGTGAGAGGACAGCCGCTTGTTCGTTTCCAAACGCTGAGCCTTTCGGTACGACGTTTCCAGCCGACAACGTGAGCGTTTATGGTAGTGACAAAGAGCAAATCTGAGGCCTACCAGAGATGCCCTGGGCGCTGGCGGCATGCGCGAGCATCATCTTCCCGTTGGCATCCCCAATGCAGTAGAGCCCGGGGATCTGCACACGAAAATGCATCTGCTTTCTGGAACTGTCCCAGCCATAACTCGCGCCCCAACTCATTGATAGGACTGAATTCCTCTTCACAGCAAAGGCTCGAGGCCGGCACCACATGGTGTTAATTGTTGACTTGAGCAGTGCCACGACAACCCGCTCAAGAACGTCTGTGAGGGGAAAAGAGGTGTGAAAGTAGTTGGGAGAGGTTACGATGCTTACCACATTCTGGTCCTTGTCAAGAACGCGCATCCTCTCGTCCACTGGGACGTAGCCCCTCTGCAACTCCACACCAACCTGCAAACGAGGGCTGCCAGCTCAGGACGCACGCAAGGCTGTGGCGGGGGACGGTTCATTTACGAAGGTGGCCACCTTTCGAAAGGAAAGAAAATTGTCACCCTGCTCGTGTGCGGACACACTAATGTGGTGGACTTATCAGGAGGAGTACTGCCACAGGAGGGTCTCGTCCAGATCAGTAGCCTCTTCCAGAAGAGTGCGATCTCGAACAGTGAGCTTCCTCTCAAGACGAGAAGCGTTTCAACATGTCCAAATCGTCTTGAATCAACGAGCGGAAATCCAAAGGACTGCTCCGATCAATTGCATTGAAAGGTGAATGCGCGTCGCGGTCAAAGGAGCCCCGGACGATTCGTCAGGCTACACACCTGAGCTTTATGTATGGAACTCACAAATGGATTCGCCTCTCACCTTTTCTAGTCCAAGCCCCTTGGTGAAGGGAGCCCTGCCGGTGGCAATAAGCGCGGCATCAACCTGAGAAGACAACAGTGGCAACGTTAGCAGAAAAGTACACATGAGCCGTCTACGCTTAAATAGTCTGGGGATAAAACCGACTCGTCGGCTTAGAATCTGAACATCAACATAGTTCAGAGAAATGGATACGAATCTTCGCCTTCACCTGAAGCTTCGAGACAGTTCAAAGCCTCATCTTTAGTCCTCATTATCAGGCGTCGAGACAGAAGCGAGCGGTGCTGCGGAAGGAGGTGCTCATTCACCTCTATTGTTTCCTTGTGCTCGCGTGTCTTGGTGTCCACGAGCTCGATGGTCACTGGCTTCCCGTCCTTGGCGGGGGTGATCTGCAAAAAAGACGCAACTTGAGTAGGAAAAGCCTGGCTCGAACCTTGCATTTTTGTGTATCAATCCACGGTGCTGAATCTCAATAAGTGAAATCATTCATAGCTTCGGATCAAGCCCCTGGTGACGCACTCTACCATTCGCGTTCTACCATTTTTGATCGCTGCTCTGGCAGGACCTCGAAACGATGAACAGCAGATCTCGAAGGTCATCCTGCAGCAAAAGGAATTCTGCGTAATATCGTCAGGAGCCTGAACTGCGAACTCGTATCACACTCAGTACCGGGCAAACAAGTGAAGGCGGGACGATGACACCCTCTCGGTATGGGTCCCCTGCGCTCTGCTGCCGTGCTTACCTTTTTCGCCAGAACCCCAGTGTGGTAGTCGATGTTCCTGGGCTGGATGAGTAGCCGCTGGGCCATCTTGCCAATCTCGGGATCAAACCCGGGCATCAGCCCGTCGAGGGCCTCAATGAACGTGACCTGAGAAAGAGAAATCATATGCGACACTCAAGTAAACAAGTGAGCCACTTCAAAAGAGCAAAAGTTGCTGCCAAACCCGTCTCCTTGCTGAACCTTCCCGTTGAGAAACGATTCAGAGGTCAGATGTGCTTCTGTAGCTGCCAAGAAAAGTGACGATCTGACAAAGAAGTGAGACCAAAGGCGGCCTTATCATGATCATGGTCCTTCCCAGGCCTGTAGACTGAGAAAGCAATGACTCTTTCTTTTGGAACGAGTAGATATCCTTCGAAGCAACATGACCTGCGTTTCACTGCAGGTTAGACCATGTCATAGGCCTAGGCCCCTGGATGCAACAAGTACCACAGTTAGTCAGGACAGCACAGCATGCATGATTCATTCGAGAAACGAGGCTCCCGTGCACTTACGTCACTGCCTAGGGCTGTGTACACATCGCTGAACTCTAGTCCGATGTAGCCGCTGCCGACGATGGCAATCCAGTCGGGGATCCACTCCAGCTTCAGCGCATGGTCACTGGTGAACACAGTCTTGCCTGCAAGCAAACATCGATCAGGCGAGGCGTCGGCAATGGTCCGACGGACCAGGGCCTGGCGTGATAGACAGACACCTTTTGAAGTCCTTGTCTCTTTCAGAGAAAGGTGTGCTCGTTAAATTTTGCATTCGATGAATTCTGCTTGCTTTGATACCAACTGGGGCTTCACAGGTCACTTCTACTGGAACAGATGGTCTACCCCAAATAGGTCCAACATAACTGTCACAGGAAGCACATTAAAGGCCCAAGGCCGTGGCACCAGAAGCAACTTTCCCCTCAGCATCGGCCCTCGAAAGCTCCCTCAGGGCAAGCAGCGACAGCATCCGCAAATTTCGAGAACATATGAGAGGAACGGCAGGGTAGAAAAACACACCGTCAACCTCGATGCCTGGCGGCACGAAGGGGATGGAGCCAGTGGCGATGATGATGTTCTTGGCCGTCACCGTTTGGAACCGCTGGTTCTCTTTTCCATACTGAATCTTTCCGGGCGCCTGCAGCAGCCAATAAACAACAATCCAATCACTTCTCAATTGTCAATTCCGAAACAAGGCCAAGCCTGCCTATTCAGGCCGCATTGACCATCAGAATGCCCGTTCCTTTTATCAAGCTAAGCTAGGAGGTTACAAAGACGAGGTGATAATATGGTCATCAAAAGTTTCGGAACACTCTTTCATACAATTGTATCCTCCATGGCCTTGCATATGATGGAGCCAGATAAGGTTCTGACCAGGATGGTGGCATTCCCTTCCAGGATCTCCACCCCAAGTCCCGTTAGGGAGTTGGTCAGGTTGCTCCGAATCTTGGTGGCCAGGCCATTTGCATGCTCCGCTACTGCAGCTCTGTCGTAGGTGGCGTTGTCAACCTGCAGCGAAAAGAGAAGGTTGAGATGGTTGGCAGGCTGATGAATCCAAGCTAAGAAAAAGATGAAAGCATGGACCAACCTGATTCATAGATCCGTCAGGTGCAAGGTTCTGTGGAGACGTGTGTCGGTTTGAAGGGACAAAGGGCCCTTACTGTACATCCTGACCTGTGAGCACTCCACCTGTGACCAGTTTCGCTGCACTGTTTTCACCTTACAATCCGTGCTCTTGAACTTCGACATCGCATACCAACTTTATGCAAGGCTATGATCAAGGCTGGGCAAGTCAGTCTACATGCTTCTCCCATCTTGGCCCGTTTTCACTTTACAGTATAGGCTGTCAGGGTACTCAAAGGTTTGAAAGGTAAAACAAGCGTCGAGAATCTTTCATTCTGGTTTGCTTCTACGTTGTATCTCCAGTCTAAAGCTGAGGAAGGGTGGTACAAATTGTGGTGAGCACAAACCATCAAAAAACGGCTGCTTTTTGAACTTCTGGACATCTTGCAAAAGCTGGCAATCTGGCTGCAAGTACCAGCCGGTGTTGCTCAAAACACAGGTACATTACACCTGCAAGGCGGTCATAGGACGACTGTTCTGAGCCATTTTCTGTTGCCAAGGGAGACTGAGCAGTCAAACAGCGCACACTGCATAACTGATAAACCGTTTCGTTCTCCCCAGGTGCACATGCCCTGAGATCTTGTGCATTCCTCAAAGTCTTAAAAGGTTTGAAATTTCTCAAAGGTCTGCTCAAAGAACCTCGTCTCACCTGGATGCCAAGGGCCTTAAGGTGGTGTGCATCCTTCATCTCCCGCATCCTTCCGCTGACCGCTAGAAGCGCCTTTGATGGCACGCAGCCCCTGTTTACACAGGTTCCGCCAACCACATCGCCCTCCACAATCGCAGTCCTTAGCCCCTGCAAGTACGGCTCATGGTGATTACAAGCATTACAAGGGCATTTCACTGGTGAGAGCAGATGTCTGAAATGACCTAGACCTATTGTAGGTTCCAAATCCTCGTGTAGGTAGTGGTGACTGATGGTTCTAGCATACAGTGCTCAACCGCTTGACGAACCAACGGTCTGGTACTGGAAGGGTCATCACGCCTACATTCACCAACAAAATGGCATTAGTTCCTGGGAGCTTTGCCCAACCTAGTCATAAACCTTTTGTCCTTTTGTAATCCCAGGACACTAAGGACTGTTGCTGCTGAAGGCAGGTGTCCTTCAATGTGTCACGCGCATTGTGGCCTGATGCATCCCTCACCTTTTCAACGGCGTGAAGGGCAGCACCGTGGCCCCCCACACCGGCACCAATAATGACCAGATCATAGTCATACTTGGCCCCATTCTCTGCAGAGGCTGCTGCGGCCAAAGCGCCCCCTCGTTGCCTTTGTCTCAAGGGACGAGCACTCAAGCTCCTCTCACAAACCGCCCGGGCTTCCTTTCGTTGTGCAAATGCAGCAAGATGCTTGTGAAAGCCGACAAAGTCCTCAGCTATACAGGGCGAGTGGGCAAAGAAAGGAGAGGCATTTCGGTGTGAAGCGGGGGCACTGCTGCGAAGGGCAATGCCGGAAGAGAGCGCCCGGGAAGCTGCGAGCGCGCACTGCGCCATCTTCGCTCCCCTTGGCAGCAAAAGATGTCGAAGCTCCTCTCAGCAAATTTTACAATGCCAATGCGAGCGCCGCCAACACGTACCTTTTCTGCTTTTCACAAAAGGCTTCTCTACGTACTGCAAATCGCAATGCGCCAGCATTTCTCCCTCAGCCAAATGCCGGCGGCGCATTCACACTAAATATGAAGACCTGGGGCGCCTCCCTCCCATCGAGATTACGGCCCTTCCCTTTTGTTAACTGTTACGAGGAAAAACGAATGTGCGCCGTTGGATGAGATGTGGACGGCGGACAAAGATGCTCAAATCAGAAGAGAGACGCCCTTGCAAGCCCATCCTTATATTACAGGGGAATTCCGGTGTACATTTACACTTTGCTTGGCTTTGTCCGTTCGACGCTGTCGTCGAAGTTGTTCCTGTGGCGAAGCCCGGTGAATCACTTCGACAAGCTGCGCCGAAAGCTTTCGTGGGCAGGGAAGAAGCTCTTCCGCGGCGCCGCCTTCTTCCTCTTTCCTTGAACACCCTAGTTACAAGGGGGCGGCAGCCGCAGCCGCAGGGGGCCGCAGCCATGGTGAAGAACGTGCTGCAGTCGACGTCGATCGACATCCCGGAGGGGATCAAGTTTGAGCTGAACGCCAAGAAGGTCCGCGTGACCGGGCCGAGGGGCACGCTCACCAGGGACTTTGGGCATCTGAAGCTAGACTTTCAAATTGTAGATGGAGAGGAGGGGGGCAAGCAGCTCAAGGTTGATGCATGGTTCGGGGCCAGGAAGACCGTGGCTTCGATCAGAACTGCCACCAGCCATGTCAAGAACCTGATCACCGGCGTTACCAAGGGTTTCAGATACAAGATGCGCTTTGTGTACGCCCATTTCCCCATCAACGCGGCCATCTCTGACAAGAAGGACGGGATTGAAATCAGGAATTTCTTGGGAGAGAAGAAGGTGAGCTCCTTGGCCTGCTGTTGCTTGGACCGTTACCGGGAGGGCTGTGCATTCCGAGCGGATTTCATAGGGCCCTCAACCGGTCAGTTACTGAGTGATGCTGAAAGAGCAGCCCGCTGACTCGGATTTAAGACAAGAAAGTTTGGACGGAGACCATCCGTCCGAGCACCTATAGCGTGGACAAATTTATAAAGAGCGGCTGAGATTATCTGGGCAGACCGTGTCGAGTGTCTCACATTATGGAGGATTTCCCACCAGAGGGATTTTGGCTGCGCCTTGAGGTTTCACTGCCGGGCAGCTGTGAACATTTGTCTCACTCCGTCTGCACGTACGGGGCTGTTCATCTTGGTAATGGTGCCGTTTGTCGTCAAGGGGGATACTGGTGGTAATGGTTATTGGCATGGCCGGGCGGCAACTCAGGCTGAATCAAATTTGCAGCGAAGTTGGGAAAGAACTTGTTCTGCTTCGTTTTTGGAATAGTATCTGTGGTTGGCAGCAAACGTGTCCATCAGTGGATGTCCCACGTTGCCGTTCTGTCCGGGCGAAGCCTTGGCTCAATAACCCATTTCTGTCATTGGGAGACGTATCGCAGGATTTTTTTATGGCCTGGCAAGTTTTAGGCCACTTATTATGCATAGCTAGCTTTAGCAGGCACCTTTTCAGACCAGCAAAGAGACTGATGAAGGTGAAGACAGCCGTTGGTATGCCTGTTCAGGGCTTCGCCCCTAAATTGTACTTTGGCGTCTGCACGGCTGTATTGTGTGTCTTTGTTCGGGCCGGGATGCCCATTGTGTTTACAATCTGGTGCTCAAAATAAGGGGAGTTGCCCCTTCTTCACAAGTCATGCCATTTGGAATTGAAATTGTTTGGAACCGAAATTGTTTGGAACCCTTCTTCTTTTCAGCATAATTCAAAAGAGAGATTGTCAAAGTGAGGGTTCGGGACATCCTGGTTTCGCTTGCGTCAAAGCTGCTGTTTCTGCTTTTTCGGGACTCCTGGGTTATGTGGTCTTGCTTGCCTGTTGTTCACATAGTTCCACAGTTTGAATTTTCTCATTTCAAATGGCGGGTGTGGACAAGGAAGGGAAGCGCCGCATTTGCGAGTTGAGCTGTTTTGTTGTATGAGAAACTTCAAAGTCTGGGCCATGCCGGATGCACAGGACTTCTTTAGGCATACTGTCAGGGTGCTGCCTACATTTGTTGTGCATGTTTGGTTGCCCCCACAGAAGCAGGATTGCATCCAAAGGTACTAGACCTAGCTTTGCTGGGTGCGTGTTGTCCCAACGGTGCGCTCCTGTTTGTTTGGTGCAATCTGGTTGGTCTTTCTGCATCTAAAGCACTGAGTTCTACGCACTTTTCGATTGCTCTCCCTGAAGAGGCGAATTTCCAAGGCTGAAGCTCTGCGTCATTTTTCTCTTTCCCCTCCCCTCCTTTCAGCAGCAGTGACCGATGTTTGGAAAGCTGAATTTGTGTTTGTCTTGAAGAAGTGCAAGTGTACCTTCCAAGCAGGAGAGATTCCAAGTTAGCCCAAGGAGAGAAGTTTCATATCCCCGATGTTTGCCTTCTTATCTCATTTGAGACGAGATACTCGCGGAGTACCTTCTTGATAGCTAAGCTGTGTCAACTGCTACACTGGGGGAGCATTTTAGGCTGAGCAGTTTTGCTGCGGCGTTGCAGGTGCGGAAGGTGACCCTGCTGAACGGTGTGACCATCACCCGGTCAGAGAAGGTGAAGGACGAGATTGTCCTGGAGGGGAACGACATCGAGCTCGTGTCACGGTCCTGCGCGCTCATCAACCAGGTCAGACTGCAGTTTTTCTTCTTTGGGTTGCTTACATCAGAGTCGCGCTTGTGCTTGAACGCTTTTTCCTTCAGCTCCACAAGTCCTTCTTGAAGGTCTTAGGTGGCCTCATTAGTGTGATTATTCTGGAAGGTGTGTCAATATGTGTTGCTTTAGCAGGCACCCTTCGGTCTCGGGTGTTATGTTTGCTCTTAGCTCCTTTGCCGAAGGCTGTGGAGGCAAAGGGGTCGAGGGAGACTGTTCGCGGAAAGCTACTACTTGCATTGGTACATGGGGCATGAAGAAAACTGGTCACAAGCAGTTAAAGAGGACAGACTTTCAGTAGAACGACAAATTGAGATTGTCTCGTTGAGTAGTGGGTTGCTGGTTCCTGAGTTCAAGCAGCAGGGGACAAAGCCTCCACCTCACCAAAGTACGGAGTAAAAGCTTGCAGGGTGCTTCTTAGGTTGAGAGGAGAAAAGGGTACTCTATGTGTCCGTGACATGACCGTTGTCACAGACACAGAGGTCGGTGCAAGTGCACCCATTGCTCTCGCTATCAGAGGGTTGGAGCGAAGGTCTTTAACTGTGTGACCGATCTCCTTTATGTGGTGCGCGGTACGGCATGTCTATTGTCCTTAACCTTCTGTCTTGTTGTGCAGAAATGCCACGTGAAGAGGAAGGATATCAGAAAGTTCTTGGACGGGATCTACGTGAGCGAGAAGGGTGTCATTGAGGTCGCCGAGTAACCAGGCAGTTGCAAGGACATGAAACTTTTCATAAGCCCTTTTCTTTGCAAGTTTTCAAAGCAACTTCCGATGATCAGAATGCATGGTGAAGCTAACGAGCTTTGTTTTCGGGAATGCATCATGGCAGTCAAGGCGTATATCGAGTTTGGGTTGTGGTATTTATGTTCGCATATGGTGGCCACCAAGGTTTTGCCATTATTCTTGGATGACTTTATGACATGTGTACGTCCCCTTCCAAGATGCTTGCCCAAATCGATTCAATGTGGTTGCCGCAAGGTCTTAAATGACATGCATCCGACCCGCATGTCTCGCACATGCGAAATCTGGGCTTTCAAGAACACATGAAACGATCACAAAACACGCTGTCAGCATTCACTATAATGTGAGTGCGCGTGGCCCATGCATGTGACTCTAAGGTCAACGTTGCATTGGGCCAGAGATCGGGCCGTTCCAACCCGTCTCTGGATAATGCCTGCCTGCCGCAGTTCGGGAATGCAAACTCTCGCCTATTGCAGTAAATTGACTATGAGTTGCAGGATTGAACAGATTAACAACTGTGTCAACTCCGGGCTGTCAAAAGTGGGCTCCTGCCGACGGAGGGGTGATCTCTAGCTGCCAAGGAGCTTCTAAGAATTGAGTCACCTGAAAAGGCGACTTATACCTCGGACCAACAGGCGGGTGTTACCGGTTAAACGTATCTACCTCCACATCAAGTCTCCCAACATCAAGTTCCTGCAAAACGCCGAGTGCACCCATTGTTGAGTCCAAATTAGATGACGACGTGACAGGCGCCAATTTTGAAAGCCGTGTCTGCACTGAAATTGTCTGAAGTTGAAGAGACCGGAGCATTTGTATCCGCATCCGAAAATGAATGCGTAGCAGCCCCGGATACCTTGTTTGCTAGAATCAACAAAGAGCTTCAAACCTTGCTGATTGCCAGCAATGGTTTCCACAGATGTATCGGTAGGAATACTGGCAGAAAGAGAGCAGACAAAGATTCTCGGGAAGCTCACTCGTCGTCTGCCCGGGTTCGTCAGCCTCTGCCGTATCGTCCGAGCCGCTGCCCGGGACACCAGCCGGCCCGCCAGCTCGATCGGCAGCAGCGCCGCTTGCTGTTGTGCGTTCAACGGAAGCTGCGGAGCGACAAAAATTGTGTTTGTAAGAGATCTCCATCAGCTAGGAAGAGAAAGTCTGGGGAGGGACTCGCAGAGAAAGCAGAGTCGATCCAGGATGAAGCTAAAGCCAGTCTCCTTTGATTTGGCAACGCAAAAATGAAAATGAGTTCTTCGGAATAGTAAACCACCCCAATTGGTTGCCTGCTGCGCCTCGTGTCACTACCTTTCCTTTCCCTGTGTCTTTCAGCTGCTCTTCGATTCGAGCGTCCACTTTGCAGATCCTCACCAGTCTTCTTCCTTCGCCTTCTGCTTTCTACTCTGCTCGTTTACGTTCGGTCTCCCCAACTTTCCCTCGTGTACTTGTGTCTGCCTGCATTCATGCATTCCGTTTCTTTGAATCGCACTCATCCCGGTTGTTCCCTCAAACTCTCGAGTATCAAACAGACCCCATGAACGGTACTCACCTCCGCTAGGACCGTCAGCTGCGGTACGTACTTGGTCAGGGCCTGCGCCTGTTCGACGGCTTTCGAGAGGTCCGCCAGCCCCACCTGCGGCCGCGCCGGCTCCACCGCCGACTCCCTCGCTTCGCGGCTAATACTGGCTACCTGCATCACCAAGAAAGTCAAGCTTGTCTTTTCACGTTGTTTTTGCATCGTTTACTTTCTCCGTCCTCCCTCCTTTTCCTTCCTGAATCTTGTCGTTCACAGGAGGTTTGGCTGCGAACTAGGTTGACGGTTTGGCTGTTAACCAGGTTGCGTCCAAACCTGAAATCTCAGGTTATTAAACAGATTAACCGGGGCGTTACCTTCTTCCGCGGCTGGTTATCACAGGTCTGATCACTGGACATGCAACCACTTTCTTACCTGCAACTAGGGCCCATACCATCCATGTTAAGTGCCTAGACTTCTGTGGTTAATGCGTCCAAATGCTCGCAGCTATCGGATCCAAAGAATCACCTCAGAGCACTTCCTTCGCAAGAGCGACTTTCTTGATTTCGCGGCTCCAAATTTGTGCGGTATTAGAGAATGTAACCCTGAGACCTTACGACTCCGAAATGAGCAGAGCTGGAGCCCAATTGCCCCAATCTTGGGACTACCTGAGGTTCGGATGCTTTGATTTTGCAATAACGTCAACACCCCGTTTCCCGCCGAGCCGGCTGTGTCAGAGCCACTGCCTTCACCAAACCAGTAATCTCTAAGTCTAGTATCATAAGGTTGCAAGAGAGGTGTTTCAGAATCTACTGAGGTTGGAATCATATGCGGACTCACGATGACGTCATCCCCAACCGTGGTCACCCGCTGCACCCTCTGCGGCGGCGCCGCCGCCGCTCCGTCCGCCGAGCCTGACGTCAGCAGCGCCCCGAACTTGCGCAGGTTGACGAGCGCCTCGTCGTCCTCGGGCTCGGAGAGCGGCTCCGGGAGCGGGAGCGGGAGCGCGGGGAACGAGGCGCGGAGGTTGGAAACCGCGGAGTCGAACAGCGCACGGTTGTATGCGTCGAGGCCCTGTGAGGAGGCTTGAATGAATAAGGACGAGTGTAAAACGAGATCAAAGTACGGAAACGGACCTAGGCACTAGAAGTCCCGGAAGCTGGGTTGAAGCGCAGGGTCGATCAGCGTACGGTAGCAGGCATCGAGGCCCTGTAACGAAAGTTCTTGTAAATGGGCGGTTTCGAAAAGAAGCGGGAGAATGGGGAACCGGGCCTCGGGAAACAAGGTGCCGAGGCTCGCAACCGTGGAGTCGGACAGCGCGCGGCTGCACGCATCGAGGCCCTGTAACGGGGGAGATGGTAAAGTGGGGGTTTTAAAAAGGTGCGGGACAATCAGAAACAGGGCCTCAAAACACGAGGCGTGAAGATTGACGACCGCGGAGTCAAACAAAGCGCGGTTGTACGCATCGAGGCCCTGTAACGGACGAGATAGTAAATTGCACAGTCAGGAAAGAGTCCGGGAGAGCCGAAAACAGGGCCTCAAGATCTGAGGTGCGGAGAGTAAACATCGCGTCAAAGCAGGTGCGGTTGTACGAGTCAAGGCCCTGTAATGAGGGGACAGTAAGACGTGTCAACGAGGTGCCGAGGCTGCCATTTGCGAGTCGATAAAGTGCGGTTGTACGGGTTAAGGCCCTGTAAAAGGCTGAGGACTAGTCATGACTGCAGAGAAGGATGCACACAACTTGGAGACAGAGCCTGACAGATCAAGCTACGGAGCAGGGATCGCGAAATTGACCAGCCTACGTACACTTGTGAACGTGAAACCCTTGTGAAGCAGGGTCGGACCCTGGAACAATTGGGATAGGGAAGAATGGGGAAGAACAGCCCGCAAATCTGAGCGGCCAGAGACCGGGCCAGCGAGGAGCGCCCGGTTGTGATCCTAGAAGGCCCTAGAAGAAGGCCCTGAAAGACCCTGAAAGACGTGCGGCTATATGAAAAGCAGCCCATCGAGACTGGAGAGGGATGCAAGGAGCTAGGAACGAGACCTGGTGAGCTTGAGTGGCCACTTTTCTCGGAAAACTGCGTCGTAGGACAAGAAGCAAGGAACTGAGCTAAATCAGCAACGTCGCAGATCTGAACTTCGGTCTATACACAAAGGTTTTCGGGCTGTGGGGCAGATTGCATTTCTGCATGGTGGCGTGCATCAAAGAAGCGCCGATTCGTCTCGCACGCTTTTGTCGAGCTGACCCTTGTCCACAAACGGAACGGACGACCCGCAAGCACGCTGGACGCCGTTGAAACGATCTGAAAATCGTGAGAACGTGCAAGTAGAAACACTCATCTCCATGTTGTGAGGTGTCTCAAATAAATTCAGGGGGAAGGCGTCGATGAAACAGGAAGCCAATTCGTACCTTGGTCAATTCTGTCAGGAGAGCGTCGCGCACAAACTCGCCCTGCAGCCAGTAACACGTGCCTTTTAAGCAGGGAACTAACGACATCAGCAGAGCTTTCTCGGATTCAAACTTCGAACGGCATGTCATTGGTGCACATTGGAGATTTCCATGGATTGCTCGTCCTCAAAACAGATAGAAGGGAAGGGTGGAACCCATGAGCAGTCTCGATTAGCTAGCTGCGCCGCTCTAACGCAGATTTCCAATGCCTCTATTCTAGAAGCAATTATGAAAGTTCCACGAGACGCTTGCCGGAAAAACGCTGAGTATGAAGATCAAATCCGGTTCTGTCAACCACCCCACTCCTCAGAGACAACACAGGCGTTCAAATTCTCCTCGATTAGCAACGGTGAAACATTTCAGCTTTCAAGCGAGAGTACCTCTTCGCTAAGAGCGAACTTGAGTACTTTTTTGAGGAGTCGCCGGTCCTTCTCCCCCTCTTGAACGTCCGCCTCGGCGGGCTCGAACACTGGTCGTTGGGACTGCACAACGTCCGAGGCATTGAGTAAATGCTGATGCTGGAAACGTAAAGCCTCCTAACGAAAGAAGTTCCAGTGATACTCTCGCGAGTGCGGTTCAGGAAACGTATAAGTAGAAGCCAATTTTGCGGTTGTGGAAACATGAGCATGGAGGTGTAACAGATCAGGCGGTGCATTCGTTGCTGGGGACCGGCAGCCAAACTGTGGAGGGCACGGACCTATGGTTCAAGACGTAATTTGAAAGGGTTTACAAAGAAGAAACTTATCCGTAAGAACCTCGCCTGCAACAGATACAACAGAGAACCTGCTGAATTTCGAGCGTGTAAGGAAGAGGCAAACGTGCCACTCCGGAGGTCGACGGGTACTGGGTCTGGATAATGCGTACACTTAGTTAGACGTCACACCAGGCTCTGGATAGCAGAGGCGATACGGCATGTGGACTCACCTCTCGTAGCAGCGACTCTAACCGGTCAAACCGAAAGCTCCCGTTCTGCAGACGTGCAGCGAGAAGAGATCAACAGTTAGCCTGTGCTTCGAGCACGTCACACGTTTCACGTGCTTTGTAGACTTTCCAGGGACTCTTCGTCACGAAAGACCAAAACCCGACAACGGTATTTGGCATCGCGTTCTACTTGGTGATGCTCTAAGATCGTAGCCGTGCAGGCACTCCGCGGAGATCTAAACAACATCTTACAAGCGTCGACCCTCGGCTGAAATGGGGCGTCAGCGATTAAAACCGCCAAATGCATAGCAGCAGTCTCGCAAAGAGCTAAGTCAACTGCCCCTAACGAGTAATATGACGAATGCAGAAACCGCGACCATGTAGACGCCAGGGGCCCTCCAATGCCCTGTGAAACAGCATCAGAAACTCGTTCTTTGAAGGGCTTTAGGGGCCCACCTGGTACAGCAGCTCTTTCAGCGTGGCCCGGAGTGCGGGCGACCTGTCCGTGAGCACTTTTTTGGCGATCCACGGGTACGCAGCGCCGAGCACCTTGTAGTTGCGGTCGCTCGCGAGCGCGATGCCTTCCAACACCGTCAAGCTGCAGCATCGCACGGAGAGATTCACACCACAGATAACTCCTCTCCTCTATGCTTAAAAGATATCGTCCTGAAAGTCAGCCCCAGTACTTGATCAGGTTATCAGCTGATCATCGTAGATGTATCTGAACCCCGTCTCGAGAACGGTATCTGTACACCCCTCCTTAGGCCAGTCCGCAGATCGTTTGTCAACCTTCCTCCGAAGCGAGACTTAAGCAAGCCGACCATTCAGAATCACTTCTGAGAAAACAAAATCCAGAGGGGTGCGCCTTCATTTTGGCGACGTTCAGGATTGACCAGGATTAGGGGAAGCCCGTGAAAGGTTCCAACCCGCTTTGAGGTCATGCTTACACTTCATTGAGGCGCATGATTTACTTACACCAGGCAACCTTAAACCTAACGAATACTACAGGAATGTCGTCAAGTCAGCTTCCCATAACCCAAAAAAGCTCTCGCCCGAATCTCTGCATTACTTAAAAGGGGTAAAGAAAGACACACACCCGGAACCCACCTCCTGATCACCAGCGAAAAGTAGGCCGGTATGCGGAACTTGAAGTTGTACATCGTCCGGCCAAGGTCGCCGGACAGGTCCCCGAAGCTGATGTTTCGGACGCCCCCGGCAATGGCCGACTGGAAAACGCCGGTCAGCGCGGGGGCGACCGCCGACATGTCCGCCGTGGGCGGCAGCAGGCCCAGCGTTACGAAGTCTTTCGCCAAAAGGTTGAACTCCCGGTTGACCAGATGCACGCACGCCTCGATGAGGCCCTCACGCAGGTTCTGCTTGATCTCGCCCATCATGCCGAAGTCTGCGGGTTAAGGATCAAGGGTTAAAACTTGCGTCTTGGCAATAAAAGTTAGGGCTCAAAGTAAACCTGGGTTTTATGGAACTGATTAGTTCCAAAGGGCCGCTTTGGCAGATTCTGGTTTGATCTTTCCATCATGCCAATGTCTGTTACGTCAAAGAGTAAAAAAACCTGAAGTCTGGATCCGCTTTCGGCAAACTCGCTTGGGTTATCGAGGACCTTTCAAGGATGGGAGTTTATGCCTTTGACGGACTGCGCAACTGTCGGTGACGAACAGCAGCTGACATGTAGTTGCAAGAGTTTGCCTCCAATATTACCCTTTCCGATTTGCAACTGTGCCTCAGGGGCAGCACTTGGAAACGAAGGTCTATAGGAAATATACTTGGATGGACATCTTCCGCACGCCCACAACCTACTAGTATTGAGCAGTATCATCAAGAGAATTGTCTATCATTCCATTGGACGTCAGCATACCCAGGTACGCCAGCCTGCCGTCCGGTGTTCGCAGCAGGTTTCCCGGGTGGGGGTCCGCGTGGTAGAACCCTGAGTCGAGCAGCTGCGAAAGGGAGCAGTAGACGCCGACCTCCACCATGCGCAGGTCCTCGGGAGTGACGCCGCCCTCCGATAGCCGCTGCCCCTCCACCCACTCCATGATCAGCACTCTGCGCACAGGAAAGGAAACGCGAAACAGAAAATTCGCTCTGACCACTCTTCCGATCCGATTCGGCTGGTGGTCTTTATATGACGGGAGTTACTCGGTTGATTCAACCCACAAAGCATATGAAGAACCAGAGCAGAACACGAATCGGTGATCTCTCACTCGAAGAGTGGTGGTAATGCATTTTCCCTTTATATTGCTTCCTTGGTAGAACGTCTCGTTGGGCCTTTCCCTCCGTCACTCCCTCCGCATTCGTCCGTGCATGTAACGCAGTCAATCGAAAGCTGTCGTCTCTGCTGGACCGATGTGACATCATGTATTCTGATCTCCGTTTTACTTCTTCCTCCCGTCAAATCGGCTCACCGTTTGCTGGTCAGCTCCGGGTACACCGTCGGCACCATCACGTTGTTGATTGCGCCGAAGAGCTTCTTGAAGCGCAGCCCGTTGCGCGCCTCCGCGTTGTAGTCCATCTCCTTGAACAGGCTCGCGGCCCACTCGTCCACCACCGCCTGGGGAGTCGGACCAAGGGATTTCAAAAGTGATAGTGTGTCAAAGTAATAGAAATACTACCAGAAACCGTATCCCAGAGGTTTACCTGCTTCGTACTCCTAGCCACCTTGAAACTTTTCAGAAGACTGGATTTGGAACATAGCAAATTAGCTTCACCAAGTTCTTGACCAGGCTGGCTGCCCACTCGTCCACCACCGCCTGGGGAGTCGGACAGGGCCTCAATGTGTTGAAACAATCAGCAGGATTAAGTTCACCGGCATTGGAAATTGTCCAAAATGGGAAAACGGGGCGAGGTACACGGTGTTCCCATTTTCGTAGCTGCAGTCGAACATGCGCTCTCCCCAACTGCACTGCCTCCAGCTAACCTTTAGGGCATTGATGAAGCAGAGCAAGAAACCCGAAGCATATGACATAGATTTTTTTCCGCCAGATGCAAGCAGAAACCCTTTGTGTCGTAAAAAGCGCGAATGAGTGGACAATTGACGACCTGCCTCTCTTTGAGGGAAACTCTGAAATTCCACCATTCCGATCAGTCTGGTGGCTGCAATTGCTTGGCGAAGGACCATGCATCGACTACCTGCATGGCTTGCGCCGTTTCGGCACTTTTAACTCGTTCTTCCGATGTGGACTGTTGGCAACACGGATGAACCCAAGACTTTTTTGTCATCAGGTGGGTTGTGTTCGGTGCTCGACCTCCGAATCTCCAGACGAGTGCAAGCCTGGCAACATCGTCCAACTCTCGAACGGCTTGGAACTCATAAGCGAGTGTAAAGCAACGTAAGCTGAAAGACGGGACGCCGCTTCCGTACCTGGAGGTCTGTGTTCAGCCTGCCGTACCGCTGGCCCAGCCCCGCCAATATCCGCAAGATGTGTACGTCCAGCGCGATCGCAGCCATCACCCCTGGCCGCTGAACCTGCACACGCCAAAACAAGTCCGCCCATTAGTTGAAGGCGATTTCTAACAAAGACGATACTCCGAGTTAAGAGTCGACTCTGCCCTATCTTCGTTTGATGCGTCCGTTGCCCCATGGGCCATTCAAACTTGATTGCTATAGAGATTTCAGACCGGAATGCAATAATCGAAGAAAATCAAGAACCAGATTTTATTCCACTCCCGCGAGGATTTGCGGTCCATTCCGAAACCCAAGAAAAGCCCCACCATTCCGACACTTTCAGAAAATTGATGCAACCGGCCTGGCGGCTTGCCTTGACGGCGACCTCCTGCCCGTTGGGCCGTAGGCGCGCCTGGTAAACCTGCCCAAGCGACGCAGCCGCAATCGGCTCAGGGGAAATCTCCGAGAACAGCGTCTCGATGGGCACGCCCAGGTCCTCTTCGATGATGTCCAGAGCGATGTCGGTGGGGAAGGGCGGGATGCGGTCCTGCAAAGGAGCGATTGGAGGTTCGGTCGGGGAACGCAGGAGGCTATCCCGTGCTGCGATTCGCTTTCGAGGGCAGAAATAATGCGCCAAAGCGAATGAAGAGTAGAGAAAGTGAGCGAGGTGATACGAGTTCGGAGCAGCTGCCTTTGAACCAGATACGGCCCTGCGATTGCCGAATTCGGGCGCCTTCCAACGAGATCCGCAAGAGTGCTGATCTAAGCGTCGATCCACAGTACTCTCCGCAATGGGATTCTCGACGAGAATTTGATTTCGACTCGAATACAACATGGGTGACGACATTGATGGAGAGTGGTTTAGCGGCTAACCCACCTGCAGCTTCTCCAGCTCCTTGAGGAACTCTTGTGGCACCACATCGGGCCTTCAAGCATAAAACAAGGAACTGACGTCAGCATGACGTCACAGTCACACCCGCTCTCCCACTTCCCAGCAAGTTACTCCAGGATGCCATGCACATGGCCAAACTTCGTCAACCATCGAGACAATGGCCAGCTGGTGGATTGATCGCCAAAACGGTTGAAGGAACCTGGCCTCAACCATTTTGAAACTGCCACAGTTCAAAAGTTGCACCTTGGGGAGACAGCTGCGCAATGTCGGTAGCTCACAACCATCCCGCTGGCTCTGAGTATCAGATTCTTGGGTCTTGCTGGTCGGCTCCAAAAGTCTGAGAAAACGAACTAAAGTTGCTCGCACTCACTACAGACGTGTAGATGTACCGACACAAGAGGTGCCCTTCAACGAATCCAATCAATGTTCGCAGAGAGGAACCCCGATCATAGAATCCAAATAGACGCACTCCAAAACCTCACCGACTCGAAACCGCTTGCCCAATCTTGACAAAGGCAGGCCCTAGCTCCATAAGTGCGGCGCGCAGCTGTGCCGCCCTCTTTGGGAACATAATGGTGGTGCGCCCGCGCTTTGAGTCGAGCCATCGTTTCCCGAGCCACACCCCGAGCGTGGTGCCAATTTGGACCAAGCGGCGGGCCAACAGAAAGGGGCGGGCCTGATAGTATCTGAAGATAGGGGAATCCCCTGTTGATCTTTGTTTCGGGGCTTTCTATTGACGTTGGCCACTATAATGGCTGATACGAGGGGGCCAACCGATTGTTGATTCATTCCTCAAACCACGTCTTTGAATATTCTGGATTCTGGCTGCTCTCGTATGACCAATTGATCTCATTATGGATGCAAGAGCATCACCATTGAATCTTGCATTCCCCCAACATAAGTCCGCCCTGACTAAGTTCCACCATTTCAGTGGATTGAATGATAGTATACAAACAGCACTTCTCTTTTCAACAAGTTTCAAATCATTCCTACAGAATTCTTACAAAATCCACCACCAGGTGAAGCTCACATGAAATTTAAAACGTTTTTCGTCAAAAGTACACAGAAAAGCAGTCTCCTGATCAATGACTTTGAGATCTCCTAACTTCAACAAGACCCCCATTAGATGGAGCTTGCGTCAGGCCTATGATTGTCCTCCGTTAGACAGCATTGGGAGACTGACGGGTGTTTGAGTGAAAGCCAAATGTGGCCGTTTTCCTGACTTTCTGGTGCACCAAAAAGACCAGCATCGAAAGGAGCTTGCATCAACCTTTAGGGTCTCCATCAAAGCGGCATTGACGATTGGTTTATCAAGTGTGGGAATGAAGGCCAAACCTGGCAATCTTCTGCTGGTCGTACTCGGGCCACGTGTTGGCCTCTCCGTCCGCCTGATCAAAGATGTAGCCCGAGTACTTGGTGAACGTGTCCCCTTTTTCGCTGGTATCCTCATACTCCCGCACCTCGATCCTCGTACTCTCCCCACCCGCCAGCGGATACCTCCTGCTGTCCAGCTGAATGCTCGTCCCAGCTGCCGCCTTGCTGACCTCAGCTCTGTACATGTTGCTGACATCACCTTTCCTGGCGGCTCCGTTCTGGGACGTGAGAGCAGTATAGGCGGCCCCATTGTCTGAGTTTCCTAGAGGGGTTTCATACCTGGGGGGCGCGGGTCGGGTGACTATGGTTCCATTGTTCGTAGCACGGGCGGTGATTGTGAGCTGTCTCCGCAGTCTAGTTGGTGGCCAGCTGTGTGTGACATTTAGAAGAGCAGCATTCCTGCTTGCATGCATTGGAGCACCAGGTTGATGTAGAGAAGTAAAAGTCGAGCAGCCTGATGAACCATGCAAATTTTGGAGGGGCACTATCACGTTGGAAGTCAGCTGTGAATGCCATACTTGTCTGGGGCCCCCCGAACGATGCTGCATTCTTCTTCCAGGACTACCACCACAAAAGATCGATGCTGCCGCCTGAAAACTTTGCACTTCCGCCAGGAATTGAGCAGACGCCATTCTCCTAATCACCTACTCAAATCGTTGCAGCAGACTTAGACGGCACCAACCTCTCAGAACGTCATCTTCAACTTGTCCCACTAGGTACTTAAAAGCAACGCCTTCGATCAGTTTCTCTAGGGAAAGGACGTGCTTTTCTCCCTGCTCAGACATCAACTTCAAGTTCAAGATTCAGAATCAAGGAGGCAAGTCCGAAGCTCCAGAGTCCACTCCATTTTCAAGCAGAGCCGACCTGTATCGGACGGTTGAAAATGGAGCAGAGTTGTCTCCAAAGGGCTTCAAGCAAGCCACGTATTGTAGATTCTTGGCGCTTTTTGCACTTTCCTGCCGTCGTGGCTGCCATGGTGGCAACGTCCCTTCTGCTTGTCTCGGAACTTTGCCAATTGACATCATGCAGTGCATTCATTGATTGATTTGAAGTTGCTGGTGCAGCAGCAGTGGAATGGCGGTATGGCGGCAGCCGCGCCAGCAGAGATGACTCGTGAGCAGCCCGAACCACTACCCGAGAGCTGCTGGAGCTGAGCAGAGCAGAGCTGGCCCTCAAGCCTCGAAGTATTCTGCTGGCTTCAACGTGGGCAACATCACTGCCTGAGGTTGCCAACAGCATCGCCCTGCCCATGTTTCGCAGACCGTGGTGCATTGCTTTTGCAAGTCAAGGCTAACCTGTGTTGGCAAAGAGCTGCGTCTTGTAGCCAGTACAGATGCATCCCCAGATGAGTGCAAGGAGCCTTATCTCTGCGTCGCGGCAAAACTTTAGCGGATGGACCGTCACCATTTTTGAACAGTGGTCATTGGCTGGCCTTTCACTGAGGCACATTCCTGTCCCCTGTCGCAGCCGGTTCACAACCAGTCCAAATGTGCAGAAGCGCCAACGAAGAATTTCAGAGGTCGCGCGACACTCGAGCGCCCATGCGGTTAGCGCTGGCGACGGCTGCCTCAAAAAGCAGAGGTTGCCCACTGGGAGAGTTGACGTTGGCTACCGTCCCGCATTCCCACTGCAGTCGCACATTGGTTTACAAGCAAAGAAGGCTGGCAGAATCTTGAGATCCCACCAACTGAACAGCTGGTCTGCAATTGCACGTCACAGCAGAGCCTCTTCTAGGGCGCCAGCTGCCACTGCCACCACCATTGATGCGGCCCTATCGACCGCCTCAGATCAACAGCATGTCCGCACTGACCCTATTTCCACAAGCCTCACTTCTAACACCCACCACTCGCCCAACACAGCTTCCCCCCTCTCAGACTGGGTCGTTGAGTGGCAAACTTCCGAGATGGCGCGCTGGCTCGCCGCCCGCGGTGAGAATTGGCTCCTCGTGGAGGGCCCCATGCTGCCGCGCGACCACCCGACACTCGGACGGGGCTTGTTCACATCAAAAGCGGTGAACAGGGGAGAGTCTCTGGTAGAAGTGAGCAGGGGCCTCATTGCAACCCCCCAGAGTTTGGCTGAGGAGTTGCGGGATGCGCTTCCGGATGATGTCACGGACTGGGGTCGAATGGCGGTCTTTTTGACGCTGGAGCGACGGAGAGGGGGAAAAAGCGAGTGGGCGCCGTACGTGCAGGCGATGCCCCCCCTGGAGGAACTGGACAGGTGGGGGCATGTCTTTTGAGAGAGGGCATAAGAAGGGTGAGGTTGGTTCAAGGGGATATTTTCTAAGAGGGCGGCTTGCTGGGGAAAATGTCCAACGTTGATGTTGACATATAGAAAGGAACTGACGCTTACCACGCTAACGGGTCTTTTTGTGTTCTGCATTGCGACACTCCATTTCTGATTCTCTGTAAGTCACGGTGTATCTCTCTGCCTTTGGGAGTTCAAAGGGGACGACATTCACGGCAATCTTGACGAAGTCGTTGCTTGTTGCTAGCTTACTCTGTGTGTTGCTCAAAAACGACCACTCGAAAACTCTTGAAGGGCCTCTAAGCAACACTTGCTCGGCAATGCACCCTTGGTTTTTCAGGAATTGACAGGTTCGAGATTGCCCTGCAGTACTGTCTTTTGGAGCGACAGTGAGCTGGCGCTCCTCCGCGGGTCCAACCTCGCTGACGTCACCCGCGAGCGGCGCCGCATGATGGCCGCCGAGTACGACGCCCTGCGGCCCGTCATGCAATCCCGTCCCGACCTCTTCGACCTCGTCCCCCTTTCCGAGTCTGAGTTTCAGCACGGCTATGCGCTAGTGTGCTCTCGGGCCTGGATGATCGAAGACCTGGACCACATCTCGATGATCCCGTTCGTCGACTTCTTCAACCACGACGGGGGCTCGATCTCGCATCTCTCTTACGATAAGGAGGCGGGGCTGGCGTATATTGATGCGGACCGCGACTACGAGCCCGGCGAGCAGGTGCTCATAAGCTATGGGGATGCGCCGAACGCGACGCTTGCGCTGGACTTTGGGTTCACGCTGGCAGAGAACCAGCACGATCAGGTGAGCTTCTCTCGTTCGTCGAATTCGGATTGTCCCCGAAATTGAAGGATCGGTTGTGCTGGATCCGGCTACCCTTTTCCGAATGTCAGGCCTCCCGGGTTTGGGCGCGCCTGCTAGTGAGCCAGGCGTGTCGAGCTTTCAGTAGGCTCTTGAGTCGAATCTTGTGCAATAAGTAGATAGGCGAAACGCGTCCTTTAGTTTGAGTTGTGCCACGGATGTTTCTTTTTCATGGGCAGCCAAATCTGCAGATATCCGCATTTACTGTTTTTGTGATTAGCCGGTGGCTTGTTAAAATCACTTTGAAGTTTTTCAACCTCTTCTGCGTGAGCAGCTTGCACCTCCTCCACGGTTCTCTTCAACGCCAGCCCCTCTTCAACCGAATCATCATATTTCTTATAGGTATTTTGCAGAGCTGCCAGCGTTCCATGGCAATCATCGATGATCTTCTCAAAATCCGTTTCAATCACGGTCGTTTGGGTCCCTATATGACTCTGTTTGGCTCTCTGAGCGATGAGTTTGGCGTGACGGTAATCTCTCATCCTGGTCCACATTCCATGCATTTATTCAGCACGTGACTAAGTAATTCAGTCTCCAGATCGGGGCAGCGAGAGCAGGCCGTCCACGTGGCATCCAACCCACGTACCAAGTCCAATCGGTATGCTGCCGTTGCAAGATCGTTGTTGTGCCAATCCTGCAACGGATATTCCTGACCCTGCACCGGTCTACATGCATCCTCTCATGACGTTACTAAACATACCGTCACACATTCATATAATCGTTCCGCTTTTTGTTTCGGTACCCCAGAGGGCAGTCTGGATGCCGCTCCCCACTGCCGACCCTCTCAAGCCACGGAAAGCGGAGTTGCTGCGCGCGGCCTTCGACCTGCAAGCAACCACCGGAGGGGACCCGGACGGCGGTGCCTGGTTCACACTAAAGTACGCTGCTCAATCCAACCGATACCTGGCCTCATTCCTCCATGGGCCGCGTAACTTGTACACAGCTCTGTCACTCCTTGCATCCCGCCGTTGACGGTTTGAAGTTTTTCTTTCAATGATAAGCGGAGCTCTGGAAATGGGGAGCGGGGTTGTATAATGTTCGTGAGCTAGTCAGACTGTCGCTGATTCGACTACCGGCTTGGATGCAGTCTTCGACGGGATGGATGCGAAACACTGTGAAGCGGTCGTTCTTTCCAAAAGCTCTAGTTGTCAAAGCTCTGGAAAGTCGCGTCGCTCGGTGTCACTTCTTACTGCATTAGCCGTCTCCGTATTCGCAGGGAGTCCAAGTCTGGCGCAGCCGGCCGTGGCGAGGGGATCCCCCGACGGCTGCAGGCCTTCCAGCGGGTCGTCAGCGCGACGTCAGCAGAGTTGGACCAAATGGAGGCGGCCACAAAGCGCGGCAAGCGGCTCGCGTCCCGTGGCTCGCTTACGGCGGACCGAGAAGCTGAGGCGCTGCTCGCGCTTCTAGTTCGGCTGGAGGACATGTACGACACGTGTCGCGAGCAGGAGGCACGGCTGGCGGAGCTGTTGCGGGGCGGGGAGAGTCCCCGAAACGGGTTGCTTGGAAACGACGCGTTGAAAGCTGAGTCTTTGGAGTTCGACGGGGACGTAGATGCTGGGGCGTTGGGCTTGCATCGTAGTGTTGCGGGTGAGGGGCATAAGAACGAGGATGGCGGTTCGTCGGGTTCTCGTCGAAAAGCCGACAATTCGGTAACGGCAAAGTCGACCAGAAGCTCGGAGCACGTTCTTTCAGACGATAGTGTTGGTTTGGACGGAGAGAAGGTCGCGAGGCGACGGGTGCAGATGGCGTATGACGTGTTGAGGGGCGAAGCGCGGGTGCTGAGGTCAGCGGTGGCCTGGTTGAGGCCTCGATCAACAGGCGGTGGATTCGAACATTTGTTGTACAGCGGACGAGGTCTCGCTTCAATGACGCGGTGAACGGTGCCTTTCGTGGCCATTGTGAGGCCGTTCGGTTGGCGGGGGTTCGCGTGATAGCGGTCGCTTCAGTAATGAGACGGTCCTCCAAGCGTTTCTGTGGTCGACTAAGCCGATGCTTCATTTGATTCAGGATGACATGCTGCGAGTTTACGGATTTTGCATGAGCGTGCATGTGGCGTTTGGATAGTATACCCATGCCAGCACTTTGTACATGTACATGTGTGCACAATGTCTTTATCAAACCGCGTTTCAATATTTAAGAAGCTTCATTCCGGCCGCCCATGCATGCCTTAGGTCTATATACAGCGCTCAAATGAACATGTCACTGTAGCCTGTAGTATACCATGCAGAATGATAGCTACTAATTATATAAGGAGCAAATAAACATGTCCCTGTATATAGTAGTACCACGCGGAATGACAGCTATGGTTGCTTATGAGGAGCGAGGATTGAGTGAGATGGTCCATATTGCTATGATTGTAAGCATATTTTGATTGCATCAGCCATGGCAAGTTCAATGATTTCAGCGTGTGCGTGCAGCGCGCATAATACGTACATGCTTTAACACCCTTATATTAGTTCGATGGCAAGGATTTGTTCATGGGCCATATGATGCCCAGACCGACCATGATTCACGCTAAATTAGTAACTTGAGCCCCCAATCTAGCTGACAATAAAACGGCACTGACAATATGCATCTGCATACAATGACTTCGGTGGATACTGAGCTTGCTCAAGCTTGCAGGGGATTCGAGAGACTGCATCAAGCGTTCCTCTTATCCGACCTCCTACCATTAAGCATGGACGGTTGGGTAGGTTCATTACAGTTGCTTCTTAGAGAAGTTTCCTAGTCTTCCGTAGTAAATACGCGATTCCAAGGGCCTCCCGTGGCCTGCAAGGTGTCTGATCACATCCGACTGCTTTCGATGCTTTTACCATGTGTACCGTGTGGTTTGAGCCCTATCTTTCATAGCGTTTTCGCTACCTTTCACCTTCCGAACAATCCTCACAGATAATCGCACATCTGCCGATTTCCTTCAAGCAGACTTGGTTCAAGCTTTCAAGCCCTTCTCTTGAATCTAGTAGTACCCGCTGTCATCGTCAGCGTCTCCGTAACTGCTGCCACCCCGTCGTTGGGACGATGAGAAGTCCAACTCCCGACTTGATGACGACCTTCCAGATCGTCCGCCGCGGCCTGACCTTCCGCCCCGCGCACCCCCTCTTCCCCTGCCCCCACCAAAGCTACTCCGCTTCGCAGCTGCAGCAGCAGCCGCTTCTTGCGCCTTTTTCTTCTCTAGTTTTCTCTTGCTCGGCCGGTAAAGCAGGAGGACGCGCCCTACCTGTCCCGCACAAACACAGCGCAGGGACTTCTCCAACTGTGCTGCTGTCTCTGTCAATTCCTCTGGAGAGTTTGAGAGAACCTTGACCTGCATAACAAATGAAAGCTTTGGATGAGAAGATTACGGTCTCCTTTAATTCCCCGTCCATCAACGACCAAGTTGCAAAATCTAAGCCCCCCTCCGTCTCACAGTGGCTTTTCAGTGAACGAAGACAACAATGGAATTGAACTGAATTGACCAGCCCAACAGACAACGGGTCCCCGTTTCAGCGGTCCATGGGTAATGTGCTACTGCTCTTTCTATGTGATCATGAGGCGGGCAATGAAGCTCCAGACTGCAAAGTCAGGCTCTGCTCTAAAGCCACTCACCTTGATCAATTCATTCTTTTCAAGCGCATCACTGAGGGAAATCTCCACATTTGCCGTGATTCCAAACTTTCCGACCTGCATAGCGGGGATACTGTCCTGGTAAGCGAAAAGGTTTTTGGAACCAATTTTAGCCATGTGCGGGCAGCGTGCTCCCTAGTGAAAACACAAACGGTATGATGGCTTTCAAGCAATGAACGCCGCCAACCAGATGAAAAGGTTGTAAGTCAGACCCCACTTCAAACTCAGACGTAACAAATAATGCGGTGGTGGCAGTCGCAATTGCGTTAAGGACTATAAGTTGTGAGCCAGCTTCGAGCGGCCACTTGCAGCAGCGGAAGCACGGATACTTCAAGCACCATTACCAAAAAGCTTGTCAGCTGGCAGAGACTCAGCCTGCTGAAGTGCAGCACTCAAGCTTTAGGACTTGGAAACAGAGCGCTCACATGGTGGAGGCCTATACTGTCCTTCTGCGCATGTGCGTACGCACGCAGTTCTTTCCTATCCTTGGCCTGCAGCATATCACGCCAGTCGTCTGTCTTTGGCCGAGGGGCTGCTGACTCCGAGTCATCCCAGACAGACTCAAAGCCACTGGAGGAAGGCGCCTCATCATCAGAGGCATAGTCCAGCTCATCACTGCTGGAGGCGGCTGGGAAAGCTCCCAGCGAAGTGGTACTGCCACCCCACCCCCGCGTTTTCGAACTGCTTTCACTTTTTCTGATCAGGGGTTGAGAAAGAGGGGGTTTGCTAGACAACAACCTCCCCGACGAGGCACCGAGAGCCGAGGAGAAAGTGCTCTGAGCAGGAAGATTCGGGATGTTGTGTACGAGTGATTGGACGAGCAGTGATTGTTTGAAGCAGGCTGAGGGGGCTGAGTGATTTGCACCAAGCGATGCGGAAAAGCTGTCGGTTGAACCTCCGAGGATGGGGCGCAGCTGCAGCGACTGCCGCAGTGCCCGCGCCATGGTCAACCTGAAGAACGTGGTGGGCCAAACACGTGAACTGAACAAAGTGCGTGGATCTTCCTTGTGAACTTTATTGACTAACCATCAGTAATCAATGCTCCCGCCTCAGCTTGCACCACCCCTTTGCCAGCCAGAACATAAAGCTACCCGCCTATTACTTCAACTTCCAACCTCCACACTGCACAGGGCCTACAACATAAAAAGCAGAGCGCCTTGTCGAAATCCCAGCGAGGAAACACAATGTGACGTTGAACTTGTGCCAGTGGCGCCCTAGCTATGGCTAGCGCTGCCAACAGTTTCAGGACAACTAGATCGAACGAGTCCGGGAAGCCTGTTCACGTGAATCACGTCGCACGCGATGAATCATGGGGACCGCGGCCGCGGCGCGGCGTACCCGGCGCATCATTGGTGAACACGTGGCACGCTGTCCTTTGTTGAACCACCTGGCGCTGATTTTGCGAAGATTCAGTCCAAGTTGCTCCAGCTGGCATGGCTCCTGAGAGGACCTGAGGCTGGGTACCTACTCCTGACTCTTCCTGAGGCTCATGAGACTCAGAGGTTTGCTACTTGCACCATGTGGTGTGCACTGTGCAGGTCATTTTGCAGGTCTGCACAGGATGAGGCAGACGCGCTTCGGAGTTCAACTTCGATGTTGCCCGCGCAGCCATGCCCTTTCCAACGTTTCCCATCCGATGAGCTGAAAGAATAGTGTCAGCATTGCACTTAGCTTAGCCACAAAGCAGAAGAAAACTGGAGGGGTAGCCAAACGAACATATAATTGTACAATCTGCACTCAGAGATGGGCAAGCTTGTTGCAACATGAGCGGCATTGCATTTTGACTCTACTTTGGGCTTACTTTTGCCCCTGCAACTTGGTGGTACCCATACAAAGCTGCTCGTTCAAGCATTCGTCCAACAGTTCAATCTTGAGAAGCAGCCATGGCTCCTGCGGGAACTGAGTTGCCGACGAGCACCATTCCGGAGGAAGATGAAGAGAAATTGCTGAATGAAGATGAAAACGAGAATGCTGAAGATGGAGATGAGGAACAGGAAGAGGAAGACAGGAAGCTCAGCACGGTGAGATGATATTCCACTTTGAGCCCGTCCAAGATTCCATATTCGGCTGCCCTGTGGTTGCAGATCTTAGTCGGTAGGACGCCTAGAGGGCAATATGAGCAATGACAAAAGTGTCGAATTCAAAAAGCTGAATGAGAAGCGGTGCGAGTCCACCGAGTCAGAGCCTGCTGCGGCTGGCAAGCTACAAACCACAATTTTTTGATTGCTGATTTTTCAATGTCAGAAAGCACCTGATTGGAGAAGCTGTGAGTTAGATCAGGTCCACTTTCTTGCACCGCACCCTGCCTCAAGTTTTTCATTGTCAAAGTGCAGAACCCTGCACTCATCAAGAAGAAAATCTTCTCTCAATCTTCTTGTCCGTTTGCCCCATGTCGCAAGATGTCAGACTACTTTGATGGGTTTCGAGATGGAGATTGTTTATTCTACACAAGGGAAGTTTGCCACAGGATCGCAAGATTGGATGCTTCCAGCAATCCAGGCAGATCTGTGTAAAGAATTATTATTCTTCAGTGATCTGCTGCGTTGCTTCATCGTATCTAGCAACACATCAAGCTCGAAACAGCCACACTTGCACGCGAAATGATGTACACTCCAGTCTGTAAAAGCAAAGTCTAGATCTGATGTGACGGACGAAAGCTACTCAATCACAGTCGTCATAGGTTGCTGCTCTTCTCAAGGGCGCCGCCAGCACTGCGCGTCTGCCTGGACGATTCTGCTGTGGCAGCTCTTCCACAACACAATTCCAAGGCCATCTCTGTTTTTCCTGATCAACAAAAGGCCGATTGAGATTCATTTGCCAACTTCTTACAGGCACGGCTTGCTCTCGTCAGCATCATCGCGGGAGGGGTTCAGTTTGGGTGGGCCTTGCAGCTCAGCCTACTCACACCATACGTACAGGTGCGGATCTTCACTATGCCGTATGCACTCACAACAAGTACTGGACCCCTTTCCCCATGTATCCAGATGAGACACAGCAGTAGAGGAGGGGCAAAGTGGAGCAGCCTTGTCTCTAAGTAAGATTTTGCGCTTGAGCGATGCCATCAGTCGCCTGATATGACGAGTCCAAGCTGCTGCCATAGTGCTTGCGCATCATCCAGGACGCTCCTTTTGAGAGTTTCGTCTCTTCCTGTTCCTTTCAGACTTTTTGTCCTTGCTCTTCCAACAACCCCTTCTCCTACTCTTTCACTCAGGAGCTCGGGATCCCCCACGCCTATGCCAGCTTCATCTGGCTGTGCGGGCCCATCAGCGGCCTATTGGTGCAGCCAATGATCGGAGTCTGGACGGACAGCTGTACCAGCAAGTGGGGGCCCCGCCGACCGTTCATTTTCGTGGGAACAATCCTCATCACCATCTCCATGCTGATAATTGGGTACAGTGCGGACATTGGCTACCAGCTGGGGGACAGGGAGGCATTCATCAAGACTGGTGCCAAGCCATATGCATGCTTGGTCTTTGTTATTGGTAAGCCAACACAAACTGATTGACAAAAACGGGACTTGCCTAGTCTAGTTTTTCTGCCGACTGTGGAGGAGTGCCATGCTGATACAAGTTTCTCGTTGCTTGATTGAATTGGAGTGGTGGAACGGATTGGTCAGAACATTTTTCCCGTCTGTATGTGTGTTTCCAAGCCTCTGTCGCCCAAACTGTCCCCCTCAAACAATGTTGGACTCACTCAATGATTTGTAGAATAAATCGTTGCTGCAAGCGCTCAGCCTTCGCGCCTGTGCATACCGGCAATTCCATCTCATCAGCATCGGTCCACTGTCACCACGCCAGCAGACAACCTACAAACCAAACCCAACCACGACATAAACCCTTCCGCTAACCCCCAGGTTTCTGGATGCTGGACCTGGCCAACAACACGCTCCAGGGCCCCTGCCGCGCACTCGTTGCCGACCTCGCCTCCGAAAGCCAGCGCAATGCTGGGAACGCCTTTTTTTCCATGTGGATGGCGGTGGGCAACGTCCTGGGATACTCAACGGGGGCGAGCGGCATGGCATCGCGCTTGCTACCAAGGGCCATTATCTTCAGCCCCGCTTGCAGCGGCCCATGTGCAAACCTCAAGGTGGGAAGCCTGAATACCTCCTCCTCCCTTCGTTAACTATCGACGAGACTTACAGCCGTTGCTTGTCGAGCATTCTGCTTTCACCTGGCCATAAGTTCGGCGATGCTAGCTTGCCCTGGGTCTGAGGCAGCCATCGCCAGACTTTGATCGTCGATCACTAGCTCTGAAATTGCCGCCATCTTGGTTTGCATTCGATAGTCAAATCGGTAGATACAGCTGGAATCTAAGCTTATCGCCTTTGCAGTCCACGTCGGTTGCTGATAGCAGAAACCCATCAATGACTCCTGACCCTCTAGATTCTGCCATCGATAGGGGACATTCGATAGTGATCACCAGATTGTGACTTCGAATTCTCGTCGGTTTTGCAGTCGGCCTTCCTGCTGGCGCTGCTCTTCCTGCTGGTATGCTCGACCATCACGATGCTGTCGGCCCCCGAGCAGCAGCTCGTGCTCGAGGACGAGGAGGAGGAGGAGGACTGGCTGTCCAAGGTGCAAATGCCGCTGCTCGACGAGGACAGGTGAGCCAAACCTCTTACAAAGATCCTGTAAAGGACGTCTCAAGGGCCGCCATCGATACGTGTTAGTATCCTCTGGAATGCATTTATCCCTGGTACAGGCGACCGTAAGAATGCGAATTTTGGCTTGGTTAATGTCTTAAGTCTTCCGTTTGATGTCAATCTTGGCGAGGTTGCACGATCAGAGTGGAGCATGCCAGGCGGAGTTCGAGACCCTGCTCAGCTTGGACTCATTCGTGGTTCTCGGCATGTGGCAAAGACTCTGGTTCAACATCTGTCTGGAGTGGCACTTCGATACCTTTCCTCAATGAATCCGTGGAGAACGGGCGGACACTTGACTTCTAATCTGCTTTCACTCACAGACCGCGGAGGCCCCTCTACGAGCCACCCGCTCTCACCGGGCGGAAGTCTTCCTTGAAGGCCGACCTCGCCGCCTCTGCTGACGGGGATGACAAGAAGCGGAAGCGGGTGACCATAGACCAAGCCGGCTCGGACGTGCCCGATGCAGGGGCCCTCGGCATGCCCCGGTCTCGGAGTGCGCCCCGAGTGGACCTGCCTGACCAGCTACCGGCTCCTAGGTGAGTTGACAAGACGAGCGCCGAAGGGAAATGCTGAGGTTGCTTCATCGTCTCTTTGTTGCCCGCATGGTAAAGCCGCTTAAACAAACACGAGTTCCTCGAGCGGGAATGCAGAGCATTACAAAGCGTCTAGTGCGCTGGGGCAGATGGAGTGGATTCCGGGTACTCTGACTTGTGATTTGACTGCGAAGTTGACGTAGACTAGACCTTACGGGTCTCTGTGCAACGCCGACGTGGCGACGTCAATGACAGCCGGTAAGCGGCACGTCCAACTGGAATACCAAAGTTCTGCACGGCATTAACCTCTGGGACCCGTCAAAAACGACCAATCAAAACTCGGTCACTTGTCCAAAATCGGTCCATTCCCGTTCGGCATTCCAGTCTCCGAGATGAGACACCAGCTGCCGACTAACCGCGTCATCTGTTTCCCTCATCGTGCCAGCACCGGTCGCCGTTTCTCCGTGGACGCCCAGACGCCACTGCTGGCCAGCCAGTCCAGCCTGCGCAGCCCAGGGTACAAGCGCGCGCGCCGCTCGGACCTGCTGTACAGGATCGGGTCAGGAGGGCCCGAGTTCTACGGCTCCATGGACTACCTAACTCACCACAGGTAATGGGCACAGGCTTCCAATTGCTCTTTCCTATCGTCTTCGTCTGCTTAAGCAGGTTGTTCTGAGAAGGTAACGTTTGGAGGGAAGGGTTTCGATAGATTTTGATTAGGAGTGCTCGCTTTCTCTGAAGGCACTGTTCGTCAAGTAGCCCGTGCGTGTCGCTGAGTGCGCTTTCTCCTGAAAAGCGAACTTAATGCATGAAGCGGGGATGCGTCTCAACTGGTGTTCTGTTGAATTTGCAACGGGATTCCTGGTGCGTCATTTGCATGCGTCCTGCTTGCCTCCTCGTCGGGCTCCGTCTCACTGTGGTGTACAAGCAACCTCCGGAGTCCTCTAGTTGTCAGGGACGATGGATCACAAGGCTTCTGAGTTTGCCATCGAGACTACAAAAGACGCTCACATTCAAAACCGCTTCGCACATCGACCCTCCTCAAACTCCCCATATCTGCCCGTCTCAAATAACGACACTTCTACTCCTGAAGTAACATATCTCTTGCATCTCAAACGTGCTATCTTCAGACCCGAAAAATCTTCTCTCCTGCAGGCGCCAACCGTCCCTCTCCCGCCAAGACTCCAGCCGCCAGGAAGCCATCATCGCGGTTCTCCAGCGCAGCAAGTCGGTCTCCCCCGCGATCCGCCCACGCACCGAACCCGCGCCGCCGTCCCCAACTGAGACCGCCCCCCCCGGCCGTGGAGCAACCGGAGGAAGAGAAGACTGTTTTGGGGATGGCACTGGATGGAGCAGCGCAGGTCGCGGAGGTAACGGGGGAGGCGATCGCGTCGGCAGCACAGGCGACCGGAGAAGCAATTACTACGGCGGCGACTGCAACGGGTGCGTGGTTTGGTTGAATTGGATTCAACTGGTGGTTTTGTGCCGGTAGAGGAGTTGTGCTGGTCAGGGCGGCTGACGAGACTCCACTCATTGGATCACTGATGAGAATGATGTCTAAGAGAAGATGAATCTTGAAACACTTTTGCACTCAAGGAAGTTCAATCTCTTGATAGTTCAGGCTCTTGTTTTGAGTGTTTCAATGGGCGTCTCATTGTTAGAGGGCCCGTACTGAGATCGATTCGGCAGCAAGTACTGACAATCAACTCAGACAAGATGAAATTGCAGTGCGGCCCCGTATCTTCGTCTTTCTTATAACATGAGCACAGAGTGAGTACGTTCGCTTCTAACGTTTCAGGAGAGGCGATTACGACGGCTGCAGTCGTGACGAGCAATGCGGTCACCAAGGCGGCCAAGGCGACCAAGAAGAAGGTGACACGTGGCTGCAGCCGAGTGTTTGCCCCGCTGGTGCAAATCTTCAAGGAGATCAACATGGGCCTATGGAGTCTCTCAGGTCAGACTCGCCCGCTTCCTGACACCGAGTCTTCGACAGCTGGAGGATTGCAGGAGACCTACCCGCCTTGGATCACAGATTACTGACTCAAATTCTTCCCTTGAAGAAGGGGATTGCCGAAGCAGTAGCAATCAATAGTTGAGTCCGAGAATCGACGGCCCTCGTCTTGGCAGATCTCGAACTATGTCGAGATTTGATGTAGAGTGCATGAGTTCTCAAATTTCCAAGTTCTCAAATGTTTCAAGTACTCGTAAGGCCAGAGTCTATGCAAACTCAACGAGCCGTGGCACGAGCCGTGGCAGTGGACAAATTTGTGAATCTCAAATGAGATTGAGACGGGAACGAGCTTCTTGATTGACGTTGGCAGCCTCGTCATCTGAAAAGAAATCTGTGTCGCTCGTTATGGCCTTGTATCCGGATGCCTGGGGTATCCTTCTTTTAGCCAGTGTACGTGGTCCCACGTTACTTCATTCTGTAACCCGCCCTCGTCTCCCCTGCGGTCCGAATGCATCTCTTGATGGTGGTCATGGGCCTTCACACAGCTTCCCTGTTCTTCCATCTTTCTCTCAGGAGTAAACCTGACACTCCAATCCAGGTCGAAGTTACTCCCAGTTGGGATCATTTTACAACCAACCTGATTTTTTGAGTTGATGGTGATTTGTTGAGATGATGTTTGCAGTGCAAATGAAGTTGGTGATGTTGGTCAGCCTTCACCTGGCCCGCCTGATCTCTCTGCTTGTTCCTCACGAGTTGGTAACCCATACCCAACTGTCCAAACCCAAACCAACACAGTCAAATACATAACCCATAACCCATAACCCAACTCCGTTTTCCGTGCAGTGCAAATGAAGTTGGTGACGGTCGTCATGGCCTTCCTCTGGCTCGCCCTGACTTCCCATTCCCGTCTTCAAGAATCATACATCCAAACCCAACGCTTAGTAGAACGCTTATGCCAGTCAAATACATAACGCAACTCCTACTCTGTTTTCCTTGCAGTGCAAATGAAGTTGGTGATGGTGGTCATGGCCTTCACCTGGCTTGCCTGGTTCCCGTTTTTCCTGTTCGACACCGACTGGGTCGGCCGGGAGGTTTACCACGGCGCCCCCCGGGGGGAGTCCCCGGCCGCTGCCACGCTCTACCAACTGGGGGTCCGGACCGGCGCGCTCGGCCTGCTGCTCAACTCCATCGTCCAGGGGATTACTAGTCTGCTGGTGAGATAACGCTGCTTGCCAGTTGGCCGCGCAGTTGCTGTCCGACTTAGTCACTGGTTGAATGCTGGTGCTTCTAAAAGCCTGCTTACGGCCTGCGTATTGGCTGAGACGTTATGCTGCTGAAAAGAGGGAGGATGGCTCTAGGCTTTCCTTCATCGACAAACAATAGATGATCCTTGAAATCTATCCTCGTGGTGCTCCTCCGTATAGGACAACTTCCTCCTTGGTGCGATAAAGTGGGAGATGCGCTTCCAATGGGACGTCGAGTTTACTTTGTTTACATCAAAGCGCTCGGCAAAGCTGCGACTCAGTTCCCAGCGCACCGAGTACTGAAATCCCTTCTCTTATCCGCCAGATCGACCCGCTGTGCACCAAGTTCGGCTCCAAGTGGGTATGGGCCGGCGGCAACGTCATCATGGCGGCCTGCCTGGGCTCCAGCTACGTCATCTCGCACGCGGCGTACCTGTCGCCCCACGTGGGCCCCCACGGCGAGATCCTTCTCCCGAGCGACAGCGTCCGGTATGCGGCCGTGGCCATGTTCGCCCTTCTAGGGATACCTCTTGCGGTGAGTGACGTCACGACAGTTCTTCGCTGCCCTTTTCCAACCCCCATGTTTTGATCTTTCATTGCTGGACCGAAAGCCTTACGAAACAACCCCAGCAGGTGAGTCATTTGGTGATGTGGGCTGGTACCAATGAAACGGCGAGTCTCGCTCAACTCCGAAGACGTCTTTCGTATGTGTACTCTTCATTGAAACTTTGATACACGTGCTCGGGGACATCTTGAGTGTCTCGAAGAGAGGCAGTTGCAACCTCATACACGCATCACAAATCTCCGAGCAGCTTCAATTTTGATCCAACCTGCCGCATGTAAATTCGCGAGCGGCAACCAAACCGCCTCACAGTCGAACACCGTGTCTCGGTTAACGGTCCTCATTGCTGCCCTGACAAATCACTTCACCTCGTTTGCAGATCACGTACAGTGTCCCTTACTCGCTGACGGCTGTGCTGACGGCCCATGACGACAACAGCAGCGGTGGACAAGGTGAGACGCTTGTTATCGCCATCTTTTCTGGACAAAGTTGTTGACGCAGGAAGCTCCCCTTCCTCAGCTTCGTTCCACCTGTTGGCAGCAAACTTTTTGCTCTGAACCCCTGCGGTCGTTTGGCAGGGCCGCTGAGTCGACGTTTGTTTTTCCACGCTGCGGCACCTTGAAGTCTGCTGCAACGTGGATGGACTGAGGTAGCAAAGCTGGAAAAGCTGTCAAAACTGCATACGTGTACCCACCGATTTGAGACAGCCACAATCTTCAAAATTAGATAGGGAACGAATCATTGGGGGAATACAGCGATGACTTTGAAATTCCTATTTCGCAGCTGGTAGTTCTGACGTCACTCCGCGCTGTGCAGGCTTGGCCATGGGCGTGCTCAACCTCGCGATCGTCGTGCCTCAGGTTGCTGTTGTATTTCTTCCCGACTCCGTCCTTTTCTTTTGAATCTATAGTTGCGGTTCCGAAACTAGGAGAGTGAATCACCACTCTGGGATCCACAGCATTCGTTCGTGTGCCTGATGTCAGATTGCACATTGAAAAACTGATGATATCAAGGTTCACAACTGGTATGTTGACTTCCTCAGCGCATTGCTTTCCTCTGCATCTCACCCCTGTCCCAGGCGTGAACGGCACACTACGATTTTGCTTACGTTGGTCAGCAGACATCTTAGTGCCGTTGTCCGCGAAAGTGCACAGTGCATCCGTGACCTTGACTTACGCATCAGGTACTCTGGTTCTCGTAACCATGCCGTTCTCGTCAGCCCAGTCCACGTACCGCAACGTAAGGCTTAAAGAGTCCGTGCTAACGTGTTATCTTCCAGGAGTTGGCATTGAACGAAATGCCGCAGTACTCGTTCACTTACGGAAGCTAAAATAGTATTTCCCCCCAACAGGTGGTGATCTCCGTCGGCTCAGGCCCCTGGGACGCGCTGTTTGGAGGAGGCAACGTCCCTGCATTCGTGACGGCCGCCGTCTTTGCATTCATTGGCGCTGTCTGCGCCGGCGTTTTCTTGCCGAGGAAGCTGCTTGTAAACAGCGGATCCGAGGGGGGCGGCGACGAAGACTCGAAAGAGGAGGTCGCTATATGATCGGCCCGGAAGCGCCGCCCTTCTCCAGAGCGTCTGAAGCTGGCGAAAGCGGCTGGGAGTTGTCTGATTCGCGTTAACGCTTTTGAGTTTCGCCTATTTTTTCGGAATTTTACAGAAAGTGATTACGTCCAGAGGCGAGGCTGTGCCGCCACCCAAGGTATGCATGAACGGGCGTTTGTGCAGTCGACGAAGTGTACAAAGTGCTGAGTATCCCTAACCCTTGAGGTTTACCAGTAAAATAAGGAGATTTGTACTTCAACAGCCCATAGTCATAATCAATAGACCTTGTCCTGCCTTTTGCCAATTGCTCCAGACCATGAGATGCAATGAGCTGCCTTATTGTTGAAGGCTTCGGTTGCTTTTAGCTGGATCTCCTTGGTAAAACTCGAGCTCGCATTGAATATCGTAATCCTGTCGATCTGGTGTTCCACAAACGTCAGGATTGGGCGACATAGCAGAAGACGTGATGGCATCATTTTCTCGGCTTTCAACGAACGTATCTAACTTAGTAAGCGTCGGCCGAATAAGCTTGACTTACCCCTGTTTCACAACATTGGAGCTGCGATTTACATGATCCTGATTGCTAGTTGATGATCGCACATCGTAACATCTCATAACTCATACGGCCAGAGCGGTACATGGATATATCATGCAACACATGGGGGGCGCCCGTTCTGCGGCTGATATAGTGCACGTAAGCGCGTCGTCAGCGAGCATCGCGATCATGGTCAAGACGTCAGACATGTATTACGCGGAAAATGGATGTTGGACGCGACTATACGTACATATCTTTTGTATGTCCGACGCGCTTTAAGCCATATAGCCGGCTACATCTCCATGCTAACGATGCAAGTGATGACATGCAATCAGCGCGTCATGCATCAAAGGCAGCGTCTGATCTGTTCTGAAAAGTAAGCACTTAATAGAATTGCCGTGTGATAAGATGACGAATCGTGCACGGACAGGGCGTACCCTATAGTATCGGCTCCCCGCGGCTGGGCTCTCACTTTGATGTACTCGACATGCAAGCTATGGGTGAATCTGTTGTTAAAAGAATCTGAGCTTGGCTGCGGAAGCGGGCTGCAACAAAAGTAACAGATGCTACAACGTGTCAGATACCGATGTTTATTGTTGGCAAGATGTTTAGCGCCACCTCTTTTAAGGTTGGCATCGTTTCGGACTCCTGAATGACTTCTAGCTGACCTTGAGCATTTTGCCTAAGAACTTGCCAGGGTCCAGGATAAGCCCTGCGAATGAGCAACATCAGGGTCAGGAAAGACTGCCAGGTTTCGAATTTGGCCGATGATCCAATTTGCTCGAAGTGCTAGAATGATTGATATGCTCAAATCACGCTCGCGTCTCTAGGTATATGAAATAATCGACCGGAAGGAGACGAAAGTCGGCAACCTAGTCGTAGATTGAACGACAGAAGCATGCCGATAAGAGATCTGTCATCAACTTGTCCGCAAAGAAAAGCATTTTTTCTCAGCTTGTCCGCGAAAAAAAAGCAGCCAAGTAAGATTCACTAATGGATTGATCAGTGCAAAGCAGTGGGTCAGATAAGAATAGTACTTCGGTGATATTCAAATGGTAGAGGGGGGCTCGTGACCGTTTAAGAATCGACCCACCTGAATAACTTCCCACCGTACCGCCCCTTGAAGTTGTGGATGTAGTAAGCAGCTTCGAATTTTGGAAGGAACGTTTTGGCGAGCTGTCCCAGTTTAGGGTAGAAGAAGGGAGGGTAGTCTGCGAAAGGGAGCAAGTTTCAGGGAATGCTGCGATGAAAACGGTGGGCCGTAAATGGTAAGGTTCTTGGACGACGATGTGTTTGTTAGCGAACGCGGACGAGTGTAAACCGAACAACAACCTGGGCGGAGCTTGGCTGCCGGCTCGTTGCAGGCAACCCTTACGTTCTTCCATCGTTAAGGCCACCAAAACGATCCCGCTTGTCCGTCCGATTTTGACCATCCTTTTCGTTTCGCGTTTGGTAAAAACTGTCCTTGCTTTTCGTTGCTTCTGCAAAGTGCACAGCTCGAGGAGCTGACCGAGTTGGGTTCCAGACAAGACCGGTTCAATGGCAGGACTCTTCGCATCGACTCGAAATTGAAGAAAAGAACATAAAAGAGCTTTTTGCCTGGTTCAACGAGATGGAGCAAAGCATCCAACGGTGCGTCCGCGTTTGCGCTACTGTCGTGACACCATGTGCCAGCAAGTGAAAGTGAGCTTTATGCATATCAGGGCCTGCAGTTGTTGTGACCCGTTTGCTCTTCCGCAAAAGTATCTGCCCTCAAGGAGACGCGAACTGTCACTGGTTAACGATAAGCGAGGACCCGTAGATCTGTCTGCCGAGCCCAATCAAACGATGCCCCGTTTGTCGGACTGGACTGGTGACGGACGTTCAAAATCAGGCAGTAAAGACTCTCTGAACATGAGCCCGAAGCACGACAGCTGTAGGGTGTTCGTACGGCGCACTTACAGCCGCTTCGAATCCGGTCCATCTCCCCGTTGAAAACGATGATCGGCCGCCCGGAAGGCCCCGCCGAGTCCTTCCACAGCTCCTCGACCGCCAGCATCTCTGCACGGAGATACCGCCTGATTGCCCAGGGTTTCGGGCGTCTAAACGGCTTGGGCATTTCAAAATTTTGATGGAGCTCAGCAAGAGCTTTGACGGTGCCACCGACGCTGCTCTTGGCGGCAGCAACGGCCCAATGGGTTTGGGCAATTGTCAAGGTCGGCGAAAGCTAGAGGAGGTAGCTGGGCCAGAAAAGGGAACGTCTTTGAAGCTGTGTCCGGCCGCAGAATGGCGGCCTCGAACGAGTTCCGGACGACTGTTCGTTCTTCAATCATCCTTTTGAGCAATTGCGACCAGAGCCAGGCAATCGTTGGAACAAAGGGAAAGAAGTGACGCGGGAATAGTTCAGGGTACATCCGCGCCCCATACAACGAGCTTGCGGGTTTGGTCAACTCACCGTTGACGTTGAAGTAGGGGTACGCGACAACAAAGATCTGCACCAGTGTTCATGAAAATAAGCAGGGTTCAAAAGTCGAAAATCAATCTTTCGAGTTGCAGGGTGCAGAGGCAACCATAAACAGCAGAAGGACGTATAACAACGAGATGAGAATTTGGAGACCAGTTGATTCGCACCAATTGTTGCATATGGATAGCGTGCTCTGATGCGGAACTATATTAGAGTCCTTCGGGGGGCTTTCATCTATAGAGAAAGTATCTTTTGTGCGGAGCATTGGCTTATGGTCGACTTGCCTCGTCGGACGGCTGCACACGGTCCGTCATCTTCACTTTCTTCTCCCACCCAATGTCGCTAAGACCACTGGGGCTCGTAAGGAAGTCGATCTTGAACGGTGTCCCCTCAAAAGTTCCTCCCCTGGCGAGCACCGACTCCTTCTTGTCAGGAAAGAACTGCACAGCCGGCTGAGGTATATGAGAAAGAGTTGGGCTCTTGCACGTTGAATCAGCCAAAGAGAGTCCGAAGTGGCCTTCATCAAACCGTGAATCGAGTAACGGAAGTCGATTATCTCGAGAGGACAAACATTGGAGGAAGATGTTGAGACCAAGACACGAACAGGACTGGACAGACTGGACCAGAATGAAGGTAAAGCAGAGCTCGTGTCTGCTCATCCGGGCCTCGATAGATATGCCGCTTCTCAGCCACACGTCAAACGAGTAGACAGCAGATTGAGACGTCAATATTCGAGCCTTGACAACTCACTATCCGGGTCTTCGGGGCCTGGTCGGTTTGGACAAACATCTTGCAAAACTCCCGAATCGCGGTCATGCTCATGCTCATCTCCATACCCCCTTCGGCATCCCCTGCAGTGGCACAGCAAGGTTCGAATGAGACTCTGTTTTCCCATGTGGTCACTTGATGAACCTCCGATCCTGCTTGACTGGGAGATCTGCCTTGCTTGACTGGTGTGCAAGACCAAGGAGAGTCCAACTGCGCCTAGTGTACACAGGGCGATTGGCTTCTCCTAACCTCCTTGGTTACAAGGAAAGCATAGACCACATGTGCGGCAGAGACAAGAAGACTGCGTTGCTTTACCTCTTCCGCTTTCCTAAATGCAAAGAGCAGGTGCAACAACCCCTGCAACTAATTCGCACCCCTTACCTGCAGTGCTGTCTAGACCCGCAGTTGGAAATTCGATCTCTATCAGTTGCTTCCCATCTTTCAAAGCTGCAGCTGTACTTATCCGAACCTGTTCACGAGAAAATATATTGTTACTCGGTTTGATTTTGAAATATGGCTCAGTCAGACTAGATAGACATCAACCTGGTTGTTTGTAATCAGAGAGAATGTAACAGTGCACCTAGCCTGGCACAAGGAGACTACTCAACAGACATCAACCATAAAATGGACAGCTCACCTGTTCCAAAACCTCGTCGTAATCTTCCGGATATTGCACCGTGCCCCCGGCAGCCGAGGCAGTCACACGCCCCCGGCCGGCCCCACCTTTCCTAAGCACACTCTTCCGGCTGCACAGCTTATTCTTCTGGCTGCCTTTGTCCACAAATGATGACAGCTGATGGATAGCCATGACTTCAGCCGCTTGGCCTGTTTGTGTCTTTTGGTGCAGCCGCTTGAGACAGGCCCGACATGGTGGACGGAGGGGACTGCAAACTCTGACTGTAGACGGACGCGGTGACCTTTCCTACAAACAGCAAACAGGGAGAGATTGCAGGCCGCACATTGAAGAGAGTGGTGTGCTTCCGCAAGCAAGCCAGGGAAAGTTAAATCAGAGGCTGTGGACTCAAGTCAGGTTCCCCTGTCACTAGTCATTAAAGCTTGAAATACAGTCTGACTGGCATACGGTAGTTTGCAAAACTACTCAGTGCTGAGTAGATCTATGTAGCCCAATGGTAGTCTTCATGTTGCAACAGACAAGCCAATGTAGCAGCCGTCTACAAGTCTATGTCCGTTGCACATTATACCGCTTCTTGTCAGCAGAAAGTGAAGGGTCAGAAGTTGAAAGCGTACCATCTGGCCGCCACTACGGCCTGAATGCTGCATAAAGCCTGCTGAAAGTGACCGCGGCATCGCATGACTCAACAATGCCATCTCCGCCAAGCAACTCAAGATACAATTGCGCTTATGCCAGATATTCTACTTGCACAGATTGATGTCCTTCAGGAGAGTAAAAACACCCAAGTTGCTTGAAAGCTCTGGTGAAAGGCGCAGCTTTCAGGAACGTGAAGAAGCCCTTGCTTGAAGCTCGATGAAAAGTGCGGCTCTTATCCGTGCAAAGGAGACACCCTGAGGTTCTGGAGAGAAGCAAGAAGACGGTGAGAGACGAATCCGTCAACTGAAAATTGATGTAGAGAAGCCACACTGGACGTTCTTCAGTGATCATGATGAGACCAGCCAGCAGCTTTGTGCAGTCACATGCACATGGCTTCTGGGTTTGGAGGTTTTGATTTGGTAGGTGCTAGGTTAAAACCTGTGTGTACCACGTGGATGCGCTATGGCAGCCCTCGACCGTCCAAACATGATCACCGCGCTCTATCGGACGACTCATACTCCCAGACTCAGAACCATCCGGGTTTACCTAGAGGCTATATTTCGAACCCGTGAGGGTCTTGCACATCATGCAGAGAGCTTGGCCGTACGTACAGCTCATGGAGCGCTCCAGCGGAGCCTAGTAGTAGAAGCGTACGCCGCTGCCGCCTCTTCAGTCTTGAGAAGATGAGAGCTTTCCAGTCAAACTCATTTGGATGCAGGCCTGTAATAGGCAATGCGAGGATCTTCGGTCCAAACAAAACAGCTGGCAGAATGGCGCGGAAGCGCCAGCGCCGACGCGTTTCATGAAGAGAAGTTGCAACCATAAACACATGCAGGGTGCCAACCCCAGCAAAAGCTGGTGAGCGCGCGACTCCAGACAAGTGAGTGTGCAATCGTCTCAATGCCCAAGACGACCGAAATAGACGTGCTCCTTGTCAGGTTGTAGCAATATCCTGACAATCGTGGCACTTGAATGGAGCTGTGTGCATTTTTTTGGCTTACCAAAATAACTTAAAAGACTTCAGATATTCTAGTGCTTGATTCTTCTGTCATATTGCTCCTCTTCCTTTTCTTCGGCGGCTCGATTCTGAGCAACTCGATTGTGAAGTCCGCCATCCACACTCTCCGGTGTTGATGGGGTGGAGATGGCCGCGAACGTCTGCCGCCAATAGAGGGAGGATAGGGGGATCCCCCAAAACCAGGCCCTCGTTAAAATGTCTAGATGTTTGGGTGGCCGCCGGTCCTGCATGCTCCTCAGTTCCTTGTGGTTCGGCAGGGTGGAATCAGGGAGCAGGCAAGCTCTCCAGTCCTAAACGCCGGGTACCGCTTCCAATATAGATGGATCGGAAGCTAGTTGGCATTCAATGTTAAAACAAGCTGTCAATTTTAATGAGCGAGGAATAACATTGATCTGAGGAACGGCCTGCGGGGAACTAGCAACCGCTTCAGGAACTCCTCTAGTACTGTTCCGCTCGAGGGCTCAGGAGGCGGAGATGCTTTAGGACCAAGCGTTGCAAATACTCGTGAGATCTGAACTCTACTAGAGTCGGATCTCCCTGAAACTAGCGGTGCCCCATGGCCTAACAGGAGTTGGGGCGTCTCGGAGGAGGCTGACGTGACCATCAGGACGTCAGTTCGAAGCAAGAGTCTGTGGCAAGTCATACCCTCTTGATTTCACACGTCCTATCTCAGCTGACTCCGTCTGGTTTCGAAAGGAACCGCCTGAGCCAGGACAAAGCGGAGTACGTTGAGTTCTGCGCAAATGTGAATCAGCAAATACAGTCTACCTTTCTCCCTGCTGTCCCTGGACGTAACTTCGTGCAAAAGCCGTCGGTTTACAGAACGTTGATCCCTGGCCCAACAAGGCTCAAAGCACTGTTCTATGTGATCGAACCTCGTAAGAGTACCAGAGGCGACCAAATGTAGTAAAGATTGAAGCTTAAGCGAGACGTTGCCGAATGACACCTAACAACGTTATTCGAATAGTTGCGGATGTCTGCATGGAAATCTCATGTGCACTCAAACCTGATTGGCAGCTAAACATGGCTCCGCGGCCACGTGGGCTGGTTAATAGGGCGAGGTTTCATAAAATGCACCATGAGCGTCGGCAGCGCAGACTCGGCCCTTTCAGCCCGAGTTTGACTATAGCCGCTCAGCTGCAAGTACGGGTCACTCCATGTGCATATCATATGTTGGATCTGTCGCGCATCGGCCCGTGCAGCATGTTCAAATTCATCGATCGCATTATAAGAGATTGCTTTCCTGGTCATGCACGTATCTAATATACTAACTCCTTCATGCATGCGGTGAGCACGGCAGGCGCGGCAAGAACTCGGTTGTGCAACTCCAAGTTGCTTCGATTCTACGTCAAAAATGGTAGGTACATCAGCCGGTTCAAAGGTTGCACGCGAGCAGGATGGACTCACTGGCTCCAGCTAGTTCAATAAGGTGCTTTCAAAAACTTCCGATGTCTAAAACATCGAAAGTTTCACAAATTGACCCACCGGAAACTTATGGGACTTGCGTGATTGACAACCATGCTACCCTGAAGAACCGGACATGCAAGCAAGTAGAACGACTGCACACGGCAAATTGCAGCGAAACTGTCTAGATTATCCCTCAACCTCATTGTGCCGGGTTTCCTGCTGGACCTGACCGTTTCAAGCTTCTCGAAATCGCCGGTTCGTACCAGTACTACACTAGTAAGCAGCACATGCCCCGCTGGCCAATGTGCCTTCAACAATGGAGCACTTATCCCAAGCTTATTTGTCAACTCCTTCCTAACACATCATAACAAGATTTGACATCCTTTGCCTCCTCGGCCTGCGGGCTGATCGCGTACCTGAACATTGCATTATCGAACGAGCCGCTCGTCGTGTCCTCTCCCTCTGCTTGCTTTCTGGACCACTCTGAGTAACGCTCAACAAACGGTTCACCCACGTGCCAACTCGCTTTCACAAACACCACCTCAAACGGGTGCATCGTGATCCCATCGTAAGTGCCATGCCGACTCGGATGTACGTTGTTGTTACACCCCCAGTGCTTGGAGTCCCGCCAGTCAGTGTCTAGCGGGTACATTGACATAAGCGATGCCACATTCCGGCCGTGCTGCGTCATCAGCACCTCCGTAATTGCATACTCCCCCCCAGCAATCACCCCGTCCGCGCAAAACTTGCACTCCCGAATGTTGAAAACCCCAGCTTGAATCAACAGCTCAAGGGACTCAGGTATTAGCGCAAAGGCCCAGGACTCGAGATGGGGCCCGTAGCGGTCCTCGTGCGGCAGGCACACGATCGAAGAACTGACGGCGGCAATGTCCCCTTGGAAGCGGTCCGTATAGGCTTGCATCCACCGCCAACCATGGGGCATGTACGACGGAAAGAACGGGCCCCGTACAGAGCTGTTCAGAAAGATGAAATACTTATACTTGCCGGCTGTTTTCTGCTGGCGCGCCCACTCGATGCTGACGTTGTGCGCCGCAAAGTCCATTCCGACATTCTCTTTCCGGAAGAGGAGTGTCACCCCCGCGCCAGTGAAAGCCTCCCGGAGGACCTCAGATTCGGCCACGTTTTCTTTCTGCGGAGCATGGGGGTATAAGCGCTTGCACGGAGTGCATAGGTCTCCACTGACTACGATTGAGAAGTCGGTGTTGTCAAGGCGGCGTGCGGCTTCCCCCAGCCCCATACCAACCGCAAGAAAGAAGTCCAGGTTCTCCTTTTGAATCGCATCTTTCTCAAAGTAAGAGTACGACACCAGGACAGCAGGGGGCGCCACACTCTTGGCTGACTGTGTTGCAGACACCGGAACGCCCGAGCATTGGAAGCCCAGCAGCATCCCAGGATCCTTCTCGTTCCCCAGCTTGACGGCCAGAAGCGCAATGCACAGCAAGGCAACTAGCGCCAGACCGCACCAGATTCTTCTTGCCATTGAGACTGCCTGTTTCAAGCGGGCATGACCTTAGCCACCACTTCCCTATCCCATTCTGCTGCAAAACCACCACCACCTCTACGGCTGCGCAAAGGTGCTCCAGTTGCAAATTGTGCGCCTTTAGCCCCAACCATAGCCACCGATCCTGATACTTTGAGTACCAACCAGCGGACTACATTGTTCGTGTCTCATTGGCACCCAGCTTGCGAAAGTCCGGCTTCAAACTCAGTGACATCTGATTAGTCCCTGTGGAACGTGGAATTTTGTTCTGTTGCCCTTGCGCCCCCTGCGGGCACTTGCCGCATTGCGAAAGGCCCGGTCTTCTAAGGGGCTCTCTCTATCGTATGTAAAGATCTAGAGGGCAATTTTACGCTACCTATCCTGGGATATAGATGACGATCGATTGAGGGGCGAAAGTGGCCAGCTTTCTCCTCCCTAGAGTCCTCGTCTCGTTCTTTTTCCTCTTTCTCTAGAATCTATGGCTCAGCATTGCAATTTGCCTGTTCACCTCGATCTGGGGCCAGCCTTTTGTGCTGGTTGTGGAACTCGGTTACAGTAACCCTGCTTTCAAACATGTAGAAACAAGGTTAAGCTTTTGAATGTTCTCTTCTCATAAGCCCGTACCCATCAAAGGCATGGGGCTGCTACGACACTGAAACCTGTCGTAGGGAATCCGCTGCCCCAGTGTCAGCGGGCGCCGGCTTGAACTTTGTGACAACAGCCCGGCCATTTGTCAATGATATTGGAAGCAGGTGAGGTTGCTCTTTGTCTAAAGTAGGTATCTAGCGCTTCTGCGACTCCAGCAATCCGAGTCATGGGGCGCCCAAAGAAGCGGAAGCAAAGCATTCTGGAAGATGATGGGGAGGCGGGGGAGATTGACACGTTGACTGTCAATGAGGAATATGCCCGGCGCTTCAAGCACAACAAGGAGCGGGATGATCTGCACCGGCTGAAAGAGCTCCAAAAGGCGGGGCTTGCTGGGGAAGAGGATTCGGACTCAGACGACGAGTCAGAAGACGAGGATGGCCTCCTGCCAGAAGAAACGGAGGCGCAAATTTTTGAAACTCTGTCCAGGATCCGGCAGAAGGACCCGTCTATCTATCAGAGCGATGTGGCGTTCTTTAAGGAGGGTGGTGGGGCCGGGGGAGGAACGCAGAAGACTGGAGACAAGAAGCAGAAGGCAGTGTATCTGAAGGACGTAGTGGCACAGCAGCTGCTGGAAGGGGGGGGCGATGAGGAGGATGACGATAAGAGGGTGGGGCTGAAGCGCAAGGGGAAGACGTATGTCGAGGAGCAGGAGGAGCTGAAGAATGAGTTTCTTAGGGGGGTGGGGGGTGCAGAGAGCGACGATGAGGAAGAGGACGATCTGCTCAGGGTGCGAAAGGGGCCGTCGGACGCCGCGACGTCAACACTCGCAGGCGCTCCGGCCCCGAAAGACAACGAAGTCATGGCTCGGCTCGAGGCGTACTTTGGCAAGGATGACGCGCTCGACGAGGGGGAGCGCTTTCTGAAGGATTACTTGGCAAATAGAAAGTGGGTCGATAAGGACGCGGACCGGGTGCCGACTTATGGGGAGATTGTGGATGACCACCCGGACGTGAGCGAGGACGAGGAGGAGGTTGAGCGCCAAGAAGAGTTTGAGAAGCAGTATAACTTTAGGTTCGAGGAACCGGGGGCCGCGCACGTGGTGGGCCATGCGCGCTCTGTGGAGGGGTCGGTGCGCAGGCCGGATGATGCCAGGTGCGTCCGAATGCTGAGAGGTTTTTGGTGGCGCCTCTTTCACTTTTTGGGGTGGTGGGAAGGGCATGCTTTGATGAAATACTTGTCATGCTGGTGGTGGTTCTGATGGGCGGTGGTGCGTCTGAAAGGGGCTCACAGTGAAGACCATTACCAGGAGAAAAGTTCTTGGAAAAATCAGCCGCTCTGGTCGTTAGCCCCTCTGGTCGGTGCCCCGGGCTTCGCTGGTCTATCATCCGGCCAGTCAATCGCAGGAAACAGAAACACAGCGCAGGAAAGAAGATGCAGAAAGGAAATGAAAGGAGGAGGAAAGAAAAAAGCAGAAAACAGTGTGCGTTTTGCAAAGCGCAAACACCTGCCAAAACGTCGTTTGCATACTGCAGGAAACGAGCCCGACAGCAGCGGGAGGAGCGCGCGGTGGCGGAGGCGGCGGCGCGCAAGGAAGAGCTCAAGCGGTTGAAGAACATCAAGAAGAAAGAGCTGCAGGAGAAGCTGGAGCGCATCAAGGAGATGGCGGGCAGCCTGGACGGCGCCAAGCTGCAGCAGCTGGTGGACCTGGACGACGACTTTGACCCGGCCGCTTATGATAAGCAGATGCGGGAGATGTTTGGGGAGGAGTACTACGAGGGCGGGGAGGACGACGAGGAGCTTCTAGGTACGTGCGTTGGATGGTCGGCCCTTGACTGGGATGTCTCCCTGGCTTGTTTAAAGTTGCCATGATTTGGACGTAATATTTATGTTGGTGCCCAAACGGTAAAACATTTGCTGATGGAGCCTCCAGGTGGTATACTTGAAGAGGGACTGGCGGGAAGATTTAGGGGCTTTCTTGTGATCGTTTCACTTGGTCGTTTAGTCAAACTGGCAACTTCGGTGCCTTGCTTTTATGCCAACCGGCAGGTCCCCCGTCAGAGCAACGCTTGAGATTCAGACAACACGTGCTGTGGTGTTTCGCAACGAAGTAGTTGGGAAGCAAATAACAGGGCTACTTCTTTCGGTTTACGATCAGGGTTAAGAACCGATTCTCAGAGCACGGCAAGATGAAGAGAAAAGGTCAGACTGCATGTTCGCGTCAGGAGTCAGGTACATGTTGTGGAGTGCTCCGGGACGTCATTTAAAGCCCGTCAGTGTATTGAAGCCATTAAAGAACGCTTCAAGCATTAGCAATACTCGTTTCTTTTATGGCTTTTTTGGGGGTCCTGGTTATGGTTGGCTACTTAGCCGCTGCTTATCTCGTCGAACCCGCTCAGTCAGCCGCGGTTTGCGCCTGCAGGTATAGACGAAGACGGGGACTGGGCCCCGCCAGAGGGCGACGAAGACGAAACCGCAAATTTACCCGCTGCCGTGGGGCCAAGTAAAGCCGTCGGTTTCAAGGCGGCCAGGATGCGGTTAGGGGGCAGCGAAAACGACGTCCAGAGAAAGGATTCAGACGACGAGAGTGCGGATGATTCAGAAGAGGAGGGGGCGGACGAAGATGGGGGGGAGGAAGACAGTGACGAGGAAGGGGGGGGAAACGAGGGTGAGGACGAAGGGGGGAAAGAGGAAGAGGAGGAGGAGGGGGGGGAAGAGGAAGACGAGGAGCGGCAGCGCGCGTACCGAGTGCTCCAGGAGGACAAGCAGGCGTTTGAGAAGAAGCTGGAGGAGTACTATAAGCTGGACTACGAGGACGTGGTGGGGGACCTGCCGACGCGCTTCAAGTATGCACAGGTGAGGGGAATGGTTTCAGTTCGTACCTCTCTTGAGATTCGGGTATTTTGTGGGTGCAGTGAGTTGTGAGGGAGATTTGGGTTGCAGATTGGGCGTGCTGTGTTTTCCAACTTTCGCTTGATGTGCGCTGGGCTTTGCCGAGAGGAGACGGGATCTTGTAGGGAGTCTGTGCATGTTGGTCAGAGCGTTTCGATCGAAGGGCGTAGGCGGATTGAACAGAATACCTTTTACGTCGTTCTGAGCATCTGCGAGCAACAGCGTCTTCTATGCATGCTGGTAGATACCCTAAAGTCGAAGCAGAACCAACTCATGTTGGACGTAAGACCGCCTGCTCGACTTTCCGCTTTTGTGTTTGCTGCAAGCCCTTCTGTTGGCGGACCCACCAGGTCATTAGTCGTTCTCTGCCAGCTACTCGCGCACAAGTGGCAGGCTCGTAATTTTATTGCATATTGGTCCCCAAGAGAAGCCGCCGTTGTAGTCGAAGCACAAGATGTGGAGGTCGCTTCGCAGATTTGGAGTTGTCAAAGACTTTGGAGAGTGCCGTTTTAAGATGACTGCTCTCGACGACGCCGGCCGACGGACAATTTCGAGCTGCACACGGCGTTATTCAACTGTTGGAACTTGAGTACGAAACACGCTGGCTTTATTCCATGAAGGGGTTTCCAAGCCTCTTATGTAAAAATCTTCGAACCTCGAGGAACCGTGTTGGTTTAGGTCCAATTCAACACGTCGGGGTCAGATGGCAAAACTCCCTGAGTGAATAGCAAGACGTCGAACGGGCTTGTTCGGAATCTGTTCTGGTCTTTTTCCCACAACCCTAGGACTCAGAACAATATTATCACTTGCCTAGAGCGAACGTCACCGCTACTTTCGTGTGTCAAGTTTCAACAGAAGTAACTGAACGCAGAGACCTCTCAACCTCTCTTTCTAAGATCGAATAGCACAAGTATACTCCTTCGAACTTGCCACTCCTCTGTTACTTCTCAGGTCAAGTCCAACCTGTTCGGGCTGCAGACGGTCGACCTCCTGGCCCTGGATTTTAGGAGCTGAACGCACCACTTCTCGCAGCAGTATTCGAGTCCTCTTCTTTCACGAGCTGTACTACCAAAGTCTACCGCTCCTGATCCCATTCTTCAATGCATTGCAAGTCAAGTTCAAAACGTTTGAGTTGCAGACAGAGGACATCCTGGCGCTGAACGAAAAGGAGATTTAATTGCACAGTCCTCGGATCTTTTCATTCTCTTCTTTTCAGGAAATGACCGTCGAATTAACCGTCAAAGCCACTTTAAGCTTTGATTCCGCTTTTGCGTGACAGGTCAAGTCCAACACGTTCGGGCTGCAGACGGACGACATCCTGGCGATGGATGACAAGGAGCTGAACGCGCTAGTGTCGCTGAAAAACATCGCGCCGTACCGGCCGGACGAGTGGCGGCTGCCCAAGTGGGCTAAGGCCAAACTGCGGCTGAGCCGCAAGGAGCGCAAGAAGAAGGCGCTGGAGCACCACGGGGCGGTTACCAAGCGGGTTAAGAAGGCGACGGACGGGGTTAAGGAGGGGGGTAGGAAGGAGAAGAAGGGGGTTAGGGAAGGGGAAGAAAACCACGGGGTTAAGGAGGGGGGTGAGAGAAAGAAGAAAGGGGTTAAGGAGATGGTTAGGAGTGAGGATGGACGGAAGGCGGAGGGACGACGGGAGGAGACGAACGGAAAGGAAGAGAAGAAGAAGCGGAAGCGCGAGAAAGAGGAGAGCGCTGACGGGGTTGAAGAGAAGCAGGAAGCGCAAGGGGAGGCGAGCGGCGATGCGGAGGGGAAGAAGAAGCGCAAGCGAAGGAAGAAGAAGGGCGGAGCTGCTGCGCTTGGATTGTCGGAGTCGCGGCTCCAGTCGTACGGTCAGCTGACAGTTCCTGGCAAGAAGGCGCACTGATAGCGTCTTACTCTGCTCGAAGTGGACTCCAGGGCGAGCTTGGCCTGCTGTCGGCGGCATGCAGACCCCATCGAAAAAGGCCCTTCGCTTGTGCAAGTCTAGGCTTTGCAGCCGTCCTGAACGTGAAGTGACCGTAAGGCAGCAGTCTGGACACGAGCGAAGGGCCGCCATACGAAGCCCTAAAACCCTTCGTATGGCGGCCCAAGGATGCTTATTAAGTTTGCGCATCTCTATTTCTTGACTTGGCGAAAGCGCTTAAGCTTCATGTCAGTCAGTGACCATGAGCGAATGACTCACGTGTGCAGCGTCATAAGCTCATGAGCGCATGTACGGTATATTACTGAAAAACGAGCGACTCGGAGTTTCGGATTCGAAGTGCTTTAGCTGTGTGTACGCTCAGTGGCAAGCGACGATCGCATGTGCGCATGTGTTGTTAACGTGGGCGCAATGACGCTGGCCGCATGCTGGCATGATCTGCAACATTTAGGGACTTGCTTCGATCGGCATGCAGATTGGATTTCACATGATTTTATAATACTCATGCGGCACGCGCAAGTTAATTGATGCAACGTACTTACACCCGACCACGGAGAAATCTCCAGAGATTATAATAAACTCGATCTGTATACTATCGCATGATGAAGGCCCCTCAACTTACGGGATCTACTTGTGATACACGCGTAGAGAGCTCGAAGCGTTCAGCTGGACGCGTCCAATGCAGACATATGCTAGGCATATGCTCGTTTGCGCGACGTTTCGATGTGTACGTAGCATTATGGGAAAACAACTACACTCTACACAAAATCTGCGAAGCTAGTCGAGACACGGTTATGCGCTACGGTCGAGGCTGCTAAGGTTAAAATTCACGCTTGACTCCTTTCTTTCGAGTTTCTTGGAACAAGAGGTCAATCTCGAACCTTAAAGCCCCCGCGAGGCAACGTCAGTCTTCATGACATTGGCCTTACCCCAGACCTTAGGTATCAGACGACCAGCCACTTTTCGGCCAGAGTCGTGGCCTCCCTCGGAGCAGAGCAACATGTCTAGGAGTGGCACCGAGAGAGGCCGGAGCAACAGATCACCGTCTTATCTTGCATCTCAATCATGAGAACAACCTCGCACGAAATACGGGCGCCGATCCGCTTTGCATTCACCAGAAAGGAATACCTGAACGTGACGCATCATTTGCACATCTGGCGTCTTCCGCATGGTCTAACCCATCGTCTAACATCCGTAGTCTACTCAGAGCGACTCCTACGACAGATCCCAAGCTTCAATTTTGCATGGTCCCTCTACTTGTTGAGGTCGACCTGGTCGGTGTCGAAGGGGCTATCCTTGCTCTTGAAGATGATGACGTTCTCCTGCCCTACCCGGAAGTGCAGGAAGAAGCGCGTCTCATAGCTCACGCTCGCTGCAAAGTTGCGGCCCACGATGCAGTGGTACACCCCGCTGGTGGCCTTGCCGTCGCTCGGGTAGCGCTTGTCGAACTCCTTCTTGATGTACGTCGCCACGTCCTTGGGCTGCTTGTAGTAGTCGAACGCCTGCCGAACGTATGGGGGTGTCAAGCGTGACCAAACTCCCTGAGGTTCTCGTTTCATTTGCAGAAAAGCAGTTCAAAAGAAAGTGGTTCCTGCTTCAATTCTTGAAAGAAGGACGAGGCCTCTGCTGGGTTGCTGTGGGAAAGCAGAACCCTGAGTAAGAAATGAATTTCTCTTTTCCAAGTGGTGATACTAAGGTTCTCGGGGCTTACATCCACTTGAAGTAGGTCCTCAGGAATCTAGTCCCCGTCGTGTGCCCAACAGGCACACGGTTCAACAACAGGCATTCATTCAGCTCCCACAACTTTCTCTGCTCCGCTTTCCAAATCAAGCTTGAGAATAATATGCATCCACAAACATTTTGTGATGAAAAGTGTGCCCGGAATTCCCAGCAATGTGTACCAGAGGCGGCAACTTAACAGAGTTTTTAAGGAAAAAACTCCCGTAACTCACACGCACAGCTTTGCAATGAACTCTCATAACAGGCCTACAAGTTTCTGTGGCCAAGAATTGAGTGCGGAACACCATAGATTCATCCCGATGGCAGGACTTGGAGTCAATATAAAGCAATCTTCAGAAGCATGGGGGGGAGGTGCATTCTCAAAGAATACAATGTACTGATGCAGATTCCAAAGGGGTCTTCAAAAGATGTCTTTCTTTCAATTTGACATTGGTCACAAAGTTGGAATGAAGGTACTGATTCCTGAAAGGGCTATCAGGGTCGAATCGCAGGGTCGATACTTTGTAACTTCTTTTTTGGCCTTAAAGAGCCCAAATAACAGCTGCAGCGTATCTTTGGACCCTTTCTGCAGCTCGTTGGTCAAGTTGCTAGATCACTACTACTCTATAGATATTTTGAGATGTTGCAAAGGATACTCACCGATGCAGCTATCTCAGTTGCGCTCTTTTCAAATTCCCTGGCCATAGTGCTTGTGACAATTTGAATGGGACGTGGCTGGCTGGCTGGTGCATTGGTGGCATCAGCTTCATCTCTGGTCTTCTCAGGATCCATGGCAGGAGGCCCCATGACTGCCCTCTTCAGTTGCCACCTCTACTGCGCATTTAGATTCTAAGCTTTAAGTCTTCTGCCAAGCTTTAAGTCTTCTCAAGGATGCTGCCAGAGCCGCCCGCTCTGGTTGCAGCCTCATGATTGGGATACACTCACAAGACGGAGCACAGCACAAAGGGGAAAAGGGAGACCAGAGCTGAGTCGGGCCCGCTGGTTCATTGAGCTGATCAGCTGATTGGGCTCATCGTCTAGCAGCAAAGTGCAGCTTGGATGATGATCCGATCAGCGTGAAAGCCGTGCATCCTTTGCCATGTTCCGCAGTGTCCTTTTCCGAGCTGACGTTCGAAATAGTTAATCAAGCGCTATGTTCCTGTCACATTCTTAGATTAGGTAATTGGTTCTTTTCGACTTGCCCAGACTTGCTTGTTTATCCAGGTATCCACAAGCAAAGTCTAGCCCGCAGGGCCTGTGAAGGGCCGCCCAGCGAATAGCCTCGTAGAAAGTGACCAGCTGCTGAGGCTGCTGCTCCTGCTGCTGTAGCCTTTGATTAGGAGGTTCGGAACCACAGGACTGGTCAAGGTCACCCATGCGGCATCGTGATCAGCGACAACAAAGCTGGCTTTCCTGCCGTTGCAGTCGCCGAATGTGCACTACTCTTTCTGGCACACCGATGCAGGCTAGCTGACCGGCACGCCCACTGGTTCAATTTTAAAAGCATGTCCGTCAGCGCCGAATGTAAGGCCCGTCGCGCGCGCGCTTTCACGAGCAGAATGAGGGGGACTGCATTATTGCATTATTATTATTGGACTGCATCGAAATGCACATTGCATTGTTGAACTTGAAGGGAAAATGGTTCCTCGTGACGCTGGCAGTGGAAGCATCCCTGACGTTGAGAACAATTGAATGAGATCCTGAGGCTCAGAGTGGAACGGGAGCGATCTACACACTAGGCCGTGTCGCACCATGGAAGATGCAATGGTCAACGTTTGCATGCGACGGACTCTGATTGCCCTTCTCTAGATGCCTTCAGACCACTATGATGAGATTCCATGCTTGCCGCTGAGGCTATAGCCCCCGGGCAGGGATCTCCCGGGTTGCGGAGGATCCGATCAAGCTCGAGTTGGGGGACTTTGCCCCATATGGGCGCAGATGAGAAGGCTGTAGCGACAGGGGCCTTAAAGGGCCTCATTGCCCCATTTCTGAACCTCTGGAGTAACTCAGTGTTGGGGAAAATGGCGGGAAGCACTGGGTTGGTGCATATTGCACTCGTCTTCGTCCAGGTTGGTGCTATTACTTTTGACACCTGGCAAATTATGTTACGCAAGGTTCTTTGAAGTCTCTTTGGCCGGGTGAAAGTTGGTATCACCATGTAGCTGAGAGCGGCATGCCTTGGCCGAGAGAGTTGAACACCAACACTTGATACGTATGTTTTTCTAATTCAGTATTGTCCGTTTGCCTCCAGTCTCTGAGAAATGACAAAGGTCAATACTAGCAACTCTTTCTTACTATCTCATTGTGGCAGCTTAAGATCTGATGTTCCTCGAGTGCCTTGGCCAGGTGGCTTATGGAGGCTACCATGTGGTTGTCAAAGTGGCGCTCAAAGGCGGCGTCAACCAGTTCGTTTTCTGCGCTCTCCGAGACATCATTGCGCTGGCAATTCTTGCGCCGGTGGCGTTCTTTGGCGAGCGGGGCCGCCGGCCTCCAATGACGAGGGGGCTTCTGGCATCATTTATACTGCTCGGCATGACGGGGTGAGTTCTGAATGTGAGACTCACAGAAAACCAGAACACTTGAGGTGGATTTAAGGGGCCAGCTTCTCTTTGAGGCCTTGAAGGCCAATTGCCAGTACTGTCAATCTGTCAGCAGCTCCCCAATCCCCGCTGCCAAAGAAACCTGATGGAAGTGGTCAAGTCCACAGCACTGTCGTACTGCTGCCAAGGCTTTGAGTAGTGAGTGCAATGGATCAAAACAAGCCAATCTCTTGGTGCCTTGTAGTGGACGTGATTGACTATTTTGAATTGCCCCTCCTTGCAGGATCCTAGGCAACCAGCTCCTCTTCATGTTTGGGCTCAACTATACTTCTCCAATGTACGCGGCAGCGATGCAACCATCCATCCCGGTCTTGACATTCCTACTCGCCATTGTTTCTGGGTGAGTTTTGTGAAACATTTACCGATTCAGGTTCTGTTTTGCTAGCTGGTTTCTGACTGCTAATAGTGGCCTGGAAACGCTCACCCTCTGACAGGATCTACTGAATGTATCCATCGTGCGTCCCGCACCGTGGGCTCTCTTTGCCCTGTCTCTTGCAGATCGAGGATTCCCAACTCAAAAAAACTCAATCAGCTGTACATGTTTATCACTGATTGCATTCTTGTTCTTGCATCCAATCAGATAAGCCTCTTTGAGAGGGACGGAAGTCGAACGAAAGCATTTGACGTTGAAGTCTAACTCCTTCGTCTTCACCGCAGGGCTGAGACCGTCTTCCTCCGCCGAAAAGACGGCCAGGCCAAAGTCGCAGGCGTGCTCGCCTGCGTTTCGGGCGCCCTTTTGATGGCAATCTACCGGGGCGCCCCCGTCTTTGGCACCGACGAGGCAAACGGCCTGCAAGCGGCAGGCCGCTCTGCTTTGGTGGTGTCAGAGGACGTTTCATATGTGGGGCGCAGTTTGGCTAGCTATGGGATGAGCTGGTGGCATTTGGGGGTTGTTTGCCTCATTGGCAACTGCATATCCATGTCGGTTTACATAGCAGTACAGGTGAGGCCCTTCAGTTTTTGGCGTTTTACAATCGTGCGGCCTTTGTCGTTCTTCCAGGGACGTTAAACTTGCGGTCGGTGCCACACGATTGCTTTTGGGGTGGTTTGGGCGTGACGCCATGTCGGCGAGTAGGATGCTTATGTCACAGGCTTTGCGGACGTTCAGTAGCATCGATTGGAGCGACCCCAATGTTGGGAGTGTCACGGGTTAACGACTGTCTGGTAGAAGAAGATGATACACTGAGACGGCTGTCCGGAATGGTCGAAAAGCTTTCCATGTAAGTACGAATGATTGTCGATTCGTGGAACGTGGCAGGGCTGTTTCCCGCTTTCTTGCATCGGTTCGGCGGACTACACGTAGGGGCAGCTCAGAGATACGGATGGAAGAACAGAAAGTCGTTATCATGCAGTCTCATGAGATTTTTTGGTCCCAGCCGCCTTTGGAAACAAGGTAATCGCAGACTCTATGATTCCTATGATTCCTTGTCCCTGTGAACGACTGGCACAGGACACCGTCTCATTTCGAGACCGTCTAGTTGGTCTTCCGGTTGTACCTGGAGGCCCCAATCTGATCGGGGACAAAGGTTGAAAGTAACAAGGAACTTAAGTTACAGGAGGGCGGGTGGGGTTACTTTGGTGGTTAGGGTGGGTTCGGGTGTGGAGCATGTCATTTTGTCCTTAGGGGTTTCGTTGTTGATTAAAACCGAGGAACTAGACCTTTCAGTACCTTAAGGTCCTTATCACTATCAGAGTTTATGGTTGTCCAATCTGTGTCAACAGAGCTCCTCGGCTGATCAGTTGCCCTTCGAAACCAAGGACTCGACCAGCCAACCTGTTTCACTCTTGGCCGCAGAGCTTAGTGAACCCCCGCTGCGCTTCTTCCTTTCTGCAGTCCCCCGTGCTGCAGCGCTACCCCGCCCCGCTGTCCGTCACTGCGTTGGCCTACTTCTTCGGGGCCCTGCTCATGCTGCTCTGCGCGCTGCTCTTCGTGGACACCCGCGCGGCCTGGGTGCTCACTGGATCGCAGATTGGAGCGGTCCTGTACGGAGTGAGTGCCTACACTATCGTAAAACTGTCGTTGCGATTGAAAGACAAATTGTTATTCACAACTGCACGGATTGCGGGTGTTTCGGCGCAGAACTCACCCCCTGTTAACTTCGACATCATGCCGTCGAGGGCATGCGGCCGACTGCTAGCAGATGGATCTGCATACAATGCAGGAGTGTTTCTGTGCTTGGTTGAAAGGGGCGTAGCTGCTCTACTCTACGTCACACCCATGCTCGACACCTTCTATGTTACATCATCGCCGCGTTTCGCTCTGCACGCCTTGGTCCAGCACAAGAGGCATCACATTCTGGTTTGGCACCGCTCGGCCGCCTCTATCACGAACTCCAAAGGGCGTCATGGCCTCGGCTGCAGACTTCAACGGCCCCTTAACGCGGGCCATTACGGGCATCCGCATGCCTGCCTTGCTGCAAGAGACCATCAACAAGCCTTTTGGTTCTCTTTTGACGGATGCTCTCCCATGTTTCCATAGAGCATCGTCGCCTTCGCTGTAAACCACGGCCTTATGGTGTGGGCCAACTCGAGCATCCCCACACTTCTTTCTAAGTTTCCTAACCTTTTTCTCAAAGCCGCGCTCTTGTTTTCTCGCAGGGCATCATCGCCTCCGCTGTAAACTACGGCCTCATGTCGTGGGCCAACAAGTGCGTCGGGCCCGCGATCGTGGCCATGTACCTGCCCCTCCAACCGCTCGCGTCCGCGCTCCTCTCGCGCCTCTTCCTCAACAGCACCATCTACCTGGGGAGGTGAGCACAGCGGCCGTCTCGGACTTGTAGTCGGTTCCAAGTCAGCGGTGGAGCCATCCCCCTTCTCGGGAGTGCCACCTACCTGGGGAGATGATCGCAGCGGCCGTCTTAGAATGGCTAGCTCCTCGGTCCTCGATCCTTCGATTGTTGTCGCGATTTCTTCGAAAGCCGTCTTCTCGATCAGCATTACAGTCTGCCGAGGAGGTAGTGCAGCGGCCTTCTTTGGGTCCGGATCTTCGCGGTCTCTTGTCCCGCTTCACTATGCGGTCGAAAGGATGTGAAGATAAGGCTCGTTAGCTCGTCTCGAAATGGCCGCAAGAGCTCGTCTCGTGGAGCTGGCCTGGAACGGAGTCGTCTGATCGTTTTCTGATCGACTGCAGGTTGTCCCTTGCTACTTGGACTAGACGTTGACTGCATCCATGGTTTCAACCCACCAAGCGCAGCGGCCTTCAGTTCTCTCCTCGCGTCCATGAAGTCTTCCTTATATATTGCGTCAGGTCCAGCACACACTGACAGCATGTTTCATTGTCCTTCCGCAGCATCCTGGGTGGGGTACTCATCCTGTCGGGTCTCTTCCTGGTGACGTGGGGCCGCAACGAGGCCGACCGACTGGACGGGCCGGCTTACCGGAAACTGCCCGTCGTTGCCGCTGATCATTCAATACTAGACCCTCCTGTCCTTGGTAGACGAGAACGGAAGTCACCATGATCGTGATTCTATGTACGTTAATGTCACATTGAGTCTGTCAAGGTAACCTGTCTTTGCAAATTTCTTATAAACTTCATTCAGTCTCAGGTGCATGGCTGCTCAAGAAAGCAATTAATGACCACCTTATTCTGTTTGTTTTTGTATGTTTGTTTGTATATCAACAATGCTATTGGTCGAAGTATAAAAGTGTATTGACGTCATGCATTGCATCAGTGAGCATAGGCCGAACACATCAACGATCGCTGCGACTGTTTTGCATTTAATGTGTACACGTGCCCTGCAGTTAGAGGCGTAGCTAGAAAGCGTGCCGGGTATTTGTATAGAACACCAGTTCAATTTTGATTGAATGTATCAGAATGATCACGCACTACTAATATGCACCATATCATTGGTTGATAAGGTTTGGACATTCAAACCGCTTCGTAGAAGCATACGTGTCTCAAGGTTTAAGGTGCATAATTGTCTGCCAAATTTCTTCACGGTCAAGTTGCGGATGAAGCCGGATGTGTACAGAGCCGGCTGCATCAGATTGTATGAAGCCGCGTACAAAGATGCAAACTTCAATTGTATGTAAAACTTCAACGTACGTAAGTAACATACGTTCAATGACATATTCATATGCGACGGTACTGTCTGCATCAATGTGTGCTGATCATTGACCTACCGCGTACCGATCGATGTACCATGCTTAATTGTAAACTCCGAAGAGCAATTATATACCATTTGAGGATAAACTGCAGAACGGCTAGCGAATTATTAAGGTGTACGAAAATTCACAACCTCACGCGAGGATCCAAAGGTACATAAGAATAAAACTCTTCCGGCCAACATGGAGTTACAATAAAGGCAAATTGCAGCACGCTAGCGAAATACCTATCGGTGTACGAAACGTCACAACATCACGAGGACAAAGGTGCTCAAGGATTAAGCTCTTCCAGCTAACATGGTAGGAAAGCCGGAGTCTTATTCTCCAAAAATGAAGTCTCCACCCCGCTCACGAACTTTCCTTGGTCAATCTGACGTACCTTACAAAAGGCTGACTCAATTTTGACAAAAAAGTCAAGATACAGATTCTTGACAATCAATCTTCTCACGAGGCACACAATCCTGAAACTTTGACACGGATCACGCTCCCGCGGCCGCGGGCGTGCTCTTCAGCTCGCACTTCATGCCCCACCCCTGGATGATGAGGTCGTCGGTCGGCCGCGTCTTCTGGAAAGACGGGCGCTCCTCCATCCGCTGCATGAGAAGATTAACGTCACTGGACACGGCTCTTCTGAACTGAGTAAGCTCTCGAACTTTGAAAGTTTTGTAATGCTTGGCGCAAACAGTTCGACACCGCCCGTTGCTTTGCAAGTTGCAAACGGCTCGGCAATCAAATCCAATGGATACAGGCTTGGCGTTTTGAAGTTTCTCTCTCAGGACAACTAGACAGGGCCCAGTTGTACTGCTCGATTGAAAGACACAAAGCAACACCAGGATTGAAACACTCACGTGCATGTAATCTCTGACAGCGGTCAGTTCGGCGGGAAACTCGTAGTCGTACCTGTGCAAGACAAAAGGTCAACGTCGATCAGATAAGGATACAGGGAGGCGGCGGCAGCTCCTTGACATGTCTTCGAAGAGCGAAAGTAAGCAAACACGAAGTCTAGAAAAGCAACCTGATCAAAAAAGCAATCCATGTGCTCACGGAACTTTCCAAACTCACGCCCCGTGATAGATACCCTTGACCAATGAAGCGATCACGCGAGTTTGAAGGGAAGAGGGTGCCTCACGATGGGAAGACCAAGGAATCACGGTACGTCATCCAAACGAAATGGAATGAAGCGGGAGGATTATCTTAGTGTGTCCATTATTGGTCAAAATAAGTCCGAACACTTTCGTTCATCAAGTAGAGTCGTAAGCAGTGCAGACGGGAGACGCAAGACCCGTCCCGGAAGTAGGTAAATGTAACTACGCATTCTCTCTCTTCAGTGTCGTCTTCAGGTACAGCAAGCGTCAAACGGGAAACCACAGGTGGGTACTCGCCCATCAACAATGGCAATATTCGACCAATTCAGATCGTCGAGGTCCGGCAACTGGGCAGACGTCCATCAGATGGTTGAACAAGGAACGGAAATGGGGCGCATGAACAGACTCACCAGTACTTGAGGGCAACACGTGCGTGCAACAGCTTAGGCGACACGGAGAGGTCGGCGTCCGTCATCTTGTCGCCGTCAATGTACGGACCCTGCTCACCAAAAGCAAAAGCTATCATCAGGAACCGTATGGGCTGGGCGTGGGAAATTGGTCATTTCCGAAGAGGCTACTAGGTGCGAGGGAATCTGAAGTTAGATATCAGCGGATCAAGATGGTTGTCGGCGGCTTACGAGTACTTCGATGCACACCCGATTCGTCGAGCCCGTTGGAGACAACAGACTCGTCTCGTGCTGTGGACCCATTCGCAGCAAATAAACAGTTTCGCCAGAACCCCCGAAACTGACCTGTTGTCCGTAAAGTTTCAAACGCCCAGCGAAAGTTTCGTCGGCACGCAATGGATAAGGTAGCTTGCAATCAGCATCTGAAGTCCAGGACTTGTACAATGCAGCCCGGCTAAAAAGTTGAGGGGAACGAAATCGCATGACGGGAGGCCACGTACATTTTGCTTGATGTGCTGGTCGAAGCTTTTCAGCTCAGCTTCGAAGTCGCTCTTCTTCTCAGCCGCCTTTGGGTCCTTCTCCTGGAGCCAGCCCATGAACTTGGGGAAGATGTCCTTGCCTCTGCAAGCCGAAAATTGAGCACTTCGGACTATGCTTAGCTACTGTTTGTTGCTCGTACAGACCAGTCAAGGTACTCCAAACACTAGTTTTAAGACCGATAAAAGGTGAAATAGGAATCGTACTCAGTGCCCACGTGGACTGGGGCATCAGTGTTCTCAAGCGAAGTCTGCAATGTGCTGGGGCTAAGCGGATTGTGGCCTTAAGGGATGAAGTCTGCAAGGCCACTGCACACCTTTTTTGATATCGAACTCAAGAAAATCGACAATACACTAATAATAAAAGGAGGTGACTGCACTAGCACGATGGCGACTAGGGTGGGTAGGGGGTGCTTGCAGGTGCCTTCCTGGGTTTGGAGCTTGTGCTTTAGCGGAGCTTATAACTACCATGACTACCGTTGCTTTTCTCAGACTTCAGAGTTTTTATTCGTCAAGCATTACTTGAAGATGCACATTACAAGCAAAAACTCATGTTCCAAGAGACCACTGCTTACACTTCTTTCGCGGAGTCGGAGGGCTTGAGCGACGGCTCGGGGAACTTGCTCTCCAGGTGCTCAAAGATCTTGTCACTGTCCTGGATCCACTGGTCACCGTCGCGCAGCACCGGCATCAGCCCGCTCGGGTTGTTCTTCATGAACCTGCAATACGTTCCAAAGTTGCGTGAGAACAAATTATCCGGTCCCAAGTTGCTGCTAAATCCTCCATCTTTTACGATGACAGCATTCCCCAACACGCGTAACCTTGTACTCCTGTAATCTTTCAAACTTCAACCCAGTAGAGTACTGCCAAAGGTGGTTTAAGAGACAGCTGGCACGGGAGCTGAGAAGACTGGCAGGCAGGTTTTCATCCGATCCAGGTTGAAAAAACAAGTAGCGTGGGAAGAACATTGTAAAGCAAGGGTCCCTCTCGAAAGGACTGCCCACAAGATGAAAAACACCGCCATCTCACCAGTCTGGCTTGGAGTCGTTCTCTCCCTCCTGCACAAAGGTGCCCTTGTACTGGAGCTTCTTCTCCTCCAGGTCCAGGTATGTGCGCTGCGAGAAGGGGCCTGAAGCAGGCAAAGCCGCAGACTGTCATACTGTTTGCTGGAACCATGATGTGTGAGTGAACCTCTGAATAGAACCTCCTGGGCATCCAACCACCAGCTCCAACTTTGGCAACCAAGCCTGGCACCCAATGTGGGCTACAGTGACCTGTTTCAGGCAGCTCTGAAACATGCATGCACATGCATGCAACCTCCAGCTCAGATGGGTTGCCACTCCTTTCGTCCATTAGTGTGGTCTGTGCAAGGTGATAAGAAAAGCAGCCTCGATCCATGCAACTTGCTTGGTTTTCAGAAGGCATCAAGGGCCATGACATTCTCCCTACCAGAACTGCAATCAGAGCCAAGCACAAACGTAATGGCACTCACAGTCGCCTCTCCTCGCCGATGGCTGCCCCGTAAACGGCACTGCCTTGCCGAACACCTCCAGGTCTGCCGTCGGTGCCATTGCGCGGGGCTGTGCAGCTGCTGTCTGTCTCCTGGTTGCAATTGCGACGAGTGGCGAGAACTGAACCCCCCGGAAGCTGCTCTGGCTGGCGGAAAGAGCGTCCACGTGTCTGGGCACAGAATGGTGCTTCTGGGCAGCTGAGCTGTTGAAGAATCTGGTCGGGGCCGCAGAGAATGCCCTGCTGGAAGTCTCAGAGGTGCAGCGGCTGGCGAAGATGCGGCGGCAGGAGGTTCCGATCAGGCTCTGGCAACTGGCGGCCTGCGATTGCAACATCTTCGAGCGGAAGTAAGCCTGAGGCGCTGAAGTCGAAGCTTCAGTTCGTCAAAAAGTGCGTGCAATTAAGTTTTGAACCTTTCGACAGTCGCCGAGTAGTGAACAGAAAGGAAGATCTGCGCAGATGGTTCCTTTCGTGTAGCCCAGGAGCCCAATCAGAGCTCCGTACATGATGTTCTCTTCTCATAAGCCCGTACATCAAAATGTGGGCACCTCGTGGACGCGCAATGAACTAGCTGTCGTGTGCATTGCTCGGGCGTTAGAGAAGACTGCGCCAGCTACCGTAGTGAACTCGAGGCGCAAGTTTATAGGGGATCCCCAGAGGCGCCCAGGAAGTAAGTTCTTGGCCACTCGAAACGTGCCACCTGTCGCATTTTCCTGGTCTTAAGTTGGCATTTTGTAGGGTACATATTCTTAGCGGGCGAGCCATGTACCATCCAAACTTGCCGGGGTAGCTCAGTTGGTAGAGCGCAAGGCTCTTACTGACATCCGTTCTGCGGACGTCTACAGCACACCTTGTGGTCGAGGGTTCGAGCCCCTCCTCCGGCGGATTTATGCTTCTCCCATTTGATCATCCCTCGTTCTTTTTCACTTTTGGTCTTCGTCACTCAGCCGACGGCACGTTTGCTTGGGTTCGCATCTGTCCTCTTTTAAATGCAACTTCTGATTTTGACACACTGCAATTCGCATCAGTGGATTCGTGGATCATCTTTAGTACTTTCTCGCCGTTGCTTCTCCTTTTCTCCCCCAATGCTTCCTCTGGGCTCGGAAATTTGTACGTCGCATTGCTCGTGCATTGCTCAGTTCATTGGCTCCTTTCAGGCCCCAATGTGCCATACATAAGCTTAATTTTGGCGTCGCATTTGCAAATTCGTCCAATTCGTGGGTCCCAGCTAGCCATACCAGACATACTCACCGTGAATTCTTTGAAAATTCACCCGTTCAAAAGTGGATTGTAATTTCGAATCAGGCGAGCATTAAATGTATGTCACCATCAAGATTTGCCATTGCGGTAGTAAGATCTTGCATGCTGAGGTAGCTGATAGCTTGTTGGACAAAACACGGCCTTGACCCCACGTACTCAATCAAACCCCATGCTTCAGTACGGTTTTATAATGTGATGTATGTATTGTTATCCGAGGTGACGAGGTCGATGACAGCAGATTAGGCACCAGTCGGTAGACGGTCCGGATATCCGTCTGGAGATCTGGTATGTTTAATCACTGGCAGCTGTCTCGGATATTGATAGCGCCACGGGCTGCAATGAGCTTCTCGTAAGTTATTTCATACTCAGCTTGTTTGCAACGAGATTTGCACATACTCCGTCTAAATGGGTTTCTAGAGTTGTAGAGCTAGCACATAGTAGGAAACGTCTTGTCTTGAAGCAGCTAGGTCCATGGCTCATGTTTTTGCTCAACACGCACCAGCCTGCTTCTGATCGACATGCACAGCCCGGCTGCTTGTTTCAAGGAAGACAATTTTGCTAGGATCACTTCTTGGGCAACGAACGGGCATTGTCAAGCTCGATAACTGTGGCAATTGAGTGCTCAGTGCCGGCATAGTCGAGTCGCAACTTATGAGACAGAGTTTTTCAATCCTATGATCGCGCGCGACTTATGACGCCTTTGATGACTCCGGCTTGACCACCGCCACAAGATGCCACCTTTCTTGAAAGGCCTCTTTCCAACTCGAGCACGGGCTCTCAAGCAGCACCGCATATGCCGTTTTCATCGGGACGAACTTGCCCGCAAACTGACTAGCCGCCTGTTCCCATCCCATGTTGTGGCCCACTAGCATTGCACTCCGAGCCGCTTCCGCTTTCTCGATCACAGCCTCTTTTAGAAGTCGGGGCGTGTCGGTGAGGCCGTCTTCCGTGGCTGCCACCTGATCCGCATGATAAAGTTGCTTAGTTTGTTGCCTGCCGCCTTTAAAGAGGAAAGGCAGATTGACTGAAGTTGCCTGCCATTTAAGAGTGCTCACCCTGCTCATAGAAGCTCATCATTTAGCACTTGAGCGGGAGTCAAACGTAGCTACTCAGACGAGCAGCGGGTGAAGGCGCTCACCAGGAAAGGAAGTCCCAGATACTAAATATCAGATGTGAAGGCAAGTCTCGTGACGATTTCAACTTTTGGCACAATGACTAGATGGCACTCGAATGATTAGAAGAAAGACACAATATCTCTGCCATGCGGGCACAAAAGTGTGACAAAAGTAAGCCACACAAATGCTTGCGCATTTCTGGTGAAACAATGCAACAGCCTGTTTACGTTTCAGAAAGGGGGATCAGATTTGTTATCCAACCTCGAAGGAGTGGCCGAATGCGCAGCGACCCACAAAGCGTGTCTTTCCCCCTTTTCCTCTTTCTTCTCTACAATTATGAAGGTGGGCACCCGCCAGACTGCCAAGGCAACAAAAGTCTTCAGCTTTCAAAGTAACTCCGACTAACCCCGTTCGTATCCACAATAAAAAGCTCGTTTTACCAATACTGACCTCATAAAAACTGTGTAGAAATTCAGTTGGCACGTCTGCGAGCTCTCCCCATTCACCGCGCATCCCTTGTAGGGTCTCCTGCGTCCTGACAGAGTCACTACTGAGTATGAGCTCCGGAAGCCAGCCTGCAAAAGAAGAAATTGTATGTTGCGCCAGGCGTTGACCTGCCATCTAACTTCCAGCCCTGACTTGTGTTAGAGTCACTTGGGCTGAGGTGATCTTGATGTTGGTCAAGGGGCTGCAAACGTGCACTTACCTACTGAAAACCAGTTCGAGGATCGCGCTGTTTGGACACAAAGGATACAAAGTAAAGTCCATCTGGCAATTCCTGCACAACATTAGTCCCAGATTGCTTGACGCAAGCGAGCGGGGTGTGGAGAAGCATATTCACGGGGTACTCAGCCTCACCAGTAACTTACTGGAATTGCACCATTTGGAGCAGTATCTGGAGGAAATGTACGGATGAATCAGAGCAGTCTGGTTGACCATAGATGATCCTCACCTCGCGAGCGGAGCTGCGCCGCGACGTTTGGTGCCGCCTTCCGGCCCCTATTATTGAGGGGCCGCTCGTGGTCTTTTAAGCTTGGGTCGTCCCAAGAGCTCTTGGCATGGCGCAGCAGGATGAGCCTAAGGGGCTGCTTTGGACTTTCTTCAGAGGCATCAGAAATGGCTACGTCTGGTTTCGATTCTGCACTGGCGCCGACTTGCGATTCGTGCTTGCCCTTTGCGTTGCAAGTGACCGGCAAAGACAGGCGGCGATCGACACTGAAAAGGTTTGGTCCGGAAACCAATTGGTGGTGCAATTGCAACCGTTTGATTTGGGTTTCTACTTGAACAGCTGGCGCTTTTGCAAGCCCCAGAAGCAGACCCGCAGAATGAGAAGCTCTCCTAACATTGTGACTCCGATTGCGGGGCATTTGCTGGGCATCACATCTGGCGGGGAAATGCAGATCGCGCTTGCCAGCTGTTGACCATTGCCGACTTAACGAATCCAAAGTTACATATTTTGCCTGCGCGCAGCAATGTGGCCCCACCACCATGTTGAAAGGGCAACAACAGCTTGTGTACCACCATGTGGAATTCAAAACATTTTCCTTGCGATGAAGCGCTGCTGGAGCTTCTGGCTAATGAAAAGTTTCTGCCCAGCTGCAACTCTAGCTGTAGTGGAGGAAGGTCAGACTCACCAAAGTCTTCAAATCTGAAGGCAACAATTTCTTTCGGTCGTCAACGACGCCCTGGCAAATGTGGCAACTTTAGATTTTGGCGGCAAGAAAGGATCAGGTTTGCGTATCCAAATTCCAATGCTGCTGCTTCAATCAGTGGTCAGCTGCATCATCGGAAGGTGGGCAGCTGCAGCCTGCCTTGTTTCTGCAAAAGCACATCTAAGCCGTTGGATCCTGTCCAGACAACAAGGGTCTGAATACCGGCGTACACTCGAATCTCACAGCGCTGCGCTGCCTCCACTGCCAGCGCGGCCAGCTGGCATGGTGTTGCGTGGAACTTGAGGCAAGAAAGTTGGAAAGTCGCTGGCGCTTCTGTGGCGCACAGCCTTTGCAAGGCGCTTGCAGGAATGGGTCTGGCAGCCAGCTTCACAGTTGCCTAAGGTCAATGGTGTCATCCTGAGGCGGAGAGCTCTCTGCAGCGCCTGCGGGTTCTGAATCTCCATTCTCTGTTTGTTTCGAGCTGTCGCAATGGTGAACACGCAGCTGGCCTCCGCCCTGGGCCTGTCCCTCCCTGTGTTCCACTACTTGGTCTGCTTCCTAAGCACGATCCCGGTTGCCTTCTTCCACCGCTTTGTCCCCACAGTGGCTGGTCGGCACCTCTATGCATTTGCAGGCGGGGCCATTCTTACCTACCTCTGCTTTGGCAATGAGGTGGTTTACCTCTACATCCCGGTCGTGATGGCATACCTGAGCATGGTTCTGTACAGGAAGAAGGCAGGGACGATCACGTTCTTCCTCACGTTTGCCTTCCTCATCTACTGGTAAGCGCAGGCGATCCATTCCCTGTATCCAAACGCAATCAAAGAGTTTGCAGTGTTTGCTTCATGATCTGCATGCAGATGGGAGGTTCGGAATCCAAATGAGCCTCAAGGCCATCGCTCAAATCCAAGAATGACCATGTCGATTTCAAGGAACGCAAATGGTGGCGCTAAAGTGCCATTCTAGATGTGGCATTGCAAATACGTCTAACAGGATTGCTCACGATGCACTCGCTAGAGTAAGTGTTTTCTTCATTGCCTCGTACGAGTCTCTGAGCTTCCTAAGGGAGCACTTTGTGAAATAGGACACTTACCTGGCTCGCTTTTGTTTCCTGGGCAGCCATGTCACTTACATGAGCGGTGACTCCTGGAAGAAAGGGAACATCGACTTCACAGGTGAGCGCTCCCGTTTTTTTCACAGCAAGCACCGTCGCATCTTGCTCGAAGATTCGGAGAGCTCACTTATTGAGTTCTTAACCAGAAGGATAGGCGCCCCTTCGCTTGGGGCAGAAGCATATCAAGGACCATGTCGCAGATTCTGCTTTTCTGCCTTTACCTTGACAGCGAGCCTTCTTCTTTAGTGCGAGCCCTCCAATCCTTAACAAGCCCTGTTACTACTGCCACTTCTACGCAACCATTCGCTTGGCTGAGACGATCTGCGGAGCTGCCATTTCAGGAGACCAGTTTGCAGGCGGCCTTATACTAAGAGAAAGTAGCACACGTACATCCCTGCCGCCTCATTGGCACCCTACCTTAAATTCTGTGCTCACAATGCTCCCCTGTTATCAAAGGGCACCAGGTCTTCATTGTTGCTTGACGCTTCCTAAGTCATAGCAGCTCTGATTATGCGCCCCTCCTTTCAGAAGAAGCTTCTGCCCTTCGCCATGCTTGCTTGGGGCCTTCACAAGTCCTCGAAACTATCAGCATTCATCAACATCGACTGCTTCGCATTTGCCGCAGGTGCTCTTATGATCCTGTCCTTGAAGGTCATCTCCGCCGCTGTAAACTACCAAGACGGGATGCTACCAGAGAGCGACCTGCGCCCCACTCAGAAGAAGTTCCGCCTGACCCGCCTCCCTACCTCCCTCGAGTTCCTGGGTTTCATCTTCTCAGACGCAACGCTCCTCGCGGGGCCTCCCTTTGAGATGGCGGACTACCTGGCATACACAGAGAGGAAACGGGTGCGTTGGATGGCCCTCAAACGAGGCGGCTACTTCATTTTGACTGAGGATAAGGAATGTTCGAAAAGTTGTTTGGTGACTTCTATTGGTGTGGAGAGACTTTGCTGGAAATCTCGACCTACTGCAGACGTTTGAGCCTGGCGTCTTTCCTAAAGAAGTTTTGTGCAAAGAAGTGCTTCGCTTAAACGTCTTGGTATATTGATACAAATGTTGTTCTTGAGTTTCATGTATCAAAATCACTTATTTTGAGCTTGCTTCTCTCAACCTCGTAAAGTCTTCGGTATGGCTCATTCATCCTGACGGAAGGCCCTGTTTTTGCGATCATCGTAGGAATGGAGCCTCGACAAGAAATCGTGGCCGTCTCCATACAAGGCCTGCGGTTTGGCACTTGTCAAGACGGCCGTTTCCATGGCTATCTATCAGTACCTCACGCCCATCGCCCCAATCAGCTACTTCGCCTCTCCTGACTACGCCAACTCGTCCTTCTTAAAAAGGTAAGAAGTTCTCTCCCTTTCGCAACATACCTTTCTTTTTGGATGGAGTGCGCCGTTTGTGGACCTCGGTAACCTTGCGAGCAGCGGTTGCAATTCTTATTCCATTGTGATGGTTTTTATGAGAGCCCGTTGCTACTTGCAACGAGTCAATGCTGAACAACTCAGCGGTCACCCTCAGAATCGAAGCCCATTTCTCGTCATCGTCAAGCGATCGAAGGGAGATAACCCGAAACTCGTCCTAGTTTTGGGGGGCCGTGTTTGCCTGTAAATACTTCTCCTCAGTGCCGATTCTCCATTGCTGAATGGTCACACATCCGGGTCGTGGGCCGGGTCTCTCAACTTTCCCTGCTTGATCGATGAGATAATATTGATCTGCCTTTCGATCTAAAAGTTTTCTTTGCTTCCATTGTAAGAACCAGACGTAGGGCGGTCCGAGCAATCACGGGTTCATGTTCACCTGCCTGCCCCTCTTTGGTCCATCCTCGAAGTGAAGCTCTTGGTTCGATCACCCATATTGTAAGTCCAAGGACGAGCATTGTTCATCACCTAGTTGTTCAGGACCAGTCGTTGATGCAGAGTGGGAGTCCTTCGTCCTTCTTGCGAAAAGCAGTCCCCTTAAACCTGGGCAAACACCGCGAAAGTAGTCCCCTAGTCCTAAGTTGGTAAATGCAGAGATCATTCTGCTTGAGAAATGTAAGAGAATCAATCAGTTTTTCGGTCCTGTTTGGTACTTTGATCCTACAGCTTGTACAGAAGAACAACAACTCACACAACATAAGACACGTACCTGTCTGTCATTTCTGATTGACTTTATTTACCCCGTCTTCTGCAGGCTGTGGTTCCAGTACCTGGTGGGCCTGGTCACCCGGTGGAAGTACTACTTCATCTGGTCCATCTCCGAGTGCGCGCTCATCCTCTCGGGCCAGGGCTTCTCCGGCTACGACGAACAGAAACGAGCCACGTGGTAAGGGTCCGCGCAAAGCTGGCTCGTCCTTGGAACACTCTGTCCGATGGCTGAGCTGGGCGTAGGGAGCATTATAACAGGTAGCGCACAGCGTACTTAGAACTAAGTACTTTCCATGTTCCCGTGAAGGACCGATCTCCTGGCCTCACGTCAAAACTTAGTTTCCAACTGTAGAGACATCTGCTTTTGATGTCGAATCGTGTAGGGTTTTGTCGGTCTTGCACGCGTCGACCACCGAAGAAACCCTTGACTGGAAGTCAGGCCTCCCCTTCCGAGCAGACTCCCGTCTGCTTATTCACAGCTTATAGTTTCGCCGGATCTTATTGCCTCCTTCCATCTGCACTGAACCTCGCGTGAATGCGAACTAACCCCCTAAAACTGCCCAGTCAGTACTCTTGCCCTTGCCCAGCGCCGAATCTCTGCTTGTCTGCCCCCCCAGGACCATGGCGAAGAATGCGGACATCCTGAAGGTGGAGCTGGCAGAGAGTGCGGTCACATTGCCGCACTACTGGAACATCCAAGTCGGGAACTGGCTTCGATTGTGTATCCTTTTCACGACAGATTTCTGCATTCAAGAGAAAGTGTTAAATGTTTTTTGGATAGGTTTTGGCGGAGTCTGCGGCCGAAAACAGGATTTTCTCCGCCGCTCGCCGGATCTCAGGTTCGGTCTGGGTAGTCATCCCGTCAGCTGACCTTTTATCGGTGGAGACAGGGGGGAGGAGTGTACCCTACTCAGCTGTCAGCATTCCCTACGAAGAGTATCGAGGACTTCGCCTTGCATCATTCTTTGGTGCCAGCCGTTGTCAAGATCAGTCACGAGCTTCTTTGCCCATGTCAAAAACCTTCTCAGCACCCAACAGAGTCAAGGCCTTCTTGACCAAGTGTCGAATGCGTGCGTCAGACACTTAACGGCCGTCTGTGTCGCTTCCAGGCGCCTTTCGCTTGCAACGGGAAGGCTTGGCAGTAGCTCAAAATGGTTGTAATCTTCATCTTCCCTGGTCACTCTTGGTCGACTAGGTCAGGCCTTTGCTTCGTCTCTGGTGCACCGATTGTAGGGTTCTGCGTCCCAGGACTTCACTCTACCAACTCGGCGAGTCAGGGTTTTAAGGAAGGATACTTGTTGTGCGCTCTTTGCTGCGTGGCACCCTTGACATTCAGATCACAGACGTTTACGATCGGCTAACGAGGAAGGGGCGAAAGGCGGGCTTCCAGGAGCTGCTGGCCACCCAGGCGACCAGCGCAATCTGGCACGTAAGTGTTCTAGTCGCCTCTTCTCCTCATTTGAGTTGCCATTCCTAAATTCGTCAAACCTGTGATATTGGCTTACTCGATTTCAAACGGCGCGAGCAGCAGAGACTTTTGTTTCATGTTCCTTATGTTCTCGGCTTGAGGCTATGTTGGGACGATCCGATCACGGAGGCCCTTGCGGGGTGTAGCAGTAATTGAGGAGGCTTGTTGTCAACGGAGCCGGAGTCAGAAGTTGCCTAGCTGCCTTCAAATGAGCTTTTCATGGTGGACAGAATGTTACTGTGGGATAATCGGACGGTCGAAGCAGAAGCCGGTTTTTCGGAAGCGCTGACTGCGACCGTATGCTGGCGCTCTGCAGGGGCTGTACCCGGGGTACATGTGCTTCTTCGTCAACAGCGCGATCATGATTTCGGGATCCAGAAGTGAGCCACTCCTCTACGTTCCTTCTGATGCTGCTTTGAACTTTTTTTGGAGCACGCTTCTTTGATTAGTGTCGGGTCTTTACATGCACCCTGATGGAGGGACAAAGAAAGTCATGGAACCTGGTTTGCAGTTCAGCAACGAGCGAAGAGGGGAGCTATCTGCCACAGGCAAGTGAGAGAGGCAGACTGCAGGGCTTGAGAGATATGCGGAGGAGTCTGTGGATCCGTAGGTGGATGTATTGAGCCAAGACCTCTCATTGCGCAAGCTACCAAGTTCCGGTTAGAACAGAAAGTTTTGGCTGCGTTTCCCTGACCCGGCGCCCCGCCCTCCCTCACCAGCGATCCACCGGTATCAGCGCGCGCTGCCGGAGCGCTCTTCTGTATCCCGGGCCGCGCTCAACTTGGCCCACCGTGCTTACGCGATGCTTTGCAACCCTGTCCTGCTTGGCTTCGTCGTGAGTGCCCTCTCCTCAAATTAGGGGTGCGAGAAAACGCCCGTCTGATCAATGCCCTCCGTTTGCTGTCTCCAGTTCTTCACAAGTACTTCCTCGCCGTGAAAGCCGCAGTCCCTAGCGCCTGGCCCGTCACATACTTCTTGCACTGGTTCTATTCTGCGCTGGCAAACAACTATGCCTGCAGCGGCTTCGTGGTATGTCCCGCCCACGCGCGTTGACTCCCTCACCCCTGCTTGTCCGCACACACGTATCGACACTTTCGATTAGTGTGAATGCGTTCATACCTCTTCGCTGCCCCGATCTGGGCTCCCGAATCTTCGTCGATCGTTGTCGTTGCAAATACGTTGTGAAACACACTTTCTTTATATTCGAGTTGCATTTGTGCTTGGCGCCAGTTCTTGTGAGCGCTTCTGTGGAGGAGGCGGCTGATTAATGCCTTTTTGTGTGCAGCTTCTATCGTTCCGGGATACGATCGCCGCCTACCGGTCGGTGTACTTCATAGGCACAGTCGTACCAATCATAGTTGTTCTCTTGGGCAAGGCTTTCCCTCCGCCGCGGACCCGATCGAAAGATACCGCACCTACAAAAGTGAAGGAAGAGGCCGCCGAAACGGCACCTAAGAAGGAGTTGTAGACTCGGACGATAATCATGGGGATTCTGTCACGGGTATCATGCTTTAGACGCGTTTTGACTGATTATGTTCTATCTAGACACGGGTTTAGAACAAATAAACATGTGCCAGGGGGTAAGCCTGACTGAAAACATTGGTGATTGCCATGCCCCGCTGAGAGTGTTGTGCTTGGCTGCGGTTGCGGCTATGGCTTGCGCGGCAAGGTTTTTGACGGTCCATGATCTGGATCTATAAACAGAACAATCAATATGGTGTGGTATCATTCCTTTACACTCGCAATCATGAATATACCACGCCCATCATGCAAAGGAAGTCACGGTCGGTGGCAACTTGCACACGTGCATCTTAGCCTACATAGCGTGGGCATATGGGTTGTGGCATATATTAGCGGCCTGCAGTCCCGTGCTTTCATGGAAGAATGACCAAAATTTAGCTATTAATTCGCCGAGCGTCATCCTAAATACGTACATCGCGCATAAAAGGCAGAGCGGGTCGATCACTGCAGCAAGCTGTCG